>OZ010713.1:15529155-15567396 GCA_963932345.1 Ophion ventricosus
AAGCGATCTAGCGATCTATTGAGAGCTGCGGAGGAAGCGATCGCTGGAGGGGAGAGCGACATTCCAGAAAGCGGCGGCGGCGGTGGCTACGGCGGCGGAGGAGGTATACTCTCGTGGGAAACGAAAGAGTGAGACGAGGAGTAACGTCGTAGAGAGAAAAAGCTCGAAGGTCGAAGTAAGACGGAGCGAGGCGGTTGCGCGGTTATTGAGGAAAGACCGCGAGTACCGCAACGTTCTCACAATCAGAACCGTGCGACAAGATCCCGCTGGCTTTTTTTCGCGTTTCTTTCAATTCTTCTTACGTGTCTCTGGTATGCAAAACTTTCGGCTATATTATCGATACGTAAAGACACATAGGGAATTATTAGCTCCAATTTGTATCGCTGTATTTTTTCTATAAGCGAAGATCCTCGCTTGAAGATTTTTTTTTTTACAATTTCGATGGATCGACCGGGGATTTTTAGCGAGACCGAAATTTTATTGGAATTGTGCACCCTCGTTTATACTTGCATCCTTAACGAATGCATCAGTCGTTGATTTGTGGGAAACGACTAGATGCGCTTCCCTTCAAGAGGATAAACTTCGTTGTGACGTCAACGAGATTCTTATGCGGAACTGAATTTCTTATTCTCGTAAAAAAAATAAAATAAAAGTTGTGTTATTTTGAGCGCTGTGAAAAAAGCCGCTGCGGCCAAATCTAAGGGTCAACATACTCGGAGGAATTTTTCGGACAAGTTATCATTAGAGATGGCTCACACTACTGGACACAAATAAAGTATCGGGCTCTGTTTCAGTTTAATTCCCCCCCTTTTTTTTTTATTTTACCTCAACTGCTAACCATTCGTATGAATGAGATGACGGTAAATTTCAGGTATCTCTCTCGCAATCGCCTGTCAGGTGGTATATCTTTCACTTTTCCAAACGGAGTTTAACACAGGCTCCGGGACCGAGTCTAATTTCGAAACTATTCAATTATCACTTTCGCATACGAAACTTTGCACAGGCCACAAAACTCCAAATAAGCAACAAGAGGTGGTCCGAATTAATACCACCCTCTAACATGTGATTAGGCACAATTGACAAGTGTACCGCGAACAGCTTTAGTAATTTATCGATTCGCCCAACGTCCTAGCCTAGAATCTGGTTTACTATCTTTTCTTCCATATTTATGTAAACGAATTCGTTGGCCTAACATATAAAGGGTATCTCAAAATGACCTGACATTTTTATTTATTAATAAAACGTATTATTTAGTTGAAAAGTACGAATATTTTTATTTTAATATAAGGTACAAACATGAAGATTATGTGTGGAATACAATTTTCGATAAATAGCCGCCTCGTCCCTGGTTCCAAACGTTCACTCTCTTCAC
Source organism: Ophion ventricosus (assembly GCA_963932345.1). Taxonomy (NCBI): domain Eukaryota; kingdom Metazoa; phylum Arthropoda; class Insecta; order Hymenoptera; family Ichneumonidae; genus Ophion; species Ophion ventricosus. The sequence continues at coordinate 15,530,528 of OZ010713.1, forward strand.
GAAATTTCCAATAACATTTTGGCATAATTGCGGACTAATTTTATTGATGGTGCGTTCAATTGCTTCCTTGAGCTCCGGAATGGTCTGTGGATCATTGGCATATACACTTTTCCTTTCAGAAAACCCCAAAGAAAAAAGTCCAATGGCGCCAAATCGCACGATCTTGGTGGCCAATTCACAACGCCGCGACGCGAGATAACACGACCATGAAACTTCGTCTGCAATAACTGCATTGTTTTACATTGCATTTTCACAATTTCTATGCGTTACTCGATTGTGTAATTCTCCATGACTAAACCTCAATACTTCCTGATGCCAGTTGTCAAAGATTGGTACTCTATGTTCACCACAAAAAAAATGGCGCGCAATTTAAAATGTCAGGTCATTTTGAGACACCCTTTATATATTAATTATTAATTATTTCCTTAGTTCCAACGTATACCCTTGCTTGTTTTTACGTATTGCTCTTCCGCATTGAACCCTTTCCTAACACTCCCTACCGGTACTTCGATAATCCAACCTAACTTCCGTTGCGTCCATAGCCATCTTAACCTTTCGTTGACACACTTAACTTTGACCACGATTTTGACACACTGAATCAATCTGACTGGGATGGTCCTTGACCCACCTGCCATAAACAACCCGCCGGTCGGTTTTTATTTACAAAAATCAAGTATACACTTCTAATACTTCTTAAGGGTTTACGTGGGTTTCGAAGCCAAAAAAAGCATATTTCCTCTATTTTTTTAAATATAATATATAAATTATTTTATTTAAATTGTTAAGCACATAAATGAGCAACATTTCAACAATATTTTAAAAAAATTTCATCCAAAAATTTGGGAAATTCAGCCGGTGGGACCTGGTTTCCGGAGACCCCTAAAAAAAAGTGTCCTCGTGGTGGTCAGGATAACTCATGATAGCTTTATCTGAAATTAAAAAGCCAATTTTTTTCTGTTAGTAGATAAGTATCGCTCGTGATTGAATGAAGGATTTCAAAAAAAAATTGAAATTTGAATTTTTAGCAGAGTTGTATGCAAAATAGTTCAATTTTTGGTACAATTTACACTACGTATAGTCTTGTAAAATTAGTTGTAATCGAAAAAAAAAACCTTCGTTGTCACTAGTCAATGCTATTTTGAAGAAGTGTGCAAAATTTAAATAAGATCGGTGCATTAGTTTTTGAGAAACCGTGTCCACCGGATTCAAAAATAGTGTTTTGAGAAAAACGCGTATACCTGCGTCGCTCCCGGTCGGTCTTTCCCAACGGGGGGAATTCCCAAAGGCTCTCTCTCCTAGACTTTTACTCCGATTGACTTAAAACTTTAGGAGAATATTCTAGACATATTGCACTATTAGATAATAAAATTAAAAAATTGTTTTTTTTTTTAATTTTCAAACCCACGTAAACCCTCAATATGACTGCATAATTGAGATTCAGAAAATATATAATTGAATTGTTGTGAATAATTATTAAAAATTTGGTAAAGTGAGCGATTTATCTGAATTTCGTTCGGGCCAAAAAGACCCAGTGTATCAATGGAACGTTAAACTATACTATACCGCATTTGCCGTGGGCATGGAGAAACTGTAGAAAACTCGTAGCAGTCTAGACGGCCCCAATATTCTTCTGATTCTCTGGTGCACAGACTTTTTTACTCAAGTATCTAAACCAAGGTCTCAGAAGTATTAGCATTCCGGTCACTGGTTGATGCGCCAGCAGGTACACGGTTAAGCGGTCACCGCTCCGAGTATCGGCTATGCATAACGCTATTTAACTCGAAGGACCGTTGAAGGCGTACCCCGAACCCCTATCCACCTGTCTAAGTTATAAACGAATCACATATTTTTTCATGTCAAGCCCAAAACGGCTGAACATAATTGATAAATTATACGGTAAACCGACCAGTGAATGGGCGAATGACACTATAGGATTCAGAAATGAAAATATTATCAAAATAAACGTATTAATTGCTATAGATACCAAAATATATTACTTTGATAGTAGACAAAAATACTCGAAGTAATTGCAACAAATAATATTGGAGAAATTGATAACTACGTAGCGAAATGATTAAATCGGGAGTTAATGGAAATGACCAGTAAATGGACACTCGACCAGTAGACGAACGCTGTAAAGGATAATGATTTATTCTTTATTTTCATTAAATGCTAGATTTGGAGATAACTGTGTTGCACAGCAATTATAATATTCTTATACATATGAGTATTGTATTCGATATTACGATTTCGTAGAAAATACACAAAGCTTTTTTGCATCTTAACGTAACATCCTTAAAAAACTAACAAAGTTTGTTTCGACAGAGAAACAGAAAATTAAATTTTGTCGATATAAAAAAAGACGAATAAAATTATTTTATGACAACATTTAATAAAATGTACATTGTCAATTCTTAACGGTAATTAATTTTCAAATTTTCAGCCTACGAGCTAAATTTTTCACTCCGCTGTGAGTATTATCAGAACAGAGCCGATATATACATTCACTGGAAAGAGGTTAGAATATAGCACCAGTGAAAGAACATGTGTAATTCTCATCTATTATATTACAAATTTATTTTAAAAATTTGTAAAAAATCAAAGATTAATTCTATCTTAAATAATAAAAGTAATACCCGCAAAACTCATAAAAACTTTTGTTTTCGCCTTTAGAACACCTACTGGGCACAACCGCAACGTAACTAATCTGCGCGGTGTGCAAGTACCACAAACTAGAAAAATTCCGAGTGACGTCGAAACGATATTTAACTAAGAAATTGGTTTTAAACGACAGCTGTGATTTTTTTTTGCTCAATTATAGTGATTCGAGTTTTGATCAACAATTCATATTCTTTACTTATTTTAAATATAAATCAGCTTTCCACCATTCACTGGTCCCTGGACCAGGATTATTAGTCTGTTATTTACTAAGCGAATGGCCTTTATTAATTCGATTATGATTATTATTTATCTTTATTGTGTCATCGATATTTACTAAGCAAGCGGCCTTTGTACCGCGCGTTGTGATATTATCATTTTATCATTAATCTCAATTAATGATAAAATGATTAAATTATTAATGATAAATGAAGTCAATTGATTCCGAAATATGCACGATTTAAAACGAATTTATCGATGAATAGCAGTTCAAAAATCCTCACCACATGGTAAACATTTAAACAAAATGCATACACGGACTGGAAGTGTCAATTTGGCTGATTCCAGCTAATAAAGCTCCAAATTACCCAAGGTGTAAAAATATTAAGTAGTAAATGTCGAGATATACTCAAGATGTATCAAGAAAGCCTTGTTCATGATTGTTTATAAAGAATCTTAAAAAAAAGCATAAAAGTGGCAAGTGATTCTAGTCGTGCAATTTCATCACAGATAAGTTGACTTTACAGCACTGGTATCGTACCAACGGTTCGGTGGGCGCAAGTAAAAAAAAACAAGGAGACGAATGCTAGAAGTTTCCTCTTGTAAGCTTTCGAGCCAAAAAACGAGAAAGAGCGAGACGAGTAGAGGGGGTGGGGGAGGTGAGGTGTAGACATGAAAAGGGTTGAAGCAACAAGAGCGATATCGTAGCCGAGGTTTATATGAGGGCCGACGATCAGGACAGGGAGAGATTATCAATTACGACTCTGAGAAACCCGAAATGCGTTTTAAAGTCAGCGACTTTACGACTTTCACGCTAAGATCGTACAATTAATCCGACACGTCATTAGCCACGGTCCCACGCGCGTGACGCATTCGTGTGTACGTGAAGAACGGGCACTCTCTCTCTCTCTCTCTCTCTCTCTCTCTCTCTCTCTCTCTTTCTCTCTCGTGCTTTGTGAGTCCTTTGGAAGCTGACTTACCTGGATGCTGTGCCTTTCATTTCCCTCTCTTTCTTTTCTCTTACCTTTTCCTTCTACTGCTTCTCTTCTTCTTCTCGCTCTCTCTCTTTCTGTTTCTCTCATCTCACTCTCTCTTTTTTCTCTTGGCTGTCCGATCCCCTTTTATTTACCGTCTTCGGGGATCCCTACTGTGGATTTCATCGGTCTCCGAGTTATATGTGTACGGGTGCGGGTGTGTGTGTGTGTGTGTGTGTGTGTGTGTGTGCAGCGAGGGCGCTACGATCGCGACGCGGTGGCTACCATCGGGGGCCTCATATTATCCGCTGATATAGCGTCACGTCCCAATGTATCGTGGGTAGAGCGGGGACCGCGTGTAATTCGAGTGTCAACTTATAACCCGTACGATAGAAAGAAGGGGTTGAGGGAAGAAAGCGAGGGAGAGAGAGAGAGAGAGAGAGAGAGAGAGAGAGAAGAGAGAGAGAGAGAGAGAGAGAGAGAGAGAGAGGTTGCGAGCACGAGGATTGTATCCTTATCGCTCCCGAGTGGTGAGACGCCTTCAAACCTTTTGGAACTTTGTGAATAAAGCTAAGAAGCGTTTCTTCTCACGCCAACGAAATAACACAGCATTGACGTGAAGACATGACAGCCGAGATAAATAAAAATGTAGCAGAATCAATTCTTGCACGTTCACTTGTAAAGTCACACCCTGCCTTTTTTGTATCTAAAAAAATATACGCTGAATGAAAAAAAAATAATAATTGACGCTCAGTTAAATCATTTAATAATCTATAAATTCATAGTTGTCCGCCCAGTACTCGGCGTGACTATTGCACTATTTTCGGGCGCTAACAATAAATCGCATTTTTTATCACATACACATTCATGAATACGATGCAACTGTGCTTCAAAAAGAGATTCGATATGTACTCGTGCAGAAATTGTCGTAGGGATCCAATTGGATTCCCATACTTGTCGCTACTTTCTGATAGCGATCTGATGGGCCATCGCATTGGATTCCTATACTAAAACGTCACGCTCGTACATTGGCTTTTAATCGGGGTTCTTCGTTGGAATCGAATGTAAGAATCTAATTTGAATCCTAAAGGATTCCCGCATTATCGAACAGAATCCGATACGATTCTTGATGGATTCCATCGCACTCTGTACGTCTAATTTTTTAAATGAAATATCTAGGTATATAAAATAAGTGGATCTTGAAAAGTATCAAACTTATCTTAAAAAAATATATCTTATAAATCGATTTGAATCACTGAAAATGCACTTTAATTATCGTTTGTTATTTATTTTACTCTACTTTGACATAATATCACCACCCACGTACACGCTCACTAAACCTGCAAGTTATGTTTCAAAAACTCGAGTTTTTCCGCGCGAATTTTAACATATCTTCAATTCGGTGGTGGTAAAAATTCTCAAACAGCCTTAATCGGGGAACAATGCAGAATCTGAATGAATCCGAACGAGGGTGCACCACGAGGGTAACCACGTGCGGTGGACCTAATAAATCCCTATAAAGATGTGGGTGCATCCTGGGACTCGTCAACAAATTCGTGCACGGCATTACGAAAAGATATTGTTTTTTGGGGAGAGCCAACGAATTGCGGTTGGGAAAATCAAATAAAAAATTCTCAAACGACTTCAATAGGGAAATAGGGCGGTATCTACTTGGATTCCCATGTGGACTCCCTACGTGCAGCATCCCTATCAAATCCATATAGAGGTGTGGTAGGATCTGAGGACTCCCCAACAAATTTTTGCACGGGTAGAAGAATTGGTGGGATAGAAAAAATATAAGGTATTGGCCCGAGCTCGGAAGTGTAGCATTTTTAAAATATCAAATTATCAAAATACACATTGATATCTCGGCCATTTTCTCCTCTTCCCCGATATACATATCTCACTTTTTGTCCATTTTATTTTACTATTCCATGCATATCTCAAGGATTCTCGGCACCAGAATCGACCCTGACGGAACACCTTGTATAGAAGGCAGAAACGATTGCGGCGGTGAAGAGAAGTTGCAGAAGAGAGAGGGAGAGGGTGAGAGGGGAGGAAGAGGTAGAAAGAGAGCGAGAGAGAGAGAGAGAGAGAGAGAGGGGGTGGATGGGGCCCTTGGCACCGTCCGTGCCGAGAGAGATGAGAAAGAGAGAACACGAAGAAGAAGGTGGAGAGTTAATTGAATCCGAGCAGCGTATAAGTGGAATGGCCTATTCCTTCGTACCTCGCTGACTGACTCTCTCTATCTTTCTCTCTCTCTCTCTCTCTCTCTCTCTCTCTCTTTCTACTTCTTTCTCTCCTTCGTTGATACGGCTCGCGCCCCCTTTTCTCTTGTGTAAAGGTCTCTCTGCGCGTCCGCCCTCGGAGTCGGTGCACACAGCGAGGTCCATCGAGAGGAAAAAAGAGAGAGTGCGAGAGAGAGAGGCTTCCCTCCGGTTCCTCCATGCCCTCTTCGAGATCCCTCTATGGACCGCGCGTATACGTTGCTCTAGAGAAGCAGCGACGTCGGGTTCACGGCAAAGGATCATGGCAGTTGGGCTCTCTTGCTCTCCCTCTCATTCTCTTCCTATGAACGCAAGCGAAACGTGCAGAAACCCCATAGTAAAGAAGCATTCCTTTGTCTTTGAACGGGCGCGCTTGCGTCAATGCGATACGCGGAGGACCTAGATATTCGGCTATGTGGAATCTAGGTGCCAAAGTCCCAATTCCTGCATGTATGCAGAAGCTGGGACTTTTATCTTGCATATAGGATCTTAAAGATTAGGCTTCGCAAGATAATCCTGTCTGAGAAATATCGCGGTTCTAGTCATTAGGATTCATAGAAATGGACCGATGTAAGTGAGGTGTCAGAAGAGACAATCGCGCGGCCACCCGCTTTCCGTGCGGTAATTGAGTTCAGGCTTTGATCGGGCCCATCTTAATTTTCCCTAACTTTATTAAGGCCTTAGTCTGGAAGCCTCACATGGGCCATCAGTGGCCGGTCACACTTTGCTACCGAGAGCCATTGAAGGCAAAATAACCAGGGCTTTTAAAATTACCTCCACGGTGTCTCATGAAAATTATTGCAGCCATATGCGTACTTGCGTGTGTGTGTACTGTGAAAAAGAAATATGATGTTTCATTATATTTGGGGCTTAGAATTCTATCGCATATTTTGACACGTTTGAGCCCGCGTTGTTCCAATGAACGCACTGCATGCGTGTTGGTTTAAGGCATCACAGCTCGTTTACTAAACGCATAGTTTAATTATTATATTTAATCGATCTCGATAATCATTATGCCACAAATTCTTTAGTCAAGCAATTTATACTGATTTGCCCCTATAATAGCAAAGTCTGGTAGTATTGGGAAAATCGCTACTAGGGAATCTACAACTATACCCCTTACAGACCTTTACTTGGTCTCCGTACTTAAACCATTGTTTTAGTCAACCTACCTACCCTACCATTCCCTAATAGGGACCCGGTCCGGCTTTTTTATGGAAAACCCTACTATGGAATCCACAAATAATCTATTGTAGGCCCCGAATTGTATTAGGTATACCCTGCCAATTTTCCGCACGGGTTCTGCTCACAAGGAACATAACCTTGGTGTCCGCCCTCGATTTTATCGAAACTCTTGCATATAGTAAAGCATCGAAAACTATTACATACGTCTTTTTTTTATCGATGGAAAAAAGGTTTGAAGGGGTGAAATTGCTTCTTAGTCAACGAATGTAAGAAGCTGATTTTGCAGTTTCATCCTCAAGTAGTCCACCGATTTTAGTGTAACAGAAACGAAAATTCGTCCAATGCAAAACGATGAGAAATCCACTATGGGTACATTGCACAATACATCGACAGAGACTTATTAAAAACAAATTTGAAAATCGAAATTTGTTTCAGACAAGGCGGACACCAATGTGATGTTTCGAATCGTACGCGTCTGGATGGTTGCACCCAATTACGCACCGGAAGTGTATTCCGCCTAGATATATCTCGTGAAAGATATTCCTTTAAAAAATAAGGACTTGCAAGGATGACCTCAGATAGAAACAAACAAGCTAAGGATTTTTTCCTGGATATACGTGAATTAGGAAATAAGACAATCCAAACAAATAATAAACACATTCATGTTGAATATTCTCTGCAATAAAATATTTCGGGTGTTCTAATAACGATTACATTCAGGAAGAATATGTCCTGGAGATACTTGAATTAGGAGATAAAATAACCTAAACAAACCTAAACATATAATAAACACATTCATGTTGAATAGTCTCAGAAACAAAAAAAAATTGGGGTGTTCCAAGAACGATTACATTTAGGGAGAGTATCTCTTCTTATACCCAAACCCAAAGAAACGCAATTATTGATTTACAACGACACTATATCCCGACAGTACATCGCGACAAAAACATTTTTTTCGATGAGACATTTTCGGGATCTTCTGGCGACCGACCGACATGTCTAAAAAAGAATTGCGTTACATCCAGTCACTTACTCGTTGATAGTTCTGGTAACCCCATGCAGTTACTTGACCTAGTCTCTTCGAAAGTCCTCGACTATTCAGAAGACAAAAACCAAGGTATATGGCTTCTGGCTAAGTAAAAAAGTATTTTCGGAGAATTTGATTTAAATTTATACTGGATCGTAAATCCAGTAATACAATGGATACGGTTTGAGATGATTGAGCAGACGGATAAATCAAGGGTTTTCCTAGAAAAGAAAACCTTACCCGAACGGATTTCGAATATGTAAAACAGACTGAACCAGCAAACTCCAAGTTTCGCTACGTACTCCTCTTTTTGCTTGCTTACTTGTTACGTACTCCCTACCCGCTTGCTTGACTTAGCGGGTAGGGACTAGATGTACTGAAGAAATATATCGCCGGGTTGTATAAGCCAATCCAATCGATTCCCCATCCACCCTGCCACAATACTTTGTTACAATAACATTGAACATGCTGTTCACCATGCTGCTCCATTTCCATATTCTAATGCCATACTCCTGTAGCTGTTAATTCCGTTTTTAAACTCTATTGACAGTAGGCTTCAGCCACTTATCACTTCAGCCAATGAATCCCTAAATGCCGTCCTTTGCAAATTCACGATCGCCTGTAAAGCGAGTGTTGGCAAATCGGCTGAGTAATCCAAACTTTGTGCGCCTCATCACCTGCACATCGATCGGACCATCCAGATCGTTTTGACACTAAACGTTATAAGTTTGAAGATCGATCCTCAGAGGCGCCGGTGCCGCGGTTGTGTAGCAAATACCCGCACAGTTCATAAAGCCAACTTTGATAGATGGTATAAAAACCGTCTACCTGAGGTACCTTCAATCGAAACAGTCACGGTTATATTCTAGAAAATAACAATAAAGGCTTCGTGCCGTGGAATAAAGAATATGCGAAACCAAGAGATGAGGCGTTATGGAATATATGCGTTCAGAGAGTATGAAGACACATAGTATATAGGACTGGACCTATGCACATGTAGAGAAGACCGCGACGTATAGAGAGAGAGGGAGAGAGATAGAGAGAGAGAGAGAGAGAGAGAGAGAGAGAGAGAGAGAGAGAGAGAGAGGGATAGAGAGAGAGAGAGAGAGAGAGAGAGAGAGAGAGAGAGAGAGAGAGAGAGAGAGAGAGAGAGAGAGAGAGAGAGAGAGAGAGAGAGAGAGAGAGAGAGAGAGAGAGAGAGAGAGAGAGAGAGAGAGAGAGACAGACAGACAGACAGACAGACGGACCCTCGCTTCCTCTTTACCTCTCTCGGTGCCTCTCGGCCGTTCTTTTCCTTTTCCGAGAGCATAATCGCGAGAGGGCAAAACCAGTTCGCTGCTTCTGGTGGTGTGCTGCTATGCCGGTGAGTAAACAAAAAACGAAAGATTTGAGTCGAACGAACGCGCGAGGATACCTTCGTCGCTTGCTGTACGCTCTATATATGCTGTGTCTATATATATATATATATAAATACACGTATACGTACATACACGTATTCTACGAGAGGGAACGAGAGGGAGGGAGAGAGAGAGAGAGAGAAAGAGAGAGAGAGAAAGAAGAGAGAGAGAGAGAAAGAGAGAGACAGAGAAAGAGAGTGAGCGAGAGAGAGAGAGCGAACTGATCGCCTCCACACTACGCTATATGCATTCCGTCTTGGCAAGGAGAAGAAGGCCTCAGCGAGCGCGCATATACACGGGTTCTCTCGGTCTTTCGGTTCTGCGAGAGAATCCAAGAGCTGTGCGGGCTGCTGGATCGCTATGCCGTTGCTCCTGCTTGTGATGCTTCTGCTTTATTGCTAATTCGAAGACTTTCGCTCCGGCAAAAATGAAACTTTATCGTCTGCTTGCCTGGGGGCAACCGGATTGGGGAGGGAGCATCGAACAGCGTTAAATACCCACCCGGCAGCCGATAGAACTCGCCACCTCGTTCCTTCTCGTACTTATAGGGGAGAGGGGAGAGCCTCGGCCTTTGTCTCTAATTATTACTAAAGCTAAGAACTTTAATATTGAAATATCACATTTGGAAAGTATTTGAGGAATATTTAAGTTGAAGGAGTGAAAAAGTATTTGAGGAGTATTTAAAAAATCATATAACAATGATCAGGAGGATACATATTTTGACGTAATTTCAGTACAAACGTGTAGTAGAGTATAGCAAACTTGGAGAAAAACTACTCAAAGCTTGGACTCAATTTTGGCCGAGATAAAAAACGAAGACCAGCGACTTTCAACTAGCGCACGTGTTTAGTGGAACACGAATACGTGCAGGAGGAAAAATGGAACACTTGTAGTAAACGGGACGTATGGATTTTTTGGAATGACCGGAACTTCTTTTACCCAACGTACACGTGCATTTGATCATACATGTAGACACGTGTATCCAGTGGCCCTGCAGAAATGTTGTTGGAGAGTCCCCAGATCTCACTGCATACCTATAGGGATTTAATAGAGACGCCGCGTGTCTCTATCGAATCCCTTAAATAATGACGTTCCCTAGACGTCCTCACCATTCGAATCATTTTTTTTTGCCCAAATATCGCAGGACTTCTATGAAAGCGGGATAATAAAGCTCGTGGAGAGGTGGTAGAAAGTCATTAAACAGAATGAAACATATTTAGTTGATCAAAATCGCTTTTTTTTTTGTAAATATTTTGCGTTTGAAATTTATTCGATTTTTGCTACGCAATTATGCATAGACCCAATATTTTTTTAAAATAAGATTTGTCCTATTTTAAGATCTCCTTATTTTGTATATCAATATATTTTGTTGAGAAAATTCAACGTACAGAATGCGATGGAATCCATCAAGAATCATATCGGATTCTTTTCGATAAAGTGGCAATCCTCTAGAATTCACCTTGTATTCCAATGGGGAATCCCGATTAGAATCCAATGTACGTGACGGTTTAGTATAGGGACTTAACGTGATGACCCATTGAATCTCTATCGGGAAATAGAGACAAGTATGGGAATCCAATTGGATCCCTACGACAATTTCCGCACTGGTGCAAACAAGGCACATAGTCTGAAAAAAAAAACAAAAACGTTCTACCTTCCGCGAAACTCCCAGGACACAAAAGTCGCAGCAACTCCGACCCTCTAACAATAGTATTTTTATTCTGTCATTATTGTTTTTATTCTCCAGTTTCAACAGATTGTAAGATAAGTTTGACGGTGCCGATGATAATGATGATGATGAAGTCGATTTCTTTTTTCTTTCATTTTTCAAATATCGCGTGGGCGTTCATTCCCGAACATACAAACGATGATTTTTTAGTCCTGACGAGGTGGAGAGTGAGAAAGATAGATAGGGACGTAGAGAGAAAGAGAGAGAGAGAGCGAAAGAGGTAGAAAAGAAGAAGGTAAAGAAACGCCTATGCTATATGGTTTAAAAGCAGGAAAGAAAGAAAATAAATAACGTTAGCAAACGCAAAGTACAAAAGCGCCGACTTTTCGTTGCGAGAGAACACGGCGAAGAAGGCTCCAGATTCCCGGTGAGACCTCGGGCTCTTTTCGGTCTTAATACATACATAAGTATGTGTGTGTGTGTGTGCATGTGTGTGTCATGTATACAGATAGCCCCAGCGGGTGGCGAGTTAAGATCCCGACATCTCGAGCGCAGGGAACTTAAGTGTCCCGGAGAGCTCATTACTTGTCGCAAGTATGTAATGACGCCCGGGTACGACACGCAATAAAATTGTCGGATAGTCGCGAGCCCGCGGTTAGCCGCACGTTTTACGCGTCGATTAAGTCTCGCGATGGATCGTAGTCAACCCTCTCGGTCCCCCAATCTCGCCTTTTTTCCGTTTCGAGATCGGGACATTCTCGCGATGATTACTCCGCGACGAGCGGCAAAAAATGGAAATCCACATGCGAGTATAAATACAGCTGGTTAAACAAAAAAAAACCGGTAGATATGAACGGCCGACGTGGTGGTTATCGTCGATTAAAAGTTGGAATGTAAAAGCTCGGGAACGAGTACAACATGAATTATTAATTAAACAAAAAAAGTACGATAGGAGATGATAACGCGACCTTCGCCAAGATCCTCACCCAACGTATACAGGAAAGTAGGAAAAGCGAGAGATGCAACACGCAGAGTGTCGTCTCAGCGGTAAAGATTGAACAAGGTGTCGGTATAAGAGCGTCCGCAGAGACCTGCCCCTAATTGACAAATTGGAATCTTATTAGAAGCTCGATGATGCCGTGGGGTGTTGCCCCACCCCTGGATACTCGTTTCTCCAGTCCTCTCTCTCTCTCTCTCTCTCTCTCTCTCTCTCTCTCTTTCTCTCCTCATCTTTCGAGCTCGTGTGAAACGACGGAAGTCAAGACCACCCTCTCACTCCTTATGCCTAACCGTCACGAACGTCTGGTACCGAAGAGAACGAGCTAACGCGCAACGAAGAGCGGTGAGCCAGAGGAAGAGAGACAGGAACGAGAAAGTGGAACGAGGAAGGCACGAGGTGGCTCTCGGCGAACAGTGAATAAAAAAAGAGCCTCCAAATAAGGATCCAATGGGTTGGGAGAGAGGAGGACGGTGAGACATAATACGAGGATGCCCTGACACTAACAGGTTGTAGAGCGCGCGCTCGAACTTATTCCGAACGCGCGCGAGAGAATGAGAGAGAGAGAGAGAGAGAGCTCTTTTCCAACGCCGCTGGCTGCTGAATCCCGGCTACCTTCGTGCCGTATACGCCGAGCTCTCGTTGTGTGTGGTGGCGGTAGCCCAGGGGCCCACGTTGGATACAGGCGTGTGCGTGTGTATAAGCGAGAACGAGCCGAGCAAGAGTAGGGAGAGAATCGAGGGTAGAGAAGAAGGTCCTCGGGTATCCCGAGGCTGAGAGCCCCGAAGTGAGCCCCGTCCCGGTTCCCCCAGAAAAGAGCCGCGCGATATCACCCGGGACCCTGGTGCGCTACGAAATGCCCACCCAGGAAGAGTTCGCGCGTGCGCCTCTCTGTGTGGCCCAGTCGATCCATGACCACCGGAGTGAGAGCCCGAGCCGCGAACGGGTGCCACCGAGGACTCACGAGTATTCCCGAACGGGACGTGTGTGCCTGACCACCCGGTAGAGCGCGCGCGTGCCGCTTCCTGTGTGGTCCGAATCGGGACTTGGAGCCTCCGCTCTACAACGTGCGTGCCTAACCGCGTTCCCCATGCATCAGAAGACCTCTTCGAGCTCCCCTCTTCTTTCACCTTTCTTCCTCTCTTTATACCTTCGTCTTTCGTGGCTTCTTCTCCTTCCTTCGTTTCGCTTTACGAAGACTCGGAGTGGGAGGGTTCGGTCGGGGGGGGGGGGGGGTCGATAGGTACTAGTGGAAAGGGAAGGTTGAGAGTGGGAGTTGAAAAAAAGGAAATGTGCTTCGCCACTGAGTGGACTTCTGGCGCTGCTGCTGTTGAAAGTGTATGGGGCTTTGCACGCCAAATGGACAGCTCCATGACGCTCGATCTCGCGATTCGTTGTACAATTTTTCACACTCTTTGCATACAGTTGTTTCTCAACTGCGTTTCGATACAGTGAAACCCTGATTTTCTCGATTTTTTCCCTTTTCTCCCCACTTTGTCTGTTTCATCGAAGGGACTACTTGGTGGCGGTGTTTGCAGTCTCTACTACGCGCATCTGAATACGCAGGCGCAACGACTGACTACCGCAGCACCGGCATTACGAGGCCAAAAACATCATCTCAAATGTAAAAATCACGGAAAACGTCGACCCGAACAATAATTTTCCGACCAAAAGTACACGACTATCCTTAGGTAAAAAAAAAAGTTGGATATTTTGAAAAAGATCAACGATGGGGGAAAAGTTACTGCAATAGCCAAAGATTTTGATGTAACTAGGGCAGCTCATACTTGATGCCCTGTTACTTGATGCCCTGTTAACCAAATGACTCATAGACTGCAGAGTGCGCATGCTTCCACTATTTGCTTCCCTTCGACAACGCTCAAGCCGCACTTCTTGCCTCGAAATCCGATATTTACCGGTGCTCGCCCCAAGTGGTAGAAAATTGGAATCTCACTGTAATGATATTTAAATTTAAAAAATCAACTTTTTGAAAATATAAGAAATGCACGGAAATGCTCCGGCTGGAAAAAATACTCAAACCCCTTAGCTCTTTATAAAAAGCACTAAACCGTTTTGAAACCTCCATTTTTTATTACTCACAATGAGTTCACAATTTTTGTAAATTGAAAAGTCAGCCATGCCCCGAAACATTAGCCGTTGCGATAGAAACCTCATAAGCTTTGCGTACGTACCGTCCAAGTACGTAACAATCCAAAGCAATGTCGATCAAGTGACAGTGCTCGAGGATCCTTTCGATTCGTCCTAGAACTCCCAATGCACAGTATTGCAGAATCCGATGGAAACTGGTGAGGAAGAGAGCGGGTGCATATACGGGGGCGAGTGAGACGAGGAGAATAAGAGGAAGATGGGAGAGAATGAAGATTCTTTTCTGTTAGTATCTTTCGGTTCTCTCGCTTCCCTATCGTTCAGGACGAGCACGTGCTAACTTACGAGCTACGGATCGGTGCCGGTGTACACCCAGAAACATCGCTAAGGATTTCTCCCTTGCGCAGTCCCCCCCCTCTCTCTCCCTCTCTCTCTCTCTCTCTCTCTCTCTCTCTCTCTCTCCCTCTCTCTCTTTTCTCTGTCTCTTCCCCTTCTTTCTTCAACTTTGTATATAGGAATACCAGACTACATATATACAGTCTACCATACTTATACCCTTTTTTTCGTTTTTTTTCCATCACGCATCCCGCCCGGCTTATTAATCTGAGCCGTGTCGAGGGCGGTCAGGCCATAGTTAGGGGCAAGGAGGGAGGATGGGTGATGATTCTCGCGCGAAAATTACGTCGAGGTGTGTAAGTGATGGAAAACGAGACGGTTGAAGAGGGACCGCAACGCGATTGGAATCATTCGAAGGATTCGACATCAGACATCGTAGAGATTGGTTGGTATTTTCTCTCTTTCACTCTCTCTCTTTCTCTTTGATATCTCATATTACCATCCGTAGGTATCACTTTTCAAAAATTTCGTTCCAAGCCACAATCGCTAGCCAGATAACAAATTGAATAAAGGAATAAATTCGATCGTCGCACGTCGAATCAGCTGCGTACGCACACTTTGTCAAATTTCACGACCAGCAGATATACGATAAAGGTGGTATAATCGAAAAGAAAATATCGAAGTTGCCAAAGGGTATACAATTTTTTTACGAGACTGGCGCGAATAATCGGATAACGATATTCGCGATAAACGAGGCGTTTTTGCGCCAACCGATATATTATATATACATGGGTGAAAGAGACGAGATGATGAGAGAAAAAAGGGCTCGGAGGCTGGTGGAGGGCGCGATGATTGGCCCCGGCCATAAACAGTATTTTCGCGTGTAAAATGTAAATGGCCTGGCTCTTCTTGCGCGCCAGCGAGAAACTACACACGCCAACACATACACAGACACGCACTCACACGTAAATACGGCACGTTCACCAAGTGGCTATGGTTGCTGCTGCTGATGCGGCCAACCAGAGAGAGAGAGAGAGAGAGAGAGAGAGAGAGAGAGAGAGAGAGAGAGAGTCTGATCGAGAAGCGGAGAACGAACGAGGGAAGTTTCGAAAGTTCAAAGAGCCGCCAGTTGTTAAAGTGCCTTCCTCTTCATCTCTCGTAGCTGGCCGAAGAAACGGGAGAGGACCTCACCGAATCGTCGTCCTCCTCGTCTTCAGAGAACGAGAGGAACGCTCGAAAGCGCCGACGAGAGCGCATACAAGCGAGATCGGCAAACGAAACTTGCAGAAAAAATCGGCAAAGCACTTACGGCCATCACTGTTTTCTTTCTATAAAATTCGACGTTCTTCGGAATATTTGATTTGCCAGTTCTCAAATATTTTGCCATTATCTACAAGAGGCGAGTTTCCCAGAATATAACGTGATTTCAAAGAGATTTTGCGAAAAGTCCTTGTACATTGGCCGAACTTGGAGCAACGTAATGAATTTCAAATATTCGAGTGCTTGAACACTCTCTTTTCGAGATGCCAATTTTTGACATGACGTTCACATCTATCTCGGTTCGAAATTTCTATACAAAAATCCACTCGGAGATGCATTGTCCATTGCATTAATGCGAAAAACGCGATGCAATTTCCATAATACATGTCCTCTATCATTGTTTTTTTTCTTTCGGAAAACCACCTTTACGTACTATCAAACTGCGCAGTTCGATCCGAAGCTATTGGATGGAAACTCCATTTACTGGCCTTTATTCTACATATTGTCAAGTATCTTTACAAATTTTTTCACAAGATTTCCTAACAAAGTGACCGCGCTAAAGATTCATAAAGCAAGTCACCGTTGTCTAATAGTGTCCTACGGTCGGCAAGAGTTCTCCAATTTTTTACTCGGAACGAACCTTCAAAATAATTTGAGTTCTAGATAAGATTGTCCTTCGAAGTACGTAGGGAAATCGAAAAATATGAATTTATTTATAAAATGGTGCATGTTTGGAAAAAAAATTGTTTTCGGAAAAAAAAAATCGCAGAAAATAATTTTTTTTCGGAAAATGTTTTCAACATATCAAAAATTCCTTAAGCAGTTCGATGTGAAATGCTGTTACAAAGTTCCAACAAAAATTACAAGTCAATCGGCAAAGGAAACTATCAGACAAAGGTGACTCGGTTTATTCAGCCCCAGCTACGCCGTTTTGTTACAAAATTTTTTGAAAAAAATTGTCAAGATACTGAAAAATCTGTAGAATAAAGGCCATTAAACGGCATTTTTATTCCATCCAATGGGTATTCATAAAAAATTGTCGACCTTCACCTTTTTTTCTGCAAATTGCACAATAATTTTAATTGCAATGCAGCAACCCGATAATCCATTGCAAAAACTATTGTCACCCCAATGAATAATGAATGAATGCTGAAATTCTCAAGAAATAAGAAACCATCGACGATCATACTGTCAACGACCAAATTATCAATGAATACTGTAATAATAAAGTTGGAACAAATGATATCCCGTCAACAAATACTAAACAGAATTTGAATTCGTCAATGTCATTTATTTTCCATAAATATCTCGTATCGTTTAGCCGCTATTAGGCTCGTTTTCTAGTCTCATTCCTAATGTATATCACACGCGAGCCACAGAATGTTTTCCAAGCCTATATGTATACATACATACATATATATATATATATATATATATATATGTATGTATACATATTTCAAACCTTTTCTCTGGACCTTTCACAATATTGAGCCTCCGCGTGTGCGCCCCCGGATCTACGGGTATCCCAAATAAGAGGGTCTCTGGTTAGAGAGATCGTCTAGTAGATGCCGCTCGTTTGAGGTTGCCTGGTGACGGGGCAACCCAAACAGTCACTAGATAGCTGAGCTTCCTTGGCCTTTGAGCCGCTTGTGCGTTCAGCTCGGTGATGGATGATTCTTGTACACACACACACCCACACCCACACACACACATACACATATATATATATATATATATATATATATATACATATGCCAGAGGATCTTAGACTATAGTTCCTCCTTCCTTCTCTCATTTCTCGAATTTTACGAACGGTGGACCGCCAAACACCCAGGGACGTGTCATTCCGACTTCGGAAGAATGCACATTGTGCGGTTTAGGTAATCAATGCTATTCACAGTTTAAAGAAAATGTTCAGATATTAGCACCGTGTCAAGGTTACAGCAGGATTTCACCGAGCAAAGAGACGGATAGTTTCATCAATTGTTCTCCACGTGTAAACGAAGAGTTTCATAGGTACATGAAAAGATCGAATACTAAATATGAATTACCCTAGCGTAGGGAATCTCGTCATATGGTATCTGTGTGCATCAGTCCATGAAGAAGCAATAAAAATTGCTGCAGGAGATATCGATCGATGTCTAAAGTCGCGAAGTCCTCTGGTTTTTGGCGCCCATGAGAACCCAGAAGATACATCCAAGCCTGGTGAGCCCTGAGGGGCCTCCTCGCTTGTGTGTTCTCTTCCTCTCTCGCTACCACAGCGCGTTTCCCTCCTCCGGTGTCTCCTCTCTTTCTCAGTTTCACTCGCGCGATGTTCCATTCCACCGAGTTTCGTGCAGGTATATAAATTCTGGTGCTATTATTGGGGTTTGTGCCTTCTCACAGAGGGCCCACAGAGCGGGACCCCAAGGCGGCCCCTTTGACGCGGAGAGCCTCTTTCCACCTCTCACTCCCTCGCTATGTTTCCATCTTTCTTGTGTGTACCGCTAATACTAATACTACCAAGATCTCTCTCTTTCTCTCTCTCTCTCCTTCTCAGCCTCATGGCGATAGTCTCGCGCCTTGGTGGTTGCTCTTTTGCACAGCCTGTTGTTGGAGCAGTGTGCGACCGTCACTACTACACCTCAACGTTTGGACTTGCAACGTCCGATGCTCTTCTCTTTTCTGGTGATTCTTTCCACAACGTCGACGCGACTACGTTACCACCAACGAACACGCCACGAACGTAGAGACATGCACACAGAACGCGCATCGACACAAGCCTCTCGTTTCGTATATACCCGTAGACACCGCCTTGTTTGTTTTCCTTCTCGCATCTTCCGTTTGCTAAACGCACCTCAAATTACGCGGCCAATGATAAATATTTGCCCCGTCCATTACGCGGCGAGGACGTCGAGGGCTCATCCTGCGCTTAAGGGGATCCCTTCGATCCTCGTGAGCACGCCTAGTTTTCTGCCCGTATCCCTGCTCACCAAGGTTTTTCCCCGATATACATCGACGTCGTTCCGCCGACAAGCAATATGGACTTTTTTTTTGAACAACCGCCGATGAGACGTGGAAAATGAGAGTATCCGGTTACCGGAGTTGTCATCTCAATGGAGTGCTACTGATACCAAACGGGTAAAATGACGAGACGAAACATTTTCGAAGTCGCAGGATGATAGGATCAACCTTTCTACGAAGCGCGTAGCAATGCTTACGTACGACATCACGTGCAGAAATTTGTTAGGGAGTCCCCAGATCTTACCTGCCCCTATTAGGATGCCATAGGAACGTCGCACGTAGGGAGTCCACATTGGAATCCACGTGGATTCCGCGCCATTTCCCGATTGACTTCGTTTGAGATTTTTTTTGTTTTAATTCTCAACCGGAATTTGTTAGATAGTCAAAAAAAAAATTATCCCTTCGTGATCCCCGTGCACAAATTTGTTGGGAGCTCCAAGACGCACCCACATTTCTAGAGGGATTTGCTAGGGACGTCGCACACAGGGAGTTATCATTGGAATTCAATTGGATTCTGCACTGTTCCTCGATGAACGCCGTTTGACAATTTTTACCACTTTCAAAGCGAAAATATGTGAAAAGTCACGAGAAAAAACCTGGTGTTTTGAAACATAACCTGCACACCTCGTAAGCGCTTAGGTGGTGATATTATGTCAGAGTGCAGTAAAATAAATAAAATGGATAATTACCGTGGATTTTCAGTGATGTGATGAAAATCGGTTTTTTAGATATACTTTTTTAAGGTAGTAGTCTCGCCAAGGCGTTTTTCTATAGATTTTTTTTCTTGTTTTGAGTACCCGTTCAGGACACTATTAAGTGATTACCTGCAAAATTTCAAAATGATTCACCGTTGTGTATTCGAGATATTGCCAATCAAAGATTGCACGGTTTTACACGTGTTCTTATGGGGAGCAATGGAAAATTTCACGCAATAACTTCGAAACTTTTCTACAGATTTTTTATTTTTTATTGTCAATTACAGATGAACATATGGCAAAGTGGATTAAAAAATCATCAATTTTGACCGTCTAGTTTCAGAGATATAGCGATTTTTATAAAAGCAATGTTTAGCGACGCTAGCGCCACACGAAGCAACTGGAACAGACTAGAACTAGATTAGAGTAGTGTGTGCATATCCGTATACGCAAAGTATTTACGTATTAGTAGCCAGAATGGATAGACTGATACAAAAGTGAGGCTTAGGTAAACATTATATTAGGCGTTTTCATCATTATAAGTTTTTACATTCCGATAAAATGTACAACGTACATTATAAGGATATTTCGCAATATTTCAAAGCTCTCATCGATTGAGCGAAGAATAAAGTTTTCAACGTGACTGTGGCGAGACTACTACCTTAAGCGATTTATACTTTTTAAAGATCCACTCATTTTGTATAGAGGCAGTCCTCGTACTTACGGCATGTTAGGTTCTCGAAATATGCCATATCAATCAAAACGACGTAAGTCGAAATGATTTTTTCGTACATTTTTATATAAAATAAAGAAGTAAGGTTCTACATCGACTTTTAATATAATTAATAAAACTGCATTTCATATCTATAATCATGTTTTATTATAAAGAATACGTATACATATATTTATATTTATTAAAAATTTGGTAATTATGTATTTTTGGTATTATGTACTTAATTATTAAATATATATGTAATTGGCATATTATTGAAAATTGAAAAAGTTTCACGCACAATATAAACTAAACTTTTGGTTTGAAAAATGCAACAATTCGAGTTTGTTTCGCTTCTTTTTTTTAATACATATCTCGATAACACTGATAGGCAGCAATAATTTTGTTATTAACATAAAGACCTCTTTCAACATTTGGATTATTTCTCTCAAAAATATTTATAGCATTCTGCAAACTTGCAAAGGCTTCTGGCCTGATTGTGCCGTAACTCGAAAAAAAAAAATAGACACTTTATTAAGGAATGGTGTCAAATGTTACGTGACGTAACTTGAAACGACTTAAGTCGAAAAGACGTAACTTGAGGACTGCCTGTATCTATGTATTCGATAATGTGGGAATCTTCAAGGATTCAAAGTGTACTCGTACATTGGATCACAATGAGGAATTCCGATTGGAATTCAATGTACAAGCGTGACGTTTCAGTATAGGGATCCAATGCGATGACCCATTGGATCTCCATCAGAAATAGGGGGAAAGTATGGGAATCCAATTGGATCCCAACGACAATATCTGCACGGACTGGCTGTGGAGGTCGTGATGTTTCGATGGAGCTCCAAAGAAAAAGGAGGAATAAAAAGAATTTTTGACATAAGGACATGATAATCGGGAGAAAATGGCTGACAACCCGTACATTACTAAGAGGATCAAAGAAGTATGAATTCGAATTGCAACCTCCGCAATAGTGCAAGACCATCAATTACGTCCCACAACAGGCATTAGGCATGAAGAATCGCAGCCTCGGCAACGTGTACTTCACACTTTATGAGCTTCGGCACAATGTTTTCCAGGTATGAATCAGGGAGGGTACGCTCCACGCTACGTAATTATCGCTCGGCCCCCGTCGATTAAAGCCCCGAGATAGTTTGCAATCATATTAACGTTACGGCCAATGGGATACATGAAGGACCGAAAATAACGTGAAGATCACTTTTTTCTTACCGTTTGTCTGTCGTCCTATGGGGAAAAGTTCGAGAATTAACAGTATCCCGAACATTTAAAAGTCATAGCAGCGTGCTACCGTCACTGGTATCATCAACATTTTTTTATTATTAACTATCGCAAACTATCTTTGGGCAATTGACGTAAGCGCCTCGCTAAATGTAATTAACGAGTGTGGTCGATCTCTCCCTCTCCTCGGATCGATATGCCCGAGGTATATAACTTTTTCATTGACTTGTAGGATATCAGTAGCCGTGTGGCTCGGCCGCGAGCGAAGTGGCACGTTTTCTTTTCATTCTTAGTGTACCGTAGTCTCGAGCTGCATATCTCAACAACGCATTCCAAAAGATAAGCTTACAAATAACAATGAACTTTCCGCGAGGAAAAAATACGCGTTAAAATTCTTCGTCTTCTAGCCAACTGGCAAGAACGTTGTGCCCAAACTATTCTTCTTGACCCTTTGAAACGTGTATAACGAGAATGTCGGGGTAATTGGATTCTAGCTCTTGAATATGACAGTGCTGCGTTCACGCTTGACGAATAAGCAAGACCGTGAACGGTGTCCAAGATGGTTAGGAATCAATGGAAGATCTGGTAAGTCAATGTACTGATAAAATACGCGGTCACCTTCGATACAAGAAATAGACGCCATTCTCCGTACTGAATATTTCAGAATCGGAAAATGGCCGAAGGAAATAAGGAATGAGGATAACAGGAAGCTGTTTCCCTCATTGCTCTTCTCCTCTGTCTCGATTTGCTAATGATTTATTTGTATCAGCCCGTGCAGAAATTGTCCCAGGGATCCGAATAGATTCCCATACTTGTCACTACTTCCTGATAGGGATCCAATAGGTCATCGCACTGGATCTCTATGCTAAAACGTCACATTGGATTTTAATCGAGTTTTATTATTGGAACCCGATGTACGAATCCAATATGAATCCTAAAGAATTCCTGTATTATCAAACAGAATCCGATACGATTCTTGATATATCCCATCGCATTCTGCACGTTGAATTTTTTTTAACAATGTATATAGATATACAAAATGAGTGGATCTTAAAAAAGTATAAATCTTATTTGAAAAAAACTATAAATCGCTTAAAAAAGTAAATCTCAAAAATCGATTTGAATCACATAACTGAAAATCGTCTGTTATTTATTTCACTGCACTTTGACATAATATCCGGTGCAGATTATGTTTCAACACGCCGAGTATTTTCCGATGACTTTTCACATATGTTCGATTCGAACGTGGTAAGTATTCTCAAACGACGTTCATAGGGGAACAGTGTACAATCCAATTGGATCCCAATGAGGACTATGTGCCTTGCCCCTAAAAAATCCCTATAGAGATGTGGGTGCATCTTGGGACCCGCTAACGAATTCATTCATGGGATCGCGAAAGGATATTTTTATTTTGGAGATCCAACAAATTCCTGTTGAGGATTCCAAATAAAAGAACTCTCAAACAACGTCAATTGGGAAATGATGGAAAATCCACTTGGAGTCCAATGTGGATTTCCTACGTGCATCATCCCTATAAAATCCTTATAGGGACGTGGTAGAATATCAGGACTCCCCAACAAACGTTTGCACGGGAGGGATGAAAGTGCGGGTTGTCCTGTCTGCTCCACTCACGACTGTTTCTGCTCTTCGTCTCGGTCCCTTGGTTCCTTCTGTACCGATGGTCTACCCCTCGCTCTTTTTCATCTTCTTGTCTCTCATTGTTTTTCTCTCTCGCCGAGTGCACCTGTCTTCGTTTACCTGGCTCGTCGCCCCGCCCCGACCAATGGACGCTCGTTTCTTTCACGATGACGTCATCGGTTCACCGATTGAATCGGGCCGTTGTGGTAGGGATCCGTGCTCACGGATGTAAGGGGGCTCTCTCTCCCCCTCTCTCTCTCTTTCGTTGTTCGCACACGACTTTACACGGAGAGTTCGACCGTGGCAGCATGTACGGAGGAGAGAACCACAGCTGGGAATCACAGAACTCGCACGAAAGTTCTTCTATGTCCTGGTAATGTCGAGAGAGGCGCTGCCAATGGTGGGGGCTGAAGGTGCCAGGAAAGTGGGGGGGGGGGATGGCTCTAGCCCCGTAGTGGAGGGGAACACGAGGAAGGGACAGAGAGGGAGGAGGCGAGAGGTCCTTGTCTCTCCCTCTCTCTCTATCTCTCTCTCTCTCTCTCTCTCTCTCTCTCTCTCTCTCTCTCTCTCTCTCTCTCTCTCTCTCTCTTTCTTTCTCACTCGCTTGGAACCGAGAAGATCGCTTTCCGGGGGCGCCCGTGGCTCCACGACGAAACTCAAAGCCAATCTTGCATTTCCCACCACCGGGCAACTTCTCGGGTCCGGAAAACGTCAAATCTCTCTCTTGCCGGTATTTTTGCCCCCCCCCCCCCCTCCCCCCGTTTGACTGTAAACCCCACGTCACTCAGGCAAACACACGATCGAGGGAGAGCCTCGAGAGCCTGCCGGTCCTCTCTCGTCCAACTTCTCCTCTCACACGTATATTTTTCCGTCTCGAGTTCTGACCCCTGTGCACCGCCCGGTAGATCCGCAGTGGTGGTGTCGTATCCATCACGTAAACTGCCCACGTTGGCTTACTCTGACAAATCGCAAGATTTCATATCACTTTTTGTTTTCACACCTTTTTATCTCGGGCTCAAAAGCGTAGATACTATACCCTCGCCAAGCTCAACTGCGCATTCTCAGTCGGTTATCGGCAATCGCGAAGCCGCGCTGAAACTGGCGCTTCGTACGCGCGACAGTTTGCGAAGATAGCGAAAAAAGTACGCTCGATTCTTCCCGCTCGTTCACGTCGAGTATCTTCGATGATCGGTATCGCGTTAACGAACCGATCTCGTTTCTTCCCATGTATAGTTTTGCAGTGTGATCGCGCTGGCATCCCGGCCTCATACGGATACGAGAAATAATCGCGGTGCGCACGGTTTCAACACGTTCGCAAAGAGCAATTATCGCTCGGCCGATTAATCCAAGTGATACACACGATCGGCGACGAACGAGATGAAGTAACGTTGTACCCGTGTGTGTAAACGCCGCTGTCACGGAGATTTTTTTTCTCTCGTCCGGTGCACAAAGTATCGCGAAAAAATTGCAAGTACTTAAGTGAGGATCATTTGTGAAATTAAAGAAAAACGGGATAAAGATTGGAAATTACGAAAAAAAAATTTCATCCGATTATGTTGGTGCGAAAGAAGGTAGACAGCGGAGATTTTCGCACGTGTGCGAGAGCGCGCGGGAGCGTGAAATCGTCTTGTGAATGTTCTCGATGATAACGGGCGTGAAGTGAAACACGGTATTTTTTTTGTTTTTTTTTTTTTTGGTTCTCGTTCGGTTTTTGTTTTCAAAATCAAATCACATCGAACGATCAAATCGAAATGATTTGATCGACAGTACGTGGAATAAATGATTTGTCAACGTTGTTATTATTATTATTGGTGAACCTTGCGAGTGTTGTTTTTTTTTTTTTGGTTTACAAGCGTGTCGAACGACGAGTGTCTTGTATCGGAGTATCGATAGTTTTCAATCAAAGGCCCGAAGAGGCGTTTCGCAAGATCTTGACAGAAAGCAAGAGAGAGAGAGAGAGAGAGAGAGAGAGAGAGAGAGAGAGAGAGAGAGAGAGAGAGAGAGAGAGAGAGAGAGTGAGAGAGAGAGAGATAGAAAAAGCCCCGAGGGTGGTGGAGTTTGCTCAGGGTGTGATGCCCTGGTTATGGTTAGGCGTGAGTGAGGTAAGAGGCAAGAGGAGGAGGACGACGTGGACATCCGGCGGTCCTGGCACGTCGTCGTTGCAGTCTCTGGACTACGCGTCGTACGGGATATCGAATCAATCCACTACCGTTTTTTTTTCACGAACGTCGAAATTCACGTGCACGACGAAGCTTTGCAACCCTCGGCGAAACGTTCGAACGACGATTGAAGCGTCGATCGTGAGAACGCCTCGTACCGATCTTTATTATCGCACTCGAAGCGTCATACACGAGAAAGAAATTGCGTTCGTTCACTCGTACCGTGGCAAAACGGAGCGTGAAAGAGTTTTACCAAGAGTCAAGATTTAACGATTATGGTGCACCATAGAGGGTCCTGGAGGCCGGTTAATCACCAGCTGACCACTGCGAATGTCATCACGAGCAATCACTGTCGGTCTCACGTATGTAGGAGCAACGGAATCACAAGTTTTTACGAAAATCATCGTAAAGTTTCGCTCGCAAATGGTTACGGGAAAGCCGCGTTCGGCTGTGCTTTAACAACATTGTCGTGGTGCACACCGTCGCCGAGGCTCTTGGTACTCGTACTCTTGACTCTCGCGTTACCGAGCTTCGGTGGCGGCGGCGGCGGCGGCGGTGGTGGTGCGTACGCTTGCGGTCCAGGACGTGGCGGTGGACGTCGACCGATATTGCGAAAACTCACGCCACTTGTTTTCAAGCAACATGTGCCAAATGTCAGCGAGAACACGATACCGGCGAGCGGCCTCAACGAGGGCAAAGTGTCGAGGCACGACACGCGTTTTCGCGATCTCGTACCGAATTACAACGCCGACATTATATTCAAAGATGAGGAAGGCACGGGTGCTGATCGTCTTATGACTCAGGTAAGAAATTTGCCATTGTATACATCGCGGTTAATCATATTTGCGAAACATTATTGTGCAATAAGATATCATTTGCCTATTAAGGCCTCTAAGTATTGCCTGGAAAATTCAATGTACGAGCGTTTGACGTTTTGTTATAGGGATCCAATGCGATGCTACGTTTGAGTTCCCTACCAGAAATTAGGAACAAGTATGGGAATCCAATTGGACACCTGTGACAATTTCTGCACGAGCTTAGATTTTACAAATATAAAGGCTTATGAAATCTACGCCCGTGCAGAAATTTTCGTAGGGATCCAATTGGATATCCATACTTCGTTCCAATTCCTGATAGGGTTCCAATGGGTCGTCGCATTGGATCCCTAGACTAAAACGTCATGCTCGTACATTGGATTCTTATCGGGATTCCCTATTGGAATCCAATGTATAAATCTAAGTTGAATCTTAACGGATTCCCACATTATCGAACAGCATCCGATATGATTCTTGATGGATCTCATCGCACTTTGAAAGTTGAATTTCCTAACGAAAGTAAAGGGTGTCTCAAAATGACCTGACATTTTAAATTGCGCGCTATTTTTTTTGTGGCGAACATAGAATACTAATCTTTGACAACTGACAACAGGAAGTATTGAGATTTAGTCATGGAGAATTGCACGATCGAGCAACGTATAGAAATTTTGAAAATTCGCTGCGAAACAATGCAGTTATTGCAGACGAAGTTTCATGGTCGTGTTATCTCGCGCCGCGGCGATGTGAATTGGCCACCAAGATCGTGCGATTTTACGCCATTGGACTTCGTTCTTTGGGGTTTTCTGAAAAAAAGTGTATGCCAATGATCCAGCGACCATTCCGGAGCTGAAGGAAACAATTGGACGCATCATTCATGAAATTAGTCCGCAATTGTGCCAAAATGTTATTGGACATTTCGTCAAAATGAGGGGATCTTAAGAAAGTATAAATCTTATCTTAAAAAAGTGTAAATCGCTAAAAAAAGGATATCTTAAAAATCATTTTGAATCACATCACTGAAAATCCACCGTAATTATGGTTTGTTTTTATTTTACCTCACTTTGACATAATATCACCATACACGTACTTTTTCTCGTGACTTTTAACATATTTTCGATTCGAACTTGATCAAAATTCTCAAAGGGCGTTTATCGGGAAACAGTGCAGAATCCAATTGGATCCTAATAAGGATTCCCTATGTGCGGTATCCCTAAAAAATATTTATAGAGATGCGGTATCCCTAACAAATATTTATAAAGTGCTCAAAGGACGTTAATCGGGAAATAGCGTGGAATCCACTTAGATTCCAATGTGGACTCTTTACGTGCGGCGTCTCTATCAATTTCCTATAGGGATGTAGCAGGATCTGGGGACTACCCAAAAAATGTTTGCATGGGCGTGAGCTTTTTCTAGCGACATCCCGAACGCCAATAGCGATTTTTGCGGACCATAATGTTGATCGCGATCCTTGTACTTCGCACTAAGATACGACATCATTCGCTAGACCAAAGCGAGATATAAGAAATGGCAATCTGACATACATCAACTAATAATAATGATGGATATACTGGGGCACATATTTTTGCGCGCAAATGAAAAGAGATAACGATATGAGTGTATGTGGTTTTTAAATGAAATCAACTTTGTGTTTTTTAAATACAAAATCTCTTTGAAAATTTTGTGACATTAGAATTGATTGGTGCAAATGAATTATTTTAATTTCTTGTTGCAATATGACGCTATCCACTAGGCAAGATCGTTACATAAGAAATTGCAATCTGACATGGATCAACCAAAAATATTAATATGTACAGCGGGGTACATATTTTTTTTCGCTAAAAAATTGATACCGATTCACGTGAATGTGCTTTATAAATAGTATTTCCTTAATTTTTTCTTTCATTCGAAATCCCTTTGTAATTGTTGAAACGCTAGAGCTGTGTAATTGAATTATTTCAATTTTTTATTGCTTTTGGCTCCTTTTTAAACCTCAGATTTTATAATTTTCGGAAAAAAAAAACCTTATTTTTTAATATATAAGGTGTAGTAAAAAGAAATCCATTATTTTTGCATGAAATTGAAGGCTTTATTTAGCATAGTTAGAATGATCCGATTTAGGTCTAATATGCACCGTTTTGATCGATAACTTGTTGCCACTTTGAAGGTAATTTCATTATACGTTTCTCATAGAAACCCTCGTCCCTATTGGCAAAAAACTGGGACAGTCGATTTTCACAAGCTTCTCTTAAGGCGAATTTTTCACCAGCAAAATCATTCGCCATAGACAGGAACAGGTAGTTGGTGCCAGATCCGGACTATAAGATGGATGCATAAGAACCTCCCAACCAAGCTCCCGGAGCTTTTGGCGAGTCACTATCGATGTGTGTGCCCTGGCGTTGTCCTGATAGAACACAATTTCTCTCCTATTGGCCAAAGCTGGCCGCTTCTGGGCGATTGCTTCCTTCAGACGGTCCAATTGTTGACAGTACAGGTCCGAATTAAGAGTTTGGCCGTACGGGAGCAGCTCATAGTAGATAATTCCCTGCCAATCCCACCAAACACACAGCAAAATCTTCCTAACCGTCAATTCTGGCTTGGCCACCGTTTGCACCGGCTCATCGCGATTCGACCACGACCGTTTTCGCTTGACGTTGTCATAAGTGACCCACTTTTCATCACCAGTCACCATCCGCTTCAGAAATGGGTCGATTTTGTTGTGATTCAGCAGCGATTCGCAGATGGAAATTTGGTCCATGAGGTTTTTTTGCGTTAACTCGTGTGGCACCCATACATCGAACTTCTTTTTGTATCCAGCCTTATTCAAGCGGTTCCAAACGGTTTTTTGTGCAATGTTTAGCTCCTGGGCAATCGAAACAGTGCTTACATGACGGTCGGACTTGACGATTTCCATTATTTTATTGACATTTTCGATAATTGCCCTTCCAGAGCGTGGTGCATCTTTGACATAAAAATTACCGAAACGGAATCGACGAAACCAAAATTGCGCGTGATTGGCTGTTACAGTATCAGGACCATAAACACTATTCACATTTTCAGCCGCCTGGCTTGCGTTTTCGCCTTTATCGAAGAAAAACTGTAAAATATGGCGTATTTTCACTTTGCTGGTGGCCATCTTTGACGCGCGGTCAAACAATATTGAGTCAAGCAATCACAAAACTGTCTGAGATGTTTATTTTAGTACGAAATCTTAACTTTCTAACGCCGTCTAGCGTAATCCGATCGCACTTATACAACGCGAGATACAAATTACTAAAGCCATCTATTGCAAAAATAATGGATTTCTTTTTAGTGCACCTAATATCTAGTGAAACGAAGGGCCCAAAAACTTGTCGTTCAAAACTCTCGACTCACCGTCGCGTATTGCACGTATATATGATTGATCGGAATGATTTTAAAATAGACATCGATCGAACCGTTGTTCGATCGTATGGAAATTCGCAAATGTTGATAACAGAATTTTCTTCCGATTCGCTTGTTATTCTTTCGCATGTAAATACGTATATATACATACATCCATGCAAACACACACACACACACACACACACATATATATATATATATATATATATATTATGAATATTTGTGCGTGACATGGTGCGTAAACGACGCTTTATCGCCGAGCCGTTTATACGGTTTCCTTGTTAGCGTTTTATTCATAGTGGTGCAGGTTTATTAGTGTTTATCCACCACTTTGCACCTTCTCCACTTCACATTTGCTTGAACGTATGTTTTTTTTCTTCGTTTTATTTATTTCGTTTTTTTTTCGTGTTGAGCGCGTGTTTCTCCGGTTTGTTCAGTGATGCGCTGAGAGATCAGCTTCCCACTTTTTTTTATTTCAACGTGCCTTCGGCCCCCTCTCACTGTACCTCGCTGCCCGCTTATTATGATCGTGACAATGGTATAACCGAGCTTTTAAAGTCGACATATACCAGAGGGAGAGAGAGAGAGAGAGAGAGAGAGAGAGAGAGAGAGAGAGAGAGAGAGAGAGAGAGAGAGAGAGAGAGAGAGAGAGACAGAGATAGATAGAGAGAAAGAGAGAGAGAGAGAGAGAGAGAGAGGAGAGACAGGTAGAAGACAAGAAGACGGTTTGTCGGGAGACTCTCTCGGAGATACATAAGCCGTGAAAGAGGCCCGCAATCTTGAATTGCAATTGTCCCACCTGTGTGACTCCCGAGGCGTGTGGGTGTCGTGTAAATTGTTCTTTTTCTGACGATCTTGCCCCTTTTTTGTTTTAAAGTTTTATGCCCAGAATATAATGCGGCATTTGCTCAGCGAGGATACATATTCCAAAGCTGATATCTGTTCGAACGAATTGTCAAAATCACTTCGTGGCCGATTCGAGGGAATCCATTATGGAGCGATTGAATTATGGGGTTACGTGCGTTTCGAAGCCAAAAAAAGCATATTTTCTCTATTTTTTACAAAAATATAACATATAAATTATTTTATTCAAAATGTTAAGCACATAAAAGAGTAACATTTCAATAATATTTTCAAAAAGTTCCATCCAAAAATTTGGGAAATTCAGCCGGTGGGACCAGGTTTCCGGAGACCCCTCAAAAAAAAAAACCTCGTGGTAGTCAGGATAACTCACGATAGTTTTATCTGAAATTAAAAAACCACTTTTTTCTGTTAGTAGATAAGTATAGCTCGTGATTGAACGAAGGATTTAAAAAAAAATTGAAATTTGAATTTTTGGCAGAGTTGTATGCAAAATAGTTCAATTTTTGGAAATTTACACTACGTATAGCCTTATAAAATCATTTGTAATCGAACAAAAAACCTTCGTTCAATCACTAGTCAATGCCATTTTGAAGAAGTTTGCAAAATTTCAATAAAATCTGTGCATTCGTTTTTTTAGAAATCGTGTCCACGGCCTTCAAAAATAGTGTTTTGAGAAAAATGCGTATACCTGCGTCGCTCCCGGCCGATCTTTCCCAACAGAGAGAATTCCCAAAGGCTCTCTCTCCTAGACTTTTACTTCGATTGACTTAAAACCTTGGGAGAATATTCTAGACATATTGTACTATTAGATAATGAAATTAAAAAAAGGATTTTTTGAAATTTTCAAACCCACGTAACCCCTTAACGGGTTTGCATAATCTTGAAGCCCAAAAAACACGTTGACTTTTTATATTTTTTTCTGATGAGAGTATTCGGATGACAAAGTCGGAATCTTACACACAATTAATACATAGTCTTTCCAAGTTTGAGTTATTTTTATTAGAAATTATTGATGAACAGTGAAGTTATCATTTTTTAAACAAAGCGCCGCTGGACAGCTAATCAGATTGGGTGGTTCCGATTATTAGGGTGATGTGATGTGAAGAATAAAAAATGTACATTTAGTATAACAATAAAAGTTTTTCGTAATTTTGAAAATTACGAAAATAGCAAGGTGTAGAAAAAGAACAGTTCGATTATCGACAAAAAAAAACAACTTTCATCATATGTTATCAACAAATGGATAACAATATCAAAAAATCATCCGTTCTTGCGATAGAAAATGTTATGAACTACGATCTGTCCGAATTTGAAGTGAATCGGATGAATAGATTTTCAGATACGACTTATACCGTTTCATAAAACATATTTTAGAAAAATGGCGTTGGAGTTTGTATTGTTGGAACGCAACGAAAGTTCTCTTCATTTTTTTGAATTTTTTCATTTTTATTACAATTTAGAATTTTTTTTATAGATTCAGATCGTGGCTCGCTTATGAGGATAAGAAAAAACCTTTGGGTGATTTTCGTACCGAACATCGGCAAAAAAGTGAGCAATAGAAAGAGAATGAACTTTCGTTGGATTCCAACGATGTAAACTTCAACGTCATAAAGAAAAAAAAGGGTAGATCGTCGCGGGGCGGGTCCTCCACAGAAATCGTCCTAACTCGGTCAATTAAAAAAAAAATTTACGAAATCTATGTCGCACATTAAAGTTAAGACCCTAAGCTATATAGCTATTCAATCAAAAAATAGTATTTACAACTTCCAATAATAATAAAGGAAGCAGGCCCCTCAATATTAATGCAAAAAAAAAACTTCGTTGAACCCGAAGGAAAATTTGTTTGGTGTTAGCGCCGAGTTCGGTTTGACGTGAAAGCATTACTTTTACGAGCGATTTTTTGCTCAAAGAAGTGCTTTATACTTCAGTATGAAAGTCGTGAATAGCAATCTTTTGTGGGACTTTTTGTTATCGCTAGTCGTCACGTTTCCCGCTTCACGTGATCTTGCCGTATTGACACAAGTTTCGCGCCGTTTGCTGTGCCGCAAGGCGAATGTACTTCGTAGATATTACATAGATATATATGTGCGTATGTGTGTTTAAATGGCTAAGTGTGCGTATCTCTTATCTAGAAGCGTCTATGATCAAGGCTGAACGTTGACCGGCGTCAGTGCGAGTGTACAAGCATTTGAAAAGGACTGTCGCCGACGTGAATTCGATACCGCTCGATTGACGCTCCATGGGCTCCGAGAGACTTTCCTCTTTCTTCTTTTTGTACATATTCCGCACAAAACCGCGTATCAAAGTCGAAGTGACGGACCATCGGCTCAATATCACAGCGTTTCTCAATTTCACGCATCACCGGCATACGCCAGTTCGCATTTGAAAGAAAATTCTGCACTACAAACTGTCAGCTCAAAATTTTGACGATTTTTTTGACATTTATGTGAAAAAAGAAGCCGACATCTCGATATCGTCACAGAGAGACGATTGTCAGCCGTTCTAGTTTCTATCTACTTGCACCTGGGATGAAAGGAATGGTTTGATTGAACAAAATGAAATTTTATTTCAATTCTCGGCCTGATAGATTTTTGTATCCCGTGCGGAAATTGAGTTCGGGCTTTGATCGGGCCCATCTTAATTTTCTCTAACTTTATTAAGGCCCTAGCCTGGAAGCCTCACATGGGCCATCAGTGACCGGTCACACTTTGCTACCAAGGGCCATTGAAGGCAAAATAACTAGGGCCCTTAAAATTGCCTCAACGGTGCCTCATAAACAATTATTGCAGCCATACGCGTACGTGCGTGTGTGTGCACTGTGAAAAAGAAATGTGTTGTTTCAATACATTTGGGGCTTAGAATTATGTCGCATATTTTGACACGTTTGATCCCGCGTTGTTCCAATGAACGCACTGCATGCGTGTTCAAGGCATCACAGCTCGTCTACTAAACGCATAGTTTAATTATTATACTTAATCGATCTCAATAATTCTTATGCTACAAATTCTTTAGTCAAGCAATTTATACTGATTTGCCCCTATAATAGCAAAGTCTGGTAGTATTGGGGAAATCGCTACTAGGGAATCTACAGCTGCAACCCTTAAAGGCATTTACTTGGTTTCCGTAGGTAGGACATAGTTTAAGTCAACCTACCTACCCTAGCATTCCCTAACAGGGGCACCGGTTCGGCTCTTTTACGGAAAACTCTACTATGGAATCCACAAATAATTCCTTGAAGGTCCCGAATTGTATTAGGGATGCCCTGCCAATTGTCCGAACGGGATGGTATTGAAGAAAATTATATATTTATTTCAGCTTTAAATGTTCCCACTGATTACAACTGACTTTAGGAAAAATCGTTTATTTAGGTCTAACAACAATTTATTTTAGTTGAATATACTTTTATTTATTACAATAAAATTATATGGATATTTGATGTGAACGAATATTTTACTTCATCAAAGTTTCTAAATCTGTTTATAAACAAACTGTTTTTTCAACAGTATACGATTTTATTCAAGTCTGATAACCTTATTCACGTTGTTATACAAGAATTTTGCTTTTCGTGTTTGTACAACAAATCGTAATTTTTGCACAGATTTCTAAATTTCAAGTTTATGTAGAATCTTAGAGAAATGACCCGTAGGAATTGTCTTCAAATGAAATTAATGGTTTGGTGCACCATGGACACGTCTGCTAAGCGATTTGTGGGATTAAAATAAACCTTTAGTAGCATAAAATAAAGGACGCGGTCAGGGAAAAATCGTCACCAAGACCAAATCAAGTGCCTTGCGACAATCACAAAATCAAAAAAGAAAAATGCTTTATTACAGAGCCCAAAAACCTGAAGTTCAAAATTTCCGAAGAAATGCTTTATTACCCTCGCTTCATAATTAGGACGACAACAAAACGAATCGTTGAACCAAATCATATTGACCATTCAATTTGAATCAAATTTTATTTGCTTTAAGTTAGTCCACATAAAGATGTCACATCATCGAAGTGAATGGAAAAGTGTTTTTGCAGATTCGAATATAATCTTACTATTGTACATTCAGGTACACCAATTTTCTCAGATTTCATTAAATGATTCAGTTTGAACGAATATCTCCTGTCATTTAAAATAAAATAAAATTAAAAAACTTTTTGGGGCGAGATTTGAAGAACTTTTTTTTTGTAATCAAACATAGGTTTTTCCTCAGTGTGTGGGAGACAACGAAAGACGATACAGGGATGAGGGAAGATCCGTGTTATAATACGGTGTTACTCTGAGTGATTGTGGGTAGGTTTATGACAGCAATAACCGGTGTTTGCTTTGGCGCGTTAAGGCAGTCCAATTACGGCAAATAAAAGCTAATAATCGTTTCGCTTATTTTTCTCGTACCCGTTCCTCGTTCGTCCTCTTTGTTCTCGTTGTTTCGACGCCCCCTACATTGGATTCTCGCCCCAAACGAGTATTTATAAAAATAAATTACATAAAAAGAGAAGATTGGGGATGCTCGGAAATTGCTGGACGTTCGATCGAAATGGTCAAGATATGCTGTGCGTGTTTTTCGTGTTTATTTATATATATATATATATTTGTATGGGGCGACGTGACAGCGAAATCCCTGGGATCGCGAACTCTCTCGCAAGAGAGATCTCTTTCCTGCCATAGCTGCTCCAGACTCGTGGAAAAGAACTTTATGCTTCACGTAGAAGAAAGAGGGGAGGAGACTGCGTGCGTGTGTGTGTGTGTGTGCGTGTCCGTGTGTGTGTGTGTGTGTGTGTGTGTGTGTGTGTGTGCGTGCGTGTGCGCGCGCGCGTGTGTGTGTGTGAGAGAGAGAGAGAGAGAGAGAGAGAGAGAGAAAGCAATCGTTTCTGACGCTCGTCTCTCTCTCCGCCGGCCATAACGGCCTTCTTTTGCACCGCGCGTTCCTCTTTTCTTCTCGCCCTGAATGTTGCTCCTCTTTCATTGGCATCGAATCTCTCGTCGGCATCATCTCTCGCGGTCTCTGTCTTCTCTCATTGGCAGCTTGAAAATATCGAAGGGAGAAAACGCACAAGTACGCATTCTGCGACATGTATCTCTCTCTCTCTCTCTCTCTCTCTCTCTCTCTCTCTCTCTCTCTCTCTCTCTCCCCTCGCTTTCTCTTCTACTTTGCTCTCATTTTCTCTTACATTGTAGTGTGCATCGCAGTATTTTGTTCAACATATTCTAATTTTCAAAGAAGCCGATCGACCTATCAATCTCAATAATGCAGTTATCAAAGAATTTATTATAATTATTTTGCCATCCGGATGCACGGCCTTCACGGAATACAATATGCGGTAATTATTAATTGTGGTGATGATTACGGCGTTACAGCATCTTGGGCGCTCGGAAAAATAGGTATAAAAATAAATTTTAAAAAATTGACCCGACTATTAAATATATAAAATCATTTTTATTTTTCACTAATACATTAGAGTTTTATGAACAAATTAATACAAAAAATTGTGGAGATATGAGTCGTCTAGTGGTACCACCCTTTGAAAATCCTTGCCGATGGTGGAATTTTTTTGTCTGTCGGGCATCGTCGGAAAAATAAATCAGAAAATTATTGTACAGGAAGATTGTACAGGAAGCTAAAGTGTAGCATAGGGATTTTTTTTTTTAAGTTTGTAGAAATGACAGCTATTAAAAAAAAAACTTTTCTTTTATACCAAAATTATGAGGTTTAAAAATCAATAAAAAATGAACGCGGCATCTGATTTAAAACATCCTATGCCACATCCGAGATAATATTATAAAGAATATGTGGCATAAATTTGATCAAAATCGGTTGAGTAGATCACGTGAGATTTTGTCCACCGGTTTAAAAAAACGGCCCTACCAGAGGACTTATATCTCCGCCAATAAACATTTTTTTAATCGTTTTTTTTTACTTCTTCATACCCGTGCAGAAATATTGTCATGGATGCAGTCCGATTCGGACTAGGATCCTGGTTTCTCAATAGGGATCCAGTCGGATATCGGATCGGATCCGGAAGCGAAATAGAACGGTCGCAAATCGGATTCCAGCCAGGATCCTAATCCGGAACTATTAACTTTGTATAGGATCCAGGCTAGAATCCCGAACTTCTCGAACAAGATCTAGTTCGATATCGAATCGGATCCCAGGGATGAATGTAAAAATCACCAGGAGATACCGATCCGTATCAACTGAAGACGCTGGACGTTTTCTGAAATCATTTATTCATGGGTTTGAAAAACGATTAGGTTAAAACTGGTGCTACA
>OZ010713.1:15567596-15854058 GCA_963932345.1 Ophion ventricosus
ATGGTGAGAAGTGCGCACGGGGTCAAACGGGTCAAAGGAACGTCATGGCGCTGCTATACGGTCCCCGAAGACCTATGGCGGATGCCAACCTCGCTTCCTCCCTTCCGTTCCTTTTTCTTCGATCCGTTGCCCTTTTTTTTCCAACACGCGTGCACACGTGTGCACGTAAGTTCAACTCCTTTCACAGCTTTTTGTTTGCATGGGGAAATTTTTCTAAGGAGGATCACGGGAATGCTGAATGGAAGAACTGCCATTCGAATGGAATCAAGATAGAATTATGATATTTTGCCGATCGGAAGACTGGGAACTATTCTTGTTCCGTCATATGCGCCCTTTTTCAATGATTGAGGTACTACGAATTCTTTGCGGAAGCTATTTTCCATGTTTTTGCCGTGGTGAGTGTTGTCCAACGGAAGCAAATAGCAAAAGATCATTGAGGATCAATTTCAAGTTACTCGGAATTGATAATATTAGGAGCGTGCGTTAATTTTATGGAATCTTTTTGGTAAAAATACGGCTTTCTTGTGAAAAAATAATTACAAATTGATAATTCAAAATATTGACTATCGCTAGCCACTACTTTTTCCCGTGTTTCCCCATGTCTTCAGAGGCTATCCACGAGTTGACTTATTTTTTTTTATTATCCTCATAAGAATGGAAGCGCTGCTCAGACAAATCATGAGTCATCGATCGAAATAGGTGGTAATCGAATAGAGCGATATCTGGAGAATATGGCGAGTGTGGTAGGACATCCCAGTTAAGGCCTTAGGCCGCTTTAGGATTTTTCAAAAATCGTTTTTTTTTTTTTGTTAAAAATGTACCTTAGTACCTATAAAATAATATTCCAAAATATTATGGGTGTGAAAAATCTCTAAGGACTCGATTTTCCAATTCTAGCACAACCCCTCGTGACTCATGTCGTAACTTTCTACTAACTTTAAACGCGCTTATCTCAAAACTACATTTTCAAGTCGGCCGGATTCATAACTCAAACAAATTTCAACCGATTCACTTGAAATTTTAACTGTATATTTAGATTTACATTTTCTGAGGCACTACGTATGATTTTTTATTATATTGCATAGTTCCTTTTTCATAAACCATTTTCTGACGATTTTCTCATGGCATTTTATACTTTTTGTTTTAGAAATGCGCCATTTTGACAAAAAACAATATATCAAAAAATCATACGTACTTCTATAGCTATGCTTATATATAAGCGAAAAAACTTAAGTGTCTCATCATAACTCAAAAATTATAGGAGCTGTTGGTCCATCTGTTGGTTCAACTTCCAAAAATAAAGGCGTCATCGGAAAAATGCTGCACAGTCGCCATTTTGACATGTATCGCTGTGAAAAAATAATTTTGTATAGCCAATTACGTGTATAATAAAACCCCTATTTTGTAATTCCGATTTATTTTATGGTTTCGCTGAAAAAAGATCACCAAACATGCCCTTTTTTGGCCTCTACAGTGGCCTAAGGTCTTAATAAGCCCTTCTGACGTTTCCTTGACCGGTTTCGCAATATGAGGCCGAGCGTCGTCTTGCTGGAAAATCACTTTGTTGTGACTTTTCGCATAACCTGCGATTCCGCAAGTTCTTCTTGCGTTTGACTCGGGTCTTCATCGAGGAAAGTTTTCACTTCCTCATTTTCAAACTTTTTCGGCTGGCCTGGACGTTCCTTGTCTTCCGTGTCAAAATCACCTTTTTTTATAGCGTCGAAACCAGTACTCACATGTTGAAACCGATGGAGCATAATCGCCATTCAAAATAAAAATGAATGCACACACCAAATAGATATTGAGGGAACCGACACTGGTGGATCGGCGGTCGAGGTCCGGCTCCAACGGTCCTTCGAGTTAAGCAGCGTTGTGCATGGCCGATACTCGGAGCGGTGTCCGCTTAGCCGTGCATCGGCTGGCCGACTAACCAGTGAGTGGGAGGCCAATACTTCTGAGACTAGGGCGTAGATGCTTGAGTAAAAAAGTATGTGCACCAGAGAATCAGAAGAATATGGGGCCGTCTTTACCGGTACGGGTTTTCCACAGTTTCCCCCTACCGTCGGTAAATGCGATGTAGTGTAGCTTAAGACGGCTGTGGACGAAACGGAAGTTAGGTTAGATTAGCTAAGTGCGGGTAGGGAGCGATAGGAAAGGCTTTAATTGAGAAGGATTGGGAATACGTAAAATCCTCAAGGGTATATGTTGCAAGTCAGGAATACTACATATTGAGGGAGCGTATGATACAAGGGCCATCAAATTAACAAACCCAAACATACCGGTCAATAAATTATTTCTACCGGATTCGTGATCGATCATAAATACCTGTTTTTATTTTTCTTAAATACATATTTTCAAATTTCTGTCTCACTGTCAGATAATCGTAGGTTAATGTACACATAATAACCTAAGTTGAATTAAAAAAAATTATCATTTTGCACATCAACCAAGCAAAAGTCACTTCCATCTTCCTTCAATGTCAAAAACGCTTTGCATCCCTTCCTCATCGGAACAACCCTCTTTTTACTGTAAATTGTAAATCGGAATTTCCTTTCATTTTCCTCTTTCATCATTTACCAACCAATACTAAATGGTATCGATCATTTATGAAAAAGAAATATATATAATTAAAAATGGTAGGCAGACGAGAACTCGGCACGCCGAAATTTCCTATCGAGACTGCTCTCGAAGACGTACAACTATTCCTTCGAAATTCTTCGATGAAGCACGCGAACTTCCATCCTGTCTGCGAGAACGAAGTACCCCTTAAATCTGCAACAGAAAAAAAAACTTACCAAATATCATTAACGAGGTCACGTGGTGTAACGATCCCTAGCAAAGTGCCGATGGAATGTATTATTTTTTTTTTTTTTTTTTTTGGGGGGGAGAAAGAGCATTCGCGTGGGACGAACGAGTATGGACGTGTGTCGTCGTTCCTTTAGCCGGGTGTGTAAAGTGATCTTCGGCGACCACTTCCTTCCTTCGCGGCTGCCGCCGGCGAGGATCCGATGACCAGTTTGAGGTCGACAATGACCGACGTGGGAAAGGAACGTCAACTGCGTCGTTCTTTCGCGAGAAACTGCCCACCCCTTTGTGCATTCTATTCGAGAACCCGCCAAATAAAAACGAGATTCGATATTAAAAAGCGAAAAAATTTTATGTGTACCTTATATATATATCCATGTACATATAAAGGTTTTTAATATCAATTTTATGTGTGTATATATATATATATATGGACAACGGTGATTTTAAAAACATTCGACTTCGAAGCCTGTTATGATAGTCGCCATTTCTCCCCATACTCAAAATTACGTAAACCCCAATATCTTCAAAATCACCTTCAGATACATTTAAAGTCATTCATCCGAAGGTTATTTTAAGGACCGTCCGAAATCAACGATTCGTTGAAAAAAAATGTAAGAGTCGTTCTCCAAATAGCTACATGTGCTAATAGTAAAATGAATATATATTAACCCCGCTATGCCTATGTAATGTTTGATATCAGCACATGTGTTTATTGTGAGAACAATTCTTACCTATTTTATCTTCAAGAAATTGTTGATTTTGGACAGTTCTTGAAATTACCTTCTTGTGGGTGAAGAAAGTAACCTTATTAATTAAAAGAAAATTACCGTCATATATAGATAGCGCTAAGTATATGTTGAACCCGCTGTGCATATGTAATGTGTACTATCAGCACATGTAGCCATTTTGACAACGATTCTACATTTTTTTCTTAACGAGTCGTTGATTTTTGACAGTTCTTAAAATTACCTTCATATAAATAAACTTAAACTCAACATTTTTCAAAATTTACAAAGGTTTGCAATATACTCTGCCTTACATATATATACATTTTTTCAGATAAATTTAACCCTTCGTGGTCACCCTGGGTAGAATCGACCCGTCGATCAATTTTTGGCTTAAATATATTATAGTTCCCGGCTTCGAATGGAACTGTATTCACCATCTTACCTGGAGTTTCACATATCGGAATAAATACCTTTTTTGGAACGCGCTCTATGCTACTATTTTTTTCACAAAAGTAGCATATCTAAGGAGTATCACGTCAAAATTGTAGGTAAAAATGTTGAAAATTCACGGAACTATGATTTTTTTTAGCGAAGCAGTGTCTTCTTTGCGTTTTTATCTCTTTATGATTTTTTTTAACCAGTCGCCATTTTATTTTTTATAAATAAATTTTTCGTAGATGATCTAGAAAGTTGAAAGCATGTTCCATAATTTTTTGAACCACTTCGGAGGGATAGTTTGGTCACAATACTTTTTTGAAAACCGTCTGCGTAGAATCGACCCAAGTGTGACCACCGCGATTGAATTTGAAAGTGTGACCACGATGGGTTAAGCTTATTTATACAAAGGTAATTTTAAGAACTGTTAAAATTCAACGATTCTTTGAAAAAAATGTAAGAATCGTTCTCAAAATAGCGACATGCGCTGATAGTATTATAAAAATAGTATGTAGTGTTTACTATCAGCACATGTAGCTATTTTGAAAAAGATTTCTGCATTTTCCTTGGCAAATCGATGATGTTAAACAAACCTTAACATTACCTTCATACAAATAAGCTTGAATTTAAAAAATTCACAAAAGTTCACAAAATAGTTTGTCCTAAGGATATATATATATCTTTTTTTGGTCAGTTACTTTCACATGTTTATTCTGATTTGCCTGCTCACTGCCCCGTATATCAATACTTTCTTTCATTCGCCCCAATATAAATTCTCGTCGTAGTGCAAAGAAAAATTGTCAATATGTACTCCGAAGGTCCGTGTTTGGGAAAAACCTATAATTTATCGCAGAATATTTGTACAGTCGTTGGGTGCACATGTGCGCGTTATTTTGCTGATCGATTGGGTGTGTCGTAACAGAGGGAGGGTGAAAGTGAGAGTCAAGAAAGAAAGTCGATATACGCAGGAGGGGAAGAAAATAATGCAACAAGTCAAAGG
Organism: Ophion ventricosus; assembly: GCA_963932345.1. Classification (NCBI taxonomy): domain Eukaryota; kingdom Metazoa; phylum Arthropoda; class Insecta; order Hymenoptera; family Ichneumonidae; genus Ophion; species Ophion ventricosus. The sequence goes on from OZ010713.1 coordinate 15,572,568, forward strand.
CCCTGTAACCATTACGCGGTCGTTTGTCTCTTTTTTTCCATGTTACAACAATGAGAGCATGTAATGTATACCCTGCTCTAAATGTATTGAGACCCTTCTCGTTGTGAGGGCTCGATGAATCCACAGGAAAAACTCAATGTGAGTTAGTCGATTGCGCAACGCTTAAAAGCTTCTCTTTACCATGATGGACTGGCCGAATGATCGACTCCATTCTATATTTGCAGTATCGTCAGAAAATTATGGGAAATTCGACAACGTGGAAATTTTTTTCGAACATACTTCCACACACCATTATCGTTTACACTTACGAGACTGAGGATGGAACAATGTAATTTTTTTGTTTATTCTTACCATTTAGGAGAGGGAAAATGTTAGCATGTGCTTTATGAGACGAATATTCGTACTCGTTATTCAAATATAGTAGGGCGCATAAGTCTCGTTGCGAAAGAAGAGCGGACGAAAGAGAGAAAGCGACACTGCTACTAAGTCGATAAATATGAATAACTAATCGATGCAGCGGAGGATTCCATTGTGCATTGTGTATAATCGAGCAAGAAAAATGGAGAACGCGAACCACCCTCCTCCCCCACGTGTGTCTTATTCATTTTACGGACGACGGTGAGCCTCGGGCTTTATTGGATTTAACGCTTTCTCGTTACGTATTGTTGATATTAAAAAACTCATACATATCTTTCGCAAATTTATCCAAATCGTTGGAGTCATACATTTGTCGCAAGAAAATAAAATCATAAAAACTAGAACAATCTAAACAATTGTAGAACAACCTTCTGCTAGACCCTTCATGTAATTTGTATGAAGCTGGAATTTATCGGGAACCGTTATACCCAAGGAGATCAAATCTGAAATGATTCCAACCCCCGCGAAAATGTTGAAAATTAAGGTATTCCTTTCGCGGAGGGTCGTATTTTGTGCGCCCATAAGCAGGGCCCTTTTGAATAATTAATAAATTATATTGGTGCTCAATAAAAAAAAAGTTACAACTAATTGATATACGCCAACGATAAACTGGATTAAAAAATTTCGCATAAATTTGTTAGATTTAGACATTTTTAAAAGTTTTATCATTGATATTTTCTTTAAACATTCGGTGACCCCTTGTTTTTTATAGTGGTTATGGAATCTTGAGAATTATCACATACATTGAGCAGTTTATGTCAGCCATCTAGAGTTATTTGGTATATAAATTATTAAATAGAAATCTGGCCGGCCCGTCATCTCCAAAAAGTGGTTTACAAATAAGACCAATTTTGAAGTGTAATTTTTCGTTAAAAGTTCGATGGCTTGGCTCGAATCTTTTTCAGCATACTGGGATGTATTTTGACTTCCTAGGGTCGTGAAAGGGATACCTTAAACGGCATTTTTATTTACATTGCGTATATGAAACAATTTGACCTATCGCAAACGAAATTGATCCGACTGCGAATGATTTTCTTTCTTTTTTTTTTTAACTTGAAGTTAATCCAGAAAGGGTGAATTTGATGTTGCTTCGATACGACGTACGAGTGTAGTCAGTGTTCGTTGCAAAGGAGAAATGTCTTGGTAACATTGTAAAGTTTATATTCAAATAAATTCAATTAATTTCCATAGCACGAGAACAATGGCTCATGTGGTCAAAGCCATACGTTGCAGGATTGTTCTTGCATCGCTGTTATATTGCTTGTGTATAATATGACACACACACACACACACACATACACATCGTACTATTTTCGTATCTTCCCTGCTGTTATATACAGCACGCGTTTGTAACCGGAGAAGGATAATTCTCGTAGCATATCTTCCCCTTTCTTGTCGCTCGAACGAGAACGAAAGACATAGAATGCGTACTGCTTACATTAATCGTGCGCTTGCACTCGACCCGGAAAGATCTAGAGAGCCAGAGAGAGAGAGAGAGAGGAAGAGAGAGAGACTTCGACGCCTGCCGGACAGGGTTGCGGCGAATCATACCTTACGATCGAGTCGTCCTTCGTCCATTGATCGATACTCCTTTTATGCAAAAATTGAATAACACTTGTTTCGTATCAATGGATCTGCTTGGGGTCCAAAAAACAGATCGATTTTCAATACTTTATCTGATGGGGAATATTGGGATGACGAGGTCGGGATTTTACCTCCAATGAATACACAGCCTTGCCACGGTTGAGTTTTTCTTATTGAAAAAATATTGATTCATAATGGAGTTATCATTATTTAAACAAACTGCCACCGTTGCTGGATGGCTCAATCGGTGGAGGTAGTTCTGGCAACTAGGGTGATCTGAAATGAAACGTAAAAAAATGTATCTTCATTATAATAATAAAATCTTCGTATGACCGAACATTTTTTTGACATTTTATTAATTACAAAAACGGTAAGCTGTAGAAATGAACTTTCGATTTTCGACCGAAAAAAAAAAACTTTAATCATTTGTATATTAATGAATGAATGAACGTGTCAAAAATCGATGTTGAAGCTTGCATCGTTGGAACACAACGAAAATTCTTTTTTACTTTTTTTATTTCCTCATTTTCATTATTACCCAAAATCTTTTCTTACCATGTTTAGGCTGAAGATCTCTAATGAGGATCCTGAAAAATGTATTCTATTCTGTAAGACTTTACCTTTAAGCGAAAAAAAGTTTGTCCCGATACATGCATCAGTTTTTTTTTAATTATTAAAAAATAGCCTATTTTTTTAGATATCACAGTAGAATAGCTCCTTGAGGCCTTAGGCCACTCTAGAGGCCAAAAAGGGCATATTTTCTGATTTTTTTTTCAGTGAAACCATAAAATAAATCGGAATTACAAAATATGGTAGGGGTTTTATTATACACGTAATTGACTATACAAAATTATTTTTTCACGGCGATACATATCAAAATGGCGACTGTGCAGTATTTTTCCGATAACGCCTTTATTTCTGGAAGGTCAACGGCCGGACCAACAGCTCCTATAATTTTTCAGTTATGATTAGACACTAAAGTTTTTTCGTGGTATATAAGAATAGCTATAGAAGTACGTAGGATTTTTTTTGATATATTGTTTTTTATAAAAATGGCGCATTTCTAAAACAAAAAGTATAAAATGCCATGAGAAAATCGTCAGAAAATTGTTTATAAAAAAGGAACCATGCAATATAATAAAAAAAACCTTCGTAGTGCCTCAGAAAATATAATTCTAATTATACAGTTAAAATTTTAAGTGAATCGGTTCAAATTTGTTTGAGTTATGAGTCCGGGCGACTTAAAAAATGTAGTTTTGAGATAAACGCGTTCAAAGTTAGTACAAAGTCACGACAGAGGGGTTGCGCTAGAATTCGAAAATCGAGTACTTAGAGATTGTTCACACCCATAATCCTTTGGAATATAATTTCATAGGTACTAAGTTACATTTTTAACAACAAAAATGGGTTTCAAAAAAATCCTAGAGTGGCCTAAGGCCTTAAGACCCTAGGCTATAAAACGACACAAAAAATCGTACTTCAGAAATTTCAAGCTTATCCAAATCCCTTGCAATTATATCAGTGTTACAATTTCGGGTGACGCAACCATGATCGTGGGGCTGTCGGCGATCGAAATTTGTCCAGACTCCGTATCGTCTTTAGCATCGAAGAAAACAACCTGATCAATAATCTCGACCAAAAGTATCTCTGGATTCGCTTGATGCGATAGATCCTCAGTGTCATCGTGACAGTCCATACGTCAAAGTTTTCTAGAAAAAAAAGGACGATCTTTCGGACTACAAAGTTGAAAGAACGTGACGTTTGCTCTTGTTCTCCGCGATGAAAAACCACCCCGTCAAAAATGCGACTACGTATGCTGCTCATCGTTCTCTCTCTCTCTCTCTCTCTCTCTCTCTCTCTCTCTCTCTCTCTCGCTCTCTCCATCACCATATACGATATCATACTCGGCGCTTCCTCCCTCTCGTTGGACTCCCTTTATTTATCGTTGGCTCGAGAGCCTTAATTCGAGGAGACGTCGAGGTGGAACGCCGCGGAATGTGCCAGGACGAAGGCTGAGGAGCACGGTCGTCCACACGGAGGACACACAGGAACCGCCGCAGTGAGAAGACAAGGGAGAGAGAGAGAGAGAGAGAGAGAGAGAGAGAGAGAGAGAGAGAGAAAGAGCTGTGGAAGAGGGAGAGGACGCACCGGTGGAAGGTTACAACGGCAGCCATGGTACGAGAGATATCCCCGAGCGGACCTTATGCTCTCGCCCGCTCGCTTGTTTTCCTAGGGAGGACGAAAGTTGTTGGACGTTGTTTCCCCCTGGTGGAACGCCGATGCGAGAAGATGCGGTTTATATATATATATATATATAAGACCGCCGTGATCGCCACAGAAACTCTCGACGTGCCTATCGTCTCGTTCCATTCGATCCACCGCGCCTCCGGTATTAACCACCGGGTAATTAATTTAACTTCTTGCCACGGCTATGGCGGGGCTGCTAATGGTTTTCTTGTACGCTTTGATGTCTCTCGTCGCCTTTCTCATGCTCGACCATCGATAGCGCGACTGTTATGCAGGCTGTTGGAGGGAACACCGAAGAGAGAAAGCGAAAGAGACGAAGAGTGGATCGAGTCTTCGCTGCGTATGACCACGATCCCTTCTCTCTCTCTCTCTCTCTCTCTCTCTCTCTCTCTCTCGATCTCTCTCTATCTCTCTCTATCTTTCTCTTTCACGTGCTCTTTTTCTCTCTTGGACGCGAACCACCGCCCACTTATTCGTGATAAGCTTGCTTTTTATTGACGCGTTCCTCACGTGTCCGGAGTTGGAGGGGGAGATCGGACGACATTTTTAAAGAAGAACGAAAGACGTAGAGTCAACGACGCCGTCTCTCTTGACGGTTGAGGGCTGTAATGTCACCGCTAGCGGCGTTCCTTTTCATCCTGAAGGCCTCATTGGCCTTCTATCCTCCATCTTCGATGATCGTGGCAACAACGCCACCATCCGGCAAAGCAAAGTATGCCGCCCTATGCTTGCTTTTCCACGTCATATTCCTTAGCACGTACTCCACCGTTAGCGTGTCTTCCTCACGCATACCCGGATAATATCCGATCCAATAGGTACTGCCTCGACACTTTTGTCGCTGTTACGAGCCTCGGAAATGCCCCGCGCGATAAAGATAATGCCAAGTAATTGGGCACTTTGGGACCTTCCGCACTGCGCCCGCCTTCTCCTCCAGGGACAAGCCTAAAGCGGTTCTTACCGTTTTTGTTTTTTTTTTTTCAGCGTGTGCATACACGCCGATAGTTTCCGAGCCTCACGTTCCTCACATCCGCGCAAAGCTTGAAAGAAGACGCAGTGTCTTCCTTTTTTCAGCCACATACACGCGATCGGCAACGCGGTGGTGAATGACGGTAAACTCTGATACCGCATTCGCTGGGGTTGACGTGCCGGGGAATCTAATGCTTTTTTATGCCGTTTGATGTCAATATCGTTTTTTTTTAAAGGTATTCCTTTCACGAACCCAAATATTTAGAAATTAAATGATTTTCGTCGAGAATTAAGTAAAAAAAAAATACATGCCAGTATACTGGTAAAATTTTAAGCCAAAATACCGAATTTTTAACGAAAAATTACGATAAAACTCGTTTGATTTATGCCGCACTTTATGAAGATTAAATGCTGGCCACATTTATATCTGATAATTGATATGCTAAATAAGTCTAGATGCCCGATACAAACTGCTCGAAAGCATGTAAACAAAATTCTGAAGATTCCGTAACGACAATAAAAAAATAGAGAATCGTCGAATGTTTAAAAGAAATATATTTATGATAAAACTTAGAAAAATGTGACTAGGAGCAGAATTTTCGTCACCGCGATTTCTCTGAGAACATTTAAAAATGTCAAAATCTACAAAATTTATGCTTTTCCATTCCGTTTCATCGTTGGGTATAATAATTGATTTTAGCTTATTTTTATTAACCGCCACTGTAATTTACTAATGATTCAAGAGGGCTCTGTCTTATGCACCCAAAAAATACGGCCCTCCGCGAAACGAATATCTTAATGATGACATGGACGTAGGCATGGTAATGAGCGAAAATAATGAAGACAAAGACTCGATGAAGACCCGTTTTGTCAGCATTGAACATCAACAATTAAAGTACCGCTGGCGAGATACAACTTCGCCCCTCGAAATGATCCAAAATCGAATGAAAAGTGTCACCGCTCCGCTATCGAATAGATCGTATCATTGCTGCGACTCCTCCAAGTGTTCATGCACTGACGTGTTCATTTCGTGTGAGAAATGATTCCAGTCGACTGGTAATAATCATTTGGATTAATTGGGAGCGAGTCGCATCTGAAAATAATTATTCTCTCGCGCGATTATCATTTCAGATAATTTCGATGCATTCGAGATGCGAGAAGAGTATCGGTAGGAAATGCACGGGAACGCGGAGTCTCGCCGTGCGAACACAAACGTGAGATCCACGGCGCCGCGTGTGTTGAGCGGCATCGAGAGGAGCGTGTTATTTTGCCCGCGGGGCGTTAACGAGGCGGGCAAACACGAAAAATGAAAGAAGAGAACGCGGAGAGCGAGAAAAGGGCTGGTCCAGCGCGGGTTATGGGATGGGGAAAAGAGGACGTTACATGCGAGATCGAAAGAGGAATATAACGATGGAGAAAGTGAGAAAGCCGTGATGGTCGGGAATAAGAACGGAGAGAGAGGAGAGAATAGAGAGGGCTTGTTCGAGTATTAACCTATAAGTTAAGTCTGTATTATACGGAGGAACGAAAAACACGTACCCTGAAGCCTCTTGAGGTGTGAAATCAAAGTTTTACCTCTCCGTTCACATTCTTCGACAGCTCTTAGTCTCTCGTGTACAGCGCGGCCCGAAAAGTGACGTTCGAAAGAAAATTCCAAAAGCCCCGTATCAATATCTATCCGAATCATCCCTATTTATGTATTACGATCTTTTCTAGTTTTCGAGGAAAAAAAGCATTTTTTTCGTGTTTTCTTGTAGCATAGATTTTTATTTATTTTTCACTTTTGTGTCTGTACTTTTCTCTCAGAAGCTTTTCAAAGAAATTAGGAGCCGTTTAGACTAGTACCCGTGCAGACATTTCTTAGGGATACCTAAGTTCCGATCGGATCCCGATCGGGATATGCTATGGATTCCCTAGAAAGGGTATCCTCATCGGAATCCAGATGGCGCTCGTTATGTAGCACAAGGCGAAGACGTGGTGGCAAGAATTGGAAAAACGTATTTTAAATACATTTTTCTTAGCAAGTTAAATACATATTTTCTTAGTTCGAAGGATCTTCATTTAATTTAAATATAATTACTTGGAATAAATAACCTATATCACTTTTCTCCAGGAAATATAAGTCTTTCGAGGTCTATATATTGTTTTTTCGAAAATTTTTATTAAATGTAAGCAATTTTGTTCGAAATTCTGTTATTAAAATATATAAGTTTTGACTCTTATACTGTAGCACCAATTTTTACCTAATCGTTTTTCAGATCCTTGAATAAATGATTTCAGAAAAAGTCCAGCGTCTATAGCTGATACGGATCGGTATCTCCTGGTGATTTTTACATTCATCCCTAGGATCCGATTCGATATCAAACTAGATCTTGATCTTGCAGTTCGAGATTTTAGCCTGGATCCTATCCAAAATTTCTATTATGATTCTGACTAAAGTCCTTAATAAATTCCGGATTAGGATCCTGGCTGGAATCTGATTTAGGAGTGTTACATTTCACTTAATGTATTTTTCAATAAGTATTTTTTTGTTATCATCGGAACTTGAGTGACTGAATCTCTCAATTCCACTTTTTAACCTTTTGATAAAAATCTAAAGCATCTACATTAGTGTTCAATCGGTAATTTATGGCTTAACTTCACAACGATGACAGAAGTAAAAAAAATGGGTAAATATGAAAGTGAATTTTTGTATAGAAAATACACGTTTATTGTATGAAAATGATGAAAAATATTTCATTCGAGGTATTGTCCATTGCTAGCTATACATTATTCCCACCTGTCTGGCAATTTGTGGATGCCACGCCAAAAAAACTGTTGCTCTTTTGAGGCAAACCAGTCATCGAGCCGTTTTCGTACATTTTCGTAAGAAGTGAAGCGCTGCTCAGCAAGTGCGTGTCCCATCGATGCAAATAAGTGGTAATCGGACGGAGCCAAGTCTAGTGAGTAAGCCGCATGCGAAAGAATTTCCCAACTAAACGCCTCAATCGTTTCCTTGACCAGTTTTGCTGTGTGTGATGGTACATTATCATGAAGCAAAATCACGTTGTGTTGCCTTTTTTAATATTCTGGTCGTTTTTCACGCAAACCTTGATTCTAATCGATCATTTGTTGTCGGTAGCATTCAGTATTAACAGTTTCGTTGTCATCCTCACCCAACAATGCTTGCAATTCGCTGTCTTCAAACTTTTTCGGTGGCCTCCCACGTTCTTCGTTTCTTACGTCAAAATCGCCACTTTTGAATTTTTTAAACCACTCAAAGCACTGTGATTTACCACGAGCATGCTCACCGTAAGCTTCGACAAGCATTCGATGCGATTCTGCAGCAGTTTTGTTCAAATGGTAACAGAAAAAATGCCGTCAGCAAATCGTAATTTCCAGGCACATGTTCAACGCTATAACAAACTATGTTGGGATATGAAACTTGTATTGTTGTGAGTTAAGAATCTTTGTCAGGTGTCAACAAAGCAAATAGCGCCAATGACACAACTTGATGGTAACTAAATTGACAGCTGTAGGGCCATCTATGGGCAAATTCCGGTTTCATATTTACAGACCTCGTACATACCCAAAAGAAAAAAAAAAGAAAAAATGCTTCTTTCTCGAAAACGAAAAAAAGATCATAGAAAATACATGGAAATTATTCGGATAGGTATTGATACACGGCACCTAGATTTTCCTTTTGGATGTCTCTTTTCGGCCCACCCTGTACGCACGAATGTATGCATTATCTACACGCCCACACACTGTAGCAAACTATATTAATCTTCTATTTGCACAAATCTGTCTTTGGTATTTACCTCTCACGAGCTACGTTAAAAGGAAACTTCCCGTAGAACGCTTATCCGGATTTTCTCGTGGTCAGCGATCTCTTTGGCAGCTTACTTGGAATGTCTCGGGCAATTTTGAAAGCGTTCGATCACTCGTCGTGAATAAGGTGCTCCCGTACAAACAGAAACTCGAGTTGCCGCGGCGTAGTCTAAATAACAGTTTTTTTTTTTTGACGTTTCGACCATACAGATCGTGATATTGATAAGCATTGGTGGTCAGCAGGCCTGGCGACTTGGGCTCGAAGCGAAGGGAAAGTAAAGGAATAAACAAAGCAGAGGGGGAAAAAGAGAAGGGCGAAAAGTGGTTAATCGCGTATACTGATGTGCTCGTAGAGGCATTGGAACTTAAATGGGTCGCCTGTCGCTAATACAGAAGTCTGCTGTGAAGAAAGCCGATCCACGGATTGCGATGCAAAAGCAGGGTTCTTCCTCTCTTTCTCTCTCTCTCTCTCTCTCTCTCTTTCTCTCTCTCTCTTTCTCTCTTGCAAAATGATCGCACAGGCGCACGCGAATATATAAACATGCATACACACTTCGGGCAAAGCTTGTTTATTTTAATCGTGCTTCACGCCGAGAGCGCACCGAGATTGTTTCGTCTCGGCGGTCTCGATGTTTAGCTCGCCGTTTAATCGCCGTTAACGAGCGGTTATCGTTCCACCAAGTGGAAACACGATGATGCTAACGAGGCGATCGGTAGCCGGAAGCTTATATACCCACCAGAGCACACCGTACACACGCTCCCCTTGCATTCGTGTTTCCGTACGATGCGGCGCGAGCGCACTTGATCGTCAACACCCGACTCGCATTCTCGATTTCTTCATTTTATTTTCATTTTTACGCGCATCGTTTTCTCCACGTCGTCGATTCCTTATTGGATATTTCGCGTACATGTTTCGCTGTTGTCGCGCATCTGTTTTTTCCGAATGAGGCTTCGGCTGGAGCCTTGACGACACTTTGGAGGAAATCAAACTGGCAGTAGCTTCAATGTCATTGCGATTGATCAGCGACAGACTTTTTAGGGAAGAAACGTATCGGTTTCCTTTTCGTATGAATGGCACGAACTGAAGAGACTGAAGTATTGGGTGTACCAATTAGATTGTAGATTTTCAATAGATCGTGTATCTTGTACTGTTGGCATTACGTTGAAGTTGATAACACTTTCATTCGAAAGGTCTGTACGCAGCTGCCAAATAATGTTGAAGTTTGCATCGTTGCAATCCAAGCAAAATCAATTCTTTTTAATGCTTCAATTTTTTTTTTCGTCGGTCTAGGCAGCGAAAATCACTCAAACGTTTTTATGTATTCTTATTAGAACGACCTCCATTTACGAAAGAAAAGTCTTCGGATAATGATTAAAATAAAGAAACGAAAGATCGTTCCGTTCAAAAAAACAAAAAAAAATCGTTCCGTTCCAAGTGTGCGAACGTCAGCGTCATGCTGTTAAACATGGTTGACGTTATTTGACCAAAGTGTAAATAGTTATTAGATTTATCGTTATATTGTATATGTTATATTATGTAGTAGTTATAAACATATGAATTTAACATGGTCGCTTATGGGAAAATAGCTTCTGCAGCCGTTAATGGTTGCAAAACAAATGGAACTAAATCGCTGTAAAATTTGAAAATATTATATCACCAAGATTTAGGATCAAGCTATTGATTATGCTAAGTTTCAAATAAATCAACTGAGTAATTGCGGAAAGATTAATTAAAATAATGAGGAGTATCGCCTTTTTTAACGATGCATTAATAGCAATCATTGTAAAACTCAATATATATTGAGTTTTTGGGTAATTATTGATAATAGTAAGATGATCTGAACGTTTTAATTAAATTAAAAAATTGAGACATTTTTTTGTTGGACAGTTGAAACAGATGTACAGTCACTGACAAAACCTCGGTCAAGCACACGCCAATATCGTCGAATTTGACTTCAATTATTATATTAAAAGTGGAAAATTAACATTTCTGAGCATTAATTTATTCTTAAATTAGCTATTTGTAAGGCTAAACATGTACGCCATCATGTAGACATGTAAATCCACGATTCGCCCATTTTTGACTAACTTTTTGCCCGACGGTCCATCCAGTAATACCTTCAGTTTGTAATAAACAAATATTAAATATCATCTTTTTTGCGAACATTTTGTGTTATATTATGCTCTCTTGTAATCAGGCGGAATAAAAATAACAATAATGATAAAAAATATTTGAATACTCTCGATAGAACCGCGGTAAGAAATTTATACCGAGGAAACAATAGTATGTGCGTTTCTAATTGTAGCGCCTATTCGAAATGGCCGACTTGACAGCAACGTTGCCACTTCATCGTTTTACGCAAATGAGCAAAAATGTTCTGTTTTATTTCAAGAATATATCGATAACGAGGCAGACAAAACGCTTCACTCTTCGTTGAAATTATTCATAAAAATGTTTAAAAAAATTTCCCGTCTATTTGTATAAAATTCTTAACCTTTTAAATGATTGCTCAACAATTATGCAGACGAATGACTTGAAATTTCGCACGGGGTCGTAACACCTGTTCACAAATATCCTCAATAAATTTCCTTAAGGTCTCTAATAGTAAAAACTTATGAAAGAAACTTCCCAATCCAAGGAAACGAAATCAGGATCAAGTTTTTAAGGATTTGCCAGTGGCATCGTGGTTGCACTATCGGTGTGTCTCATTTCCTAAATGCTTCCGTTTCTCGAACTGTTGGCTCCCATTGTCGCGTCAAAGTCGTTCGGGGGGCCTGTATAGGCCCTGTTCGCCAAGTACAGGCCGACGAGGGAGAGAGAGCGAGAGCGAGAGAAGAGGTTGCAGCAATGACTGTAAATCATTCTTAGGTGCTTCCGACTGTGCACCCGCTGCTCTGGCACAGTCGGTGTTGTATAAACTCACAGTTGTTGTTGCTGCACCCGCTAACGCGATTAGCTACGCTAAAGACAATGCGCGACAAGCAGAAACGCATTATCGGCTCGAAAAAAAACTTTACTGCCTTTTTTTTTTGGTGCCGAGGCAACACCGAGAGTCCTTCTTTTCCGAGCATTTGAGAGATCGCACTCTCGTCTATATTAGTCACCAAGAGTCCGCGAAACCCAAACGAGTCGAAGGAGAGACTTATTTTCTGGCTGAACATTTGAAAATTTTGACCGTATCCATCCTCCTTTGGTTCCAGTCTTCACGCTCGTTTTTCTACTCGAGTTCTTGTCTCGTTGTCTCCTCACTGCGCTTCAACAGTGCGCCTCTCTTTTTTTTTTTTGCTTTTTACACAAGTCTCGAAGCGGGCGTCCCGGTGACAGCGTGTCGGGAATTCATTCACCGTTACTTACTAAACAATGACGCGAAAAGATTTTGGCCCTTGGAATTTTGCATCCGTGACTGATCGTCGAGTTAATATTTTGAAAAGCTCGATCCTGAGAACTTGGGCGGAAATATTTTTGTCACATCTTTTAACTTTTATTTTTGCTGTTTTATTTTGCGGACAATAAAACGTGAGATTATACTCGGAGTATATCGCTATCGAAAGCTTCCTTTTCTCTTGACTCAAAACAGAGGCTGCGAAAAGGGCGGGGATAAAATTCCTCGAGAGCCCATGACCGTGGTTAATCGCGGTTGGGTAAACCTTACACCGAGACGTAACCAATCGAGCAGCACAAATATTTTGGACCGTTCGCACCGAACATGAAAACTGATTTCGAAGACGTTGCAACCAGCTTCCATGTGTGTTTGTGTGCGTCACGGCCAATATTATTTTCCAAGGACCTCCAACAGTTTAATGGCTGAAGTGAACCGAGGGGACGTCTTTTCAGCTTTCAGAATATATGAAAAAACAATGAGGGTTCTGTTCACCCGTCAACGAAAAATTAGTTACTAGTCTTCGTTCGATCATTATCAACTTGGGTTTTTGCCTTCGGAATTTTTCACTGTCCAGAATCTGTTCGCAATACCAACATGCATGGGAAATGTCCATGGACAATGTACAACGAACACATTGATTCACCAGTCGAGAATAGGCGACGGTCGAGAATTTCTTGAACGTGCTTCTTCGACGTGAGAATGAAACGAATGATCCATTGAGAATTATCTAAGAATGAACTAGAAGATTTTCCCTCTCCAGCTTTATTCACTAGAAATTGCTCTCTCAGATTATTATTTGTTCTGATTCATGGCGTCAGCTCTTTCTGGAAGGCGGCTCAGTTCTTATGAAGAAATTAACAAATTGGCTGTAAACTGGATCGCTTAAAAATCACCAGACTTCTACCAGCGTGGAATCCGTCTATTGGGTAAACGATGGGCAATGGTTGTAGCTTCCGATAGAGCATATTTTGAATAAAGTAACAATGATTTGTCATTTTTCAAATCAATATGTTATTTGATAAAAAAAATCGAAGTCATACTTGAACACTCAATATTTAAGGAGATTACTCAGGTTTTTGCGGGGTATGCGGCAAGGGGGGAAGGCATATGCTCAAACACGAGCGCCTGTAACGGCTGCCAACTCCGAATAATAAAATTTTCGGTTACGTCAAAAAAAAACAAATTTCAGCTAATAAATATGTGGATTACCAAGTATCCAAATATGAAACCGGATTTTTTGTATAGAAAATACACGTTCATTGTATAAAAATGATGAAACACATTTTATTCGAAGTATTGTCCATTGCTAGCTATACATTTTTCCCACCTGTCTGGCAATTTGTGGATGCCAAGCCAAAAAAACTGTTGCTCTTTTGGGGCAAACCAATCATCGAGCCATTTTCGTACACTTTCGTGAGAAGTGAAGCGCTGCTCAGCAAGTGCGTGTCCCATCGATGCAAATAAGTGGTAATCGGACGGAGCCAAGTCTGGTGAGTAAGCCGCATGAGAAAGTATTTCCCAACTAAACGCTTCAATCGTTTCCTTGACCAGTTTTACTGTGTGTGATAGTGCATTATCATGAAGCAACATCACTTTGCGTTGCCTTTTTTGATATTCTGGTCGTTTTTGACGCAAAGCTTGATTCAAATCGATCATTTGTTGTCGGTAGCGTTCAGTATTAACAGTTTCGCCAGGTTTTGGCATCCAACAATGCTTGCAATTCGCTATCTTCAAACTTTTTCGGTGGCCTCCCACGTTCTTGGTTTCTCACGTCAAAATCGCCACTTTTGAATTTTTTAAACCCCTCAAAGCACTCTGATTTACCAAGAGCATGCTCACCGTAAGCTTCGACAAGCATCCGATGCGATTCTGCAGCAGTTTTCTTCAAATGGTAACAGAAAAATAATGCTGTCCACAAATCGTAATTTCCAGGCACAAAATTCGACATGTTCAACGCTATAACAAAATATGTTGAGGTATGAAACTTGTATTGTTGTGAGTTAAAAATCTTTGTCAGATGTCAACAAAGCAAATGGCGCCAATGACGCGACTTGACGGTAACTACATTGACAGCTAGGGCCATCATGGGCAAGTTCCAGTTTCATAATTTACAGACCCGGCACGTACAATTGACCGTTTGAAGCTGTTATTGATCGGTTTTTGTTTATTTATATCGCGAATACGTTATTAACCAAGTTAACATGTAGCAAACGCCGAATAAATAATTCAGCGTAAGTTTAACCAGCGACAAAAATACATATTTCCATGGAGTGGGCGAGAGCGTGGATAATGAAGCTTGGGATATGGAGAGGCGGGGCCTTGTCGCGTAACTAATCGTTGAGCACAAATATTTAGGGTGGTCGCAGCGTGAATTCTAAAGTTAGAGTTGAAGAGAAGAAGGAAAAAAAAGGAGGACGAGAGATCAGCGGAGGACACTGGGACCTATATAAAGCTGCGTAAGCAACGAGCTATAAGTCCGAAGAGTGGTCGATTTTACCTGTATACATGTATGTATGGATGTATAGGAGAATCTTTCCGTCGTGTACAGTAGTCGCCAGGTTTTGCCTCGACTCCAATTCTTCGAGGTCTGCGGACCAAAGTGCTGACCGACAGCGTGCATAATCGTCCACACAGAGCCCGGTAGAAATATCCCCGTAAGAATCTTCGTTTGCGTGTAAACGAGTGAAAAGTCAGCGAGGAAGACGAGAAGATGAAGGTAAAAAAAAAGAGAAGGTCCATTGGACAAGTACGGAGAAGGGTCAGCGCGGGGTTCAAAAGGGCAAAATCGTTCTTTCGGGCTCCGTGACGATTTCTCCGCGGGATATTTTGCCTCCGCGTAAATTTCTACTGTTTGCCGTACTACTGTACGTCGTTCTGTACATAAACACACTCCTATACAGTCGTAGTACAACGCGGCTCTTTCGAGGGATTTCCGTTTCGTGCGGAACTCAGGTCTTCTTTGCTTCTTCCTGTGAAAGTGAATTTTCTGAAAAATAGGCCACAGCGTGGAAAATTCTTTATTCCTATGCGCGAAGAGCGGAGATCCGGTTAGTTTATTATATTACTCGTTGGCTATTGCTGGGCTGCGAGCAATTTTTAACGCTTCTTTTCACGCATCGCGCGACAAAGAAAATACCAGACGCAATGACAATGGTCACTGCAAAAAAAATATATATATAATACT
Source organism: Ophion ventricosus (assembly GCA_963932345.1). NCBI lineage: Eukaryota > Metazoa > Arthropoda > Insecta > Hymenoptera > Ichneumonidae > Ophion > Ophion ventricosus. Next base: position 15,588,159 of record OZ010713.1, read on the forward strand.
ATAGTCTGAAACGAAAACATTTACTTCGTTATTTTCGCCACATTACGAAGTAAAATTCATTCAAACGATATAAACAAATTTCTCGCACGGTGGGTCAACTGTGGGAAAACTATCATTTTGCAGAATACGCGAGTGACGTTGTTCGCTTAATATTTCAAACTGGAGACAATTACAATGGTTAATTTTTGAATGCCGTTCATGTGTATAAGAGAAATGGATTTTAAGATCATATCGTATCAAGTAATACGGAAGGTTATTGTTAGAAATGCATTTTGTATATACAATCGAACCTCGATATAACGGAATCCTCGATATAAGGAAGGTTTGTCCATTCCCTTTCGATAGACATCCGAAACCTTGATACATCGAAGAAAAACTATAGATATAACGAATTGATTTCCAGGGCCCTCAACCTCTGTACAATGAATTTTTATGAACAAAACCTCTGTATAACGAAGCGTTCGACAAACGAACTCCCTTTCGTTCCGTTCTCCTCCTCTCTGCTTCTCCGGAGCCTGTTTAGACTAGCAAATTTTTTTAGATTAAACAAAATATTTGTTTAATTGAAAATAATCCGCTTTTAAAAATAATATGTTATATACATTATGCTCTAATGGCTAATTGCGTGTAAAAAGTGCTCTAATTTAAACCGTTCTCTCTTTACAAAATATCCCTATATTTATAGTTCTAATCTATTTTTTTGAACGAAAGTAAAGTTTAAATTAGAGCAATTTTTATTTGTCTTTTTAATAAAAATCTCAATATAACGAAAACTCGATATAACGAACGTTTTTACTCTTCCCTAGAGATTCGCTGTATCGAGGCATATTTTGCCTCGACATATTTTGTAATCTTTTTTCAGCGAAACCATAAAATAAATCGGAATTACAAAATAGGGGTTTTATTATACACGTAATTGACTATACAAAATTATTTTTTCACAGTGATACATGTCAAAATGGCGACTGTGCAGCATTTTTCCAATGACGCCTTTATTTCTGAAAGGTCAACGGCCGGACCAACAGCTCCTATAATTTTTGAGTTATGATGAGACACTAAAGTTTTTTCGATTATATATAAGAATAGCTATAGAAGTACGTAAGATTTTTTTGATATATTGTTTTCGTCAAAACGGCGCATTTTTAAAACAAAAAGTATAAAATGCCATGAGAAAATCGTCAGAAAATTGTTTATAAAAAAGGAACTATGCAATATAAGAAAAATAATCCTACGTAGTGCCTCAGAAAATATAATTCTAAATATACAGTTAAAATTTCAAGTGAATCGGTTGAAATTTGAGTTATGAGTCTGGTCGACTTGAAAAATGTAGTTTTGAGATAAAGGCGTTTAAACTTAGTAGAAAGTCACGACATGAATCAAGAGAGGTTGCGCTAGAATTCAAAAATCGAGAACTTAGAGATTTTCACACCCATAATCTTTTGGAATATAATTTTATAGGTACTAAGGTACATTTTTAACAAAAAAAAATCGATTTTTGGAAAATCCTAGAGTGGCCTAAGATCTTAAAAAAACACATTTTCTGGAGAGTTAAAAAAAGGCCGATGTCTGTATGGTTTAACGGATCTGCATAAGACCCCAAAAAAATTGAAGAACTTTTAATATTTGGTGCTGGTGGAAATATTAGGATCACGAGGTCGCGATTTTACTCACAATTCATAGTTTGAGTTTTTTTTATTGAAGAATGTAGACAAATAATAAAGTTGTCGTTATTTCAAGAAAGTACCGCCGTTGCTGTATGGCCAATCGTTGTAGGTGGTTCTGGCAACTAGGGTGATCTGAAAACAAAAATAAAAAAATATACTTTTAGTATAATAATAAAACATTGGTATGACCGGATGCTTTTTTGAAATTTTTGCAATTACGAAATGGCAAACTGTGGAAAAGTGTTCGACTTTCGAGGAGAAACAAACTTTGATTACTTGTTCTTAACGAATGGATAACCGTGTCAAAAAATTATCTGGCCATGCGACAAAAAATGTTATTAACTATGCTCTATCCGAATTTGAAATGAATCGGACGGAAAGATTTTGAGATACGACTTAAACCGTTTCATGAAAAATAGTTTCGAGAAAAATGCGAAAGAAAAAAGCGAAATGCTTCGCCATAATGCTGTGGGCGATCTGACCCTTTACAAAAATCGTCATAACTTGGAGAGTTTTTGGAATAATCACAAAATCTCTGTTACAAATTGAAGCTAAGATCCCAGATTATAAAACTATACAATAAAAAATCTTATTTTATAAATTTCAACCCTATGCAGACCCCTTAAGAATGTTCTCTGCTTTTTTTCATCTCAAACGCGTTCATTACTGATTCATACCAAACATCAGTAAAACCCAGACGCGGATAATTAGTTTCAAGCCTTAGATCCTTCAACTTTCCAACTTACGCTTACTTTTCCAATCACAAGAAAATTTCTCCACCACCCTCATTTGTTTTTCTCTCTCTTACTCCATTAACTCGACATTTTTAGGGACAAATGTACAACAAATGTTCAAAGTTCCTTGAGAAAATCTCAAAGCGAAACGATATACCAGTAAAACGATACGACAAACGTGCAATAGGAGAACGATTTACCGTGAAACAATTTGCGAGCCACGCAGACACCTCACGTTTCGAACGTGAGAGACGTAACGAAATCAATGGAAGCGCATCGCACCTCGTCGTTGTAGAAAATGTTGTTTTGCGAAAGGATAAGATGAACAAAAAAAAAACACGAAAAAAAAGGAAGAAGGTATTCGCAAGCGATAGAAAGGGAGGGAGGAAGAGAGAGAGAGAGAGAGAGAGAGAGAGAGAGAGAGAGAGAGAGAGAGAGAGAGAGAGAGAGAACTAGAGAGCTCTCAAGAAAACGGTACATATAATAATATTCGTGAGCGTGTTCACGGGGCAAGATTTGTTCTCGCTTTCGCTCTTTCTCTCCTTCTCTTCTTTTCCCTACGCCTGAAAGGACGTTATATTCATCATCATCGCGTTACGATCCTCGTAAGATTTTACAGCGGTCGTAACGGGGCCCTCAGGCTTTATTGTTGGTAGCCTTGCTGCTCAGCCGCAATATACACCTATGTATATATCTACACGCACTCAAATATATATATATCGCACACCGCTAAAACTATAGTTCCATAACCGCATCTCTTTCTTTTCTTTATCCACATGTCCGCGCTCTCATCATATTCCTCCCACGCTTATACGCGTCCAATATATCCGAAAACGACACACACGAGACGCGAAACGGTGTAAATTCTTCCTGGTTAGTCATCAGGAGAGGGATCGCGGGGCGGGGGGGGGGGGGGGGGGGGGGAGGAGAGCGTTGATGGCGCCGCATGCATTCACATATACATGCATTTGTGTAAATGTGAGCATGTTTCGTTTCCACATCACCGAGGTCCGTTCGAATTTCGACTCCTTCGACTTCGAGGTCCTTAAAAGTTTTTCAAGCCCACTGTCTTCGTTCACGATATATATATATAGACATGCACAGGGGCATTTCGAGGGCCGGATCCTTTTTCTTTTTTTTTTTTTAATATACTACAGTACCACCATTCTCGTTTTGGCTGCGTGACGGAAGGCTCGAGACATAAATCCCGTTGATGACCATGCATCGATCTCTCCAGGGTTATATATATATATAGTATGCATATGTAGAGTGTAAAATATGTTCGGGAGTATATTTTGACGGATATAAAAGATTGTTGATAAAGCCCCAAGTATGAGGAACGAGAAGAAAAGAATTTCGTATGAACCCGACACATATATACAAATGCATACAACGATGGAAGTGTGTATGGATGAGCCGCACGGTGAAATGCACATTCGATGAGGTGAGCAAGCTCCAGGGGGGTTAGGGGGCGGGGGAGGGCACGTGATAATGATATAGACAATGGGACTTTTTATACCCAAGATATGAATGGCACGAGAAGAAAGAGAGGAAAAAAGAACGAAGCAAAGATGAACCGTTGGTCAAGTTCGGCCCACGCGCTCGCAGGTCATTCTCGATTTTTTCTCGTCAAGCCCCGTGTCTCAATGGAAAGACAGAGAGGGAAAAAAAAGATACGGCGTTGGGAGAAGAACGGTAGTAGAGTGGCGCATACTCTTCGAGGTCCTCAAAAAAACTCCTTGTGATACAAAACGTACCCCGTACAGCATCTTTCTCACACTCTTGTTCCTTCATTTTTTTTCCTTTTCCCTACCTCCCACTACTGTTTACGTGTATATGTGTGTGTGTGTGTGCAACGAGGAAGAACACGAGCGAACGACGGAAGGCACAAAGCATAAATCCCACTGATGACCTGCCATCGATCAGCGTTCTAGTGAGCCTCGCAGAGTTCACTTCCCATCTTGTGTCCACCCTCAGGTTCTTATCTTATTTATCCTTCATTAATCCATTCCTACTTTACCGCTCCTCGATGTCTAGTCTTGACGAATGTGCCACGTTGATACATATACACGAGCTTTTCGTTTTCATCGAGATATCTTCATCGATCAGCAAAATGAAAAGAATCGACCAATCCTCAATCTCTCTGGACGCGCGTGACGTTAATTTTCCTTCGACTGTAGGATGTGTTGTAGAGTATACGTCGCAATATGTGACAAAATTACGATTGATCGACATACCACACGTACATCCGAATACTTTCCATATACGTAGGACTGACGTGTGGCTAATACTTGTGCACGTTCCTACGATTGTTCAATACAAGATTGAGTGCCAGTTGTCACACTTTACTATTGATAGATTATCGCATATCATCACGAGAACCTCATTCACGATTCGATCAGCCTTCCGGCAATATCAGAGTGTGATCCTCAATGTATAACGGTGCATTGCAATTGTACCTAGTTGCCGTTGGACAACATTAGGGTAGTCGGTGAGATTGGACGAAGCGAAATACCTGCAAGGCGCGGGGATAAAGAAACGATCGAGCGATTTGGCAATGATGAGCTTCGGGTCCCCTATAATTCGACTCAATCCCACTTACCCACTCGTCATTCCTGTGTATGTACAACGCTATTCTTCGATAATGTTTAACGTAACAAATCAATTCATTCCCTTTATTCATCCGTCAGTTTCCTTGACTCTCGTCTACTGTGTTTATAGATAGTTTAGATATATATATATATATATATATATCTATATATATCTATATATATATATACACACACAATAAAACGACCCATCAAGGAAACGGCACGCGCCGACCCTCGATCAAAACTTTCGATACACCGCGATCACACGCCTGTCTCGTTTTCTGTGTACGTGTGGCTCTCGGTGTATTATATAGTATGTTTAATGTACACGAGAGGCTCTTTCCCTCTCCCTCTCTCTCTCTCTCTCTCTCTCTGCCCCCCCCTCTCTCGCTCTCTCTGTTTCTCTCACTTTTACCGATCGTGCGATGTAAAAATTGGCTTGTCGAATTCGCAGAACTAATTCCTTAGCGCGCGTGACCACGACAACGGCCGATTACCTTCGACCAACGACACGATCCATCAAGAAGCATATATCGAACGAGGAAATAAAAAAGTCAACTAAAAAAGGATTGACAAGCGGAGGGCACTCAGGACAGGACATCAAAGACATTGAATCAGACGCTCCGAGTCGAGACGCTATCGTTTTTTTTTTTCTTTTGTTTTCGACCGTCGGGGTTACGAAATCATAAGCGCTTGGGTTGTATCGGTACATTTTTTTTTCGCTATTTAGTGCCAACTTGACACTTTAAGGATTCTTCATCAGCGTAGGACGAAAATTTTGCCTCGTTATTGTTGACGTTAGGTTATAGGTATTTTGTGTGGATCTGGGAGTCTCCTTGATGCGTGAAATAATTTGGAAAGAAAGAAAAAGAGGATAGCAATATCCAGATTTAATACACATGATCATTTTGCACGATGTTTCAAGTTTGCATCGTTGGAATGCAAAGAAAATTCTTTTTTATTGGTTCATTTCTTCATTTACTTTATCATCCGAAATCTTATAATTTGAGCTGTTGATTTCTGATAATGATCCTAAAAAAACGTTTGAGTGATTTTCGTAGCACAAATTTGCCAACAAAAATATCGGAGTACTAAACTTTCGTTATAAATTGGCTTCAAGTTATTAGGGCCTCAGGGCAGGGGTATTTCTGAACAGACTATATTCACATAGAAACAAGACAACATAACGACGATTCATTCAAAAATAAACCTCACTAAAATTGCTTAGTTCGAATAAAAATAACTGATCAAAATCTTTCTTCCGTACAAACTTTCACATCACGTTTCATCCTTTTAGGGTTTGATTTTTGAAAAATTCTTCCTCGTGCACGCCCTTCAAGGAACATATCTTCCGAATTTCATTGAGATAAAAGCAAGGAATTCGATTTTCCCATACAAACTTCATCACCCCGTTGCAACCCTAATTAGGGGTTGTTCTAAAAAATCCAAAAACATGCGGTTTATACTATACAAACTTTTACATCCTAGTTCAACCCCTTAGGGGCATCATACACCAAAGCAGAGATGAGCGGAACTGGGAAAAAGCAACTAATCAACCGCTGAATTCATGCCCATCGAAGCTGAGCGGGGCAATTTATCTCCAGTTTAGTGGATGATGGCCCTTAGAAGTTGAACTTCGGAAAAATCCTTTCTTAGTGCACCTCTGCACCTTTTAAGGAACGTATTCTCGAAATTTCATGTTTCTATCTTTAGCAATTTGGGCTGTGCGTTGTCTATATCCCGTGCAGAAATTTCTTAGGGATACCTAAGTTCCGATCGGATCCCGATTGGGATATGATAGGGATTCCCTCGAAGGGGTATCCTCATCGGAATCCAGATGGCGCTCACTACGGAACACAAGGCGGAGACGCGGTGGCAAGAATTTGAAATACGTATTTCAAATACGTATTAAATACATATTTCTTAGCAAATTAAATACATATTTTCTTAGTTCGAACGATCGCCATTTAATTTGAATATAATTACTTAGAATAAATAACCTATATAACTTTTCTCCAGGAAATATAAGTCTTTCAATGTCTATATAGTGTTTTTTCTAAAAGTTTTATTAATCGTAAAGAATTTTGTTCGAAATTCTGTTATTAAAATATACAAGTTTTGACAGTTATACCGTAGCACAAATTTTATCCTAATCTTTTTCAGAACCTTAAATCAATGATTTCAGAAAACGTCCAACGTCTCCAACTGATACGGATCGGTATCTCCTGGTGATTTTTACATTCATCCCTGGGATTCGATTGGATATCGAACTAGACGTTGTTCTAGAAGTTCGGCATTCAAGCCTGAATCCTATGCAAAGTTTCTATTTGGATTCTGACTAGAGTCTTTAATAGTTCCGGATCCTAGCTGGAATCCGATTTGCGAGCATTAGATTTCGCTCTCGGATCCGATCCGATATCCAACTGCATCACGATTGAGAAACCAGGATCCTAGTCCGAATCGGATTGTATCCATGACAATATTTCTGCACGGGATGTCAGTCAATCAGTCACATAATTGTATTATATTTATAGATAGAAGATTACATACACCCCAATATCTCCAAAGCCACCTCCAGATGAACGTAAGCATATTTATATAAAGATTTTTTCAAGGACCATCGTATCCATAACATCAATTATTCGTTCAAAGTAATCTCAAGGGTCGTTTTCAAAATAGCCAGATGTGCTGGTAGCCAACATTCCACAGGCATAACGGGTTCATAATATCCTTTTTCCTCATATATATATATATATATATATATATATATATATATATATATCGAATCCTCATGAGGATTACAGAGAAATGCATAGGGACGCAACGAGGTCGAGGGTCGAAGGTAGATGGTGAGCCTTGATAGGGAGCTACTTAACTTAACCCTTGCTCCCTATCGCGTTCTCCCTCGCTCCTTTCAACTTCTGCATGCTCCTCCGCGTATACGGAGGAACGGACGAGCCGAAGAGGCCGCGAGGGAGCGCTCCTCATGTGAGACCCCGGGGCCACACACCAAGAAAGACTAATAGCCAAGGAGATAACACTCTTAAACACTTTGCCCGGCCAATGCTTCTTCGCCAACCTGCTTCTTCACATATAGCCCTTACTTCCCTCACCCTTCATTCCTTCCTTCCTTTCTTTTCCCTTTGGCGTTTTTTTCTTCGTCGTGTCTTCTTACTCGACCTGCTGCACGTGCGTGCAACGCGTATACAAAAAACACACACACACACACACACACACACACACACACACACACACACGCACGCACACGCGCACACACACGCACAGAACCGAGGATGTGAGCTTTGCCACTTCTTATTTACTTCGATCTACCTGAGAATTCGTGCTTGTCCTCCTCTCACGAGAGATTTCCCTCTCGTTCGGGTTTTTTTGTTTTTCGCCTTTTTTCGTGTCTTCGAATCTACCTTTCTCTCTCAAGAATGCTCTCTCCGCCTAGCACTTCTCCTTCTTTTTCTCGCTTAGTTACCTCTCGGATTCGACAAGCCGTGCGTTGGCTACCTTTTCCAAGCGATAAGAACAAGAAGAAGAAACCCGCGGCCGATATAACCTCACTTGTGCACCCGAACGCTTACCCGAACAACCTGTAGCTCTTTGCGTGGGTGTATATATGTATATATATATATATATATATTTCGGTCCGTGTATTTTCGTCCCTCGTGTTCGTGTTTATCTCATTCCTTCGGTCTAAGTCGACTGGGGTTCTATTCAGCCGTTGTATTGTGTATTGAGAGGATTAATAATACGAGGACACAATATATCCGAAAATAAGTGAAAGAGAGAGAGAGAGAAGAAGAGAGAGAGAGAGAGAGAGAGAGAGAGAGAGAGAGAGGGAGGGAGAAAAAGAATACGAAAGAATTACAGTGCCCCCGTGACGCATGATCTGTTGCTAATGCTAAGCAATATCGAGGGATAAAATTTATGATACGACGATACAATCGTTTTTTTCCGATCAGAGTATTGAGATAACGACGTAGGGATTTTACACACAATTAACACATAATCAGCCCAGGTTTAAGTTTCTTCTTTATTGAAAAATATTGATAACCAACGGAGTTGTTATAATTTAAAGAAAGTGCTGCTTTTACTGTATGGCCAATCGGTGTAGGTGGTTCCCGCCACAGGATGTTCAGAAATGAAAAATGAAGAATGTTCTTTTAGTAAAGGGTGTCTCAAAATGACCTGACATTTTAATTTATCAATAAAACGTATTATCTATTTGAAAAGTACGAATATTTTTATTTTAATAAAAGGTACAAACATGGAGGTTATGTGTGAAACACAATATCCCATAAATGGCCGCCTCGTCCCTGTTTGCAAACGTTCACTCTTATGACGAAATTTTCAATAACATTTTGGCATAATTGCGGACTAATTTCATTAATGGTGCGTGCAATTGCTTCCTTGAGCTCCGGAATGGTCTGTGGTTCATTGGTATACAAAGAAAGAAGGCCAATGACGTCAAATGGCACGATCTTGGTGGCCAATTCACATCGCTGCGGCGCGAGATAACACGACTATGAAACTTCGTCTGCAATAAATGCATTGTTTCACATTGCATTTTCACAATTTCTATCCGTTGCTCGATCGTGTAATTCTCCATGACTAAATCTCAATACTTCCTGATGCCAGTTGTCAAAGATTAATACTCTACGTTCGCCACAACAAAAAATGACGCGCAATTTAAAATGTCAAGTCATTTTGAGACACCCTTTATAATTATCAAGCTTTCGTATGACCGGATACTTTTTGTGAAATGATGAAAATTACGAAAACTACAAGCGGCAGAAGAAAAAAACGTTCGATTTTGGACCAAACAAAACTACTTTAATCATTTGTTCTTAACGAATGGATAAACATATCGGAAGATCATCTGGCCATACGATAGAAAATGTTACAAACTGTGCTCTGTCCGAATTCACTAAAATCGTTATAACTCGGTCAATTTTTGGAATTTTTTTACAAAAGCATTCTTTCAAATTGAATTTAAGCACCTACGCTTCAAAACTATGCAATAAAAAAATGGTATTTCTGAAATTTCGAATTTATGCAGACCCCTTTAAATAGCCTTTCACTACATGTATATTATGCATGCTTATGTGCTTACATCTGTGTATATTTGTAGTCACGATGATTTCACTCATTGTTTCCTGCGAATTGCGCAATCGAAGTTATTCACGTAGGCGGGACTGAGACACTGAGAAATGTACTAACGGCTCGGAAGACAGGAGCGTTTTGATCTTTCGTACTCGTGTGTAACCGGAAGAGCTCTCTTCTCTTCGCCGACTTGAAGATTGTCTGCGGATTCCCGCCTTCGTATATAATGAGTCGATTATCGATCTATGGTTACCATGGGGAAGATGATAAGGGGCCAAGACGTCCAAAACTTTCGCCAAAGATTATAACTGCACCGCGGAATATTCCTGTTGGCCATGTCGCACGCTGTGCATTTGTACTTTGACATCGAGGAAGAATTTTCAAAGAAGTTGTCTCAATAATGTCAATATTCCGAATATATCAAAAGTTCTTACATATGTTGTATTTTTTTTATCCCGTCAAATGTATAAAAAATTAATGTATTCATAAATTTATTTAACGCACGTGGCGCGTGCGTAAAACCCCCATTTTCACACCTCGTAAAATAAAATTTCGTACAACACACTCGACAAAAAAAAAACTATTTTCTAATCTGGTGTGATTGCAACACTCGCCTTCGGCTCGTGCGGCAAACTCACACTCGTTAGAAAACGAAACGAAACGAGACGAGGACGAAAACGTTTTTTTTTTCGTCCTCGTGTCATAATGTACTATTTTCTCGAAAATTAAAAAATATCGTAAAACATAGGGTAGGGAGGGGCATGTTGAGCAAGTTTGAAATAATCGCCCTGTAATTCCTTAACATTGTGTCATAAAAAATGAAACCTACTTTGGTCAATAGGAAATTTATCTGGGAATAAAAAGTCTGTAGACGAAATTCCTGTCACCCTTATTGTTTCACAGATAATCGCTCTAAAAGGACTAAGGCCATATTTGCTCAACCTGCCCCGATAGTGGGGTAAGTTGAGCATGGGTATGAGGTAAGTTGAGCAAATTAAGAAATGCATTAAAAAAGCAGACGTATGCCACATGATTTGGTACAATGCAGTAATAAACCAACAGTTGCTTGTTAATTAGTGAGATTTTGAAACATTAACATTAATTGCAATGAACTTTGAAATATTTTTTCTCATACAATGGTAGAAGAAAATCTTTCAATCACGCTTTTTTTTTTACTTTTGGGTGCAAAAATAATGAAAGGTCCCGTGTTACCGTCTCGTGCGCCGCATGACAACGAGCGATTGCGTGATGTGTTCCCCTCCCCCCATACCTCTCTTTTCGCCATTTGATGCACCTGCGCGCGGTGCTTAGTTTTCCAGATATTTCGAATGCCCAACTTACCCGACTGCTCAACATGCTCCTCCCTACTCTACATGGGCTTGATTTGGATAGGTATTGATACGAGGCATCTAGATTTTTCTTTCGGACTTTACGTTTCGAGCCACCCTGTATACACACACCCGTATGAATTTGCAAGTATTCGTGCAGTCGCGAGGGCGTTTCACGCTTGATATAACCGCGCGTTTAGCCCGGTTAGGCCTTTCTCTTGTAACGTGATATTTTTTGTTTTGTTCTTGAGGCTGCGTATAATTGAAGTACTCGATCATCCCTTATCCCGATAGATCTCGAAACACGTCGGTTTTCGTCACTTCGACAAGCTCGGTTGCTAATACTCAACGTCCTTTTTTCCCCCTCTTCTTCTTCTTCTCCTTTCTCTCTCTCTCTCTCTCTCTCTCTCTCTCTCTCTCTCTCTCTCTCTCTCTCTCTCTCTCTCTCTCTTTTATTTGTCTTGTTTGAGAAAACATTCGAATTTTGGTGATGCGTGTAAATATGAAGGGGGCGCGGGCCAACGGGGAATTGGTCGAAAGAAAAAGGAAAGCCGCCGCTACCCATCGTGCCCCATCGTGCTTTAGACACGACGGTGAGAGATATATATATTCGATAAGCTCACGAAGATGAGCTCTCTCTCTCTTTCTCTCTCCTCTTGTGTCTCTCGCCGTGTCGTAATTAACGTTATCTATAATCTTTGTGTATATAATCGCGGAAATTCAAGGTATACAGCCTTGTCTCCCGTACGTGAGGAGCCGTGGCAATAAAGGTTGCGAGAAAAAAAAACACTACGTTACGATTCGATGAGTACTACTCCGATTTTATCGCACGATAGTTTTAATCTCAACGCGCACACGTTCGCATACATACAGTGTCACTTTTTTTGTTTCTTGTTTTCACTTCTCGACTTTTATTCTAAATATACCAGCACAATGTGTGTATTACGAATTTACAACTGCGGCTTTGTTAAAAAAAAAATTGTTACGAGAAGGCGATAACGACTCGGCGGCTTTGGTAATGTTTCTTTTTTTTTTCGTCCTTTAATCTCGCCGAATGGAGAGCAATTTGTGTTGAAGCGAGATTGCACGATCGAATCTGCGGCGATAATCGATTGTAACACGTACGTGCCCCAAATGTACAATATTGGCCGGTTGTTTGGGGTTTTGACGATTACGAGTATAACCGCCCGCTTTTGTAGACTTCTCTCTCAGTCAACTTTGCTACGATACTGAGTAGAGACTACCAGTCTGGAACTCGACAAAAAAAAAGAGAATTTCGACATTTTTTAACGAATACCCAGTTGATGGAATAAAAATTCTGTTTGGTGGCTTTTCTTCGAAATATCTTCAAGTATCTTGACAATTTCTTTCACAAGATTTTGTAACAAAATGACAGCGGTGAAGCTTGATGGAGCGAGTCACCTTTTTTTTCCTTCAATATTTTATGTAGAACGGAAATTGAATATAATTTAAGTCCTAGGTACGATTTAACTTCGAATTATGTAGGAAAAATGAAAAACATCGATTTTTAATAAAACGCTGCATGTTTGAAAAAAAAAAACATTTTTTCGGCAATAAAAAATCGCTAAAAATATTTTTTTTTCGAAAAAAGTTTTCAACATATAAAAAATAACCGACGTTCTTCGATAAAAAATGTTGCTATGACGTTTGAACAAAATGTGAAGTCAATCCGTTGGTTTCCATACTTCATGCCATTAATCTCTCGATTTTTGTCGAACGGAAATTTCGATAAGAAATTACCCTAAAGTGTAGCTCGAATGTCAATCTGTATGCAGCGTAAACCGTTGGGTCCATTTAAGGCCGTAGTCGATGGTGGCAAATAGCGATAATACGAGACAGCAATTAATGCCTGTATACACAATCAACTTTTTATCAAGGCGCTTTATATCGCATCGAGATTTTCGTAGAAACGACAAAGTTTGCCCCATTATCGAAATCGAAGCTCGAAAAAGCAGGCCTACAGATTCATTCTTTTTCAAACAAAGGAATCATGATAATAATAATAAATACCTGTGCGATGAGATTACGAAGCGATTCGCTTTCCATATATCAGGACGTCGTGTATATTCGGAAACGTATATATATATATATATATATTTTGTTTAAGCGCAATCTCGCATCGATCTCGAGGGTTCCATACACGAATTGTCCATCAACGACGAGAATCTTTCGATCGAGGATACGAAATCTCTCATCTGACTCGGTATCGCAAAAATCAGTCGTGACCGAAAAATAATAGCGTATCGAACGATTATTTTGTTTAATCGTTTCCAAATCAATGACATTGTTACTCATCATTTTTTCTCCCGTTTAATCAAGTGAGATATAAAAAAAGAGTACAAAATATTCATAACCAAACACTGCAGAAATACACTAATTGCAAAATGAATTCCTTCGCTGAACAATGTCTTCCTATATACAACCAATTTTATTACAACGAATTTTCATTCAAATTTTTATTAGAACGTAGTCCTATAAGAATTGCAAAATTGTCTCTGGATTCACTAAAATTCCATTATGATTACCAAAGTCTTATTACCCTCGAACACATTTGCAGATTATTATAATCAAATATTCGTTACTCCCTGTGGCACCAACGATTTATTATTACCATTAAACGGTCACTTTTTTCAAGTGCGTGCCATAAACACGGGAATCGTATTCAGAAGCAAAATATCGCACCGCACAAAAATAGTAAAGGGAGAAAAACTTATAGAAATCTGTTCTTCTCTTGTGTAGAGAAGAATACACGTACGAGTATGTATATACGAATCCTAGAAGTAAATGTTAGATGTTGCTCGCACATACACACACACACATATATATATATATATATAGATATACTTCCGCAACCTCCGTGCACAATTCGTTCTCGCGCGTTTCAGTCAATTAGCGCTAATTACCGTGGCCGTCGAGCGCGGCTCGTCCCTTTTGCCTGATTGATTTACTCGACGCCGGGCGTTTAGAACACGCGGAATCGTCCGTATATACAAGGGAACAGGGAGTAAAGAACGTTCCTACGATGAGATCTCGTCTCGTATACGATAAACAGCACATACGAGTCTACACGAATACATACACGCGTGTACTTACATATATATACAAATATTCTTGTGAATCGTTTGTATGCATAGAAGTACACACAGAAGCTACAGAAATAAAATGTGACTGAAGCGCATTATGTTAAACATATACATATATATATACGTGTATGTGTATAAAAGCGAGTAATTATTCCTGACGGGATAAGATGAATAGTCGACATCAAAATTATTCTCTCCATCAAGCCATATCAGTTCTCCGTAACGAATAACTTTACGACGATGTTGATTCAAAAAAAGAAAATAGTATTGAAAAAATTAATAAAAATAAACAAGCCGAGAGATAATATTCTTTATCGTAGTATTTATATGCCGGAGATAAAAATCTTTCAGCAAAAAACATTTGAAGAGGCTACCACGTACACACATATGGATATATATATATATATATATATATATATATATATATATATATATATAGGATGGCCTGAAAAGTGACGCTCAAAATCCAAATCATGCATATGTTCTAAGATTTTTTTTAGTGGACGAGAAAAAAGCACTTTTTTTATTTTTCCTCGTTTTTCTGTAGCGTAGGTTCATATTTTTTTTCTCTATTGTGCATGTCCTTTACTCTGAGAAGTTTTTGATAGCAATTTGGAGTCATTTACAGTAGTATAAGTATTTTTTTTTTATCATCTGAACCTTGGTTCATCCGACTGATCCTATCGAATCTATTTTTCAAACTTTTGACTAAAATTTGAGGTCTTTGCGTTAGTTGACCATTTATTTATTGCTGAAGCGCACTTCATAACGATACCACATGTAAATAAAATCGTGAGGAAAGTGAATACACAAAAAAGAAAAATTAAAAAAAAATGCTTTTTGCGTGAAAACGAAACAAGATCGTAGAACACACATGGGAACGATTCGGATAGGTATTGATACGAGGTATCTAGATTTTCCTTTTCAAGGTCATTTTTCAGGCCACCCTGTATATATACATCCGTACCACGGATCAATCGATTGGTTATACAATCACTGTGATAAGGCACACAGTACGTACGATTGCAAAGCGCAAAATTCTAATCTTAAATGTGACTTGCGTGCGTACGTACAAATGAAACGTGCAAAAGAGCTATTTACAACGCAGTAAAGTCGTACCTTGTTGGATGAAGGATATATACGTGTATCAATGGCAAGTAATCGATTAGTTCAAATTTATCGCACGCTCCCGGTTCTGAGCGATAAATTTCAAGCTCGACGAAAGTATTAATTGGTCCCCTGACTGTGAAAACGCGCCTTACGTCTCAATTACAAATCTCGTTGAAATCATTATGTTGCACGCTGTGCGACCGCATGTGTGGAGTTAATTGGATTTCGGAATTGATAATTCTATGAAACGTTTACATTCATTCTATCTCGAGTGCAGTCTATATAGCTTGAATGCGCGTAAATCGTTTAACTCACGCGTTCACGTTAAGACCAGTTTTACATCGTACATGTGATTATATATATATATATATATATATATATATATATATATATATATATATATATATATACATATAACGAGCCGCAGGTTCAAGTTCGTTGTCTTCTCAGCGAGAAAATTGCTTCTAATTTCAAACGGCGACCAGGAGATAATTAGCGCCGTTTAGCATGTACGCTATGTAGAGAGAGAAGAAAAGAGAGTGCGAGGAAGGGCAAGTTGGTAGGAACGAAAGAATCGGAAATAAAAAAAAAACTACGAGAAAGACGCTCTAACTGTTTTTCAGGATCTACGTGTTATTGGCTGATGATAATAAGGTAGCTGGAAAATATATCGAAGCAATCTCATGTATTTAGTAAAATCTACCTTTTCCTGTAGATGTTGAATAATAACTGCAATTGTTTAAATTGCTATTTACGGTTCTTTTTGCTTGGGCGTGTTTTTTCTATTTTGTATTAATGATTGCAAGAATCGATCGCATTTATTAATAAATCGTATCGTACACTGTTTCTTATCTCCGTTGAGTGGTCTGAAATTTTTTCGTCATTCAAGCCACTTGACCCGCGGCTCCTTTTTCGCAAAAACAATTAAGTTTGTTGCTAAATTATTTTTGAAGGGTGGGGGAAGCGACGAAATTCCTATGCTAATACATCTTGTGACGTCAGCAATGTCGAATTATTGTAGTAAAATATTAATAGTGTATACGAATGAATATCGTGGAAATGTACAAGTTTATATATGTTTATATATGTATATATTTATTCAAATGAGTTATGATTGTCAGAATATTAATTTCCGATGTTTAAAAATCCTATTAAAATAGACACCAGCTTTGACAACGTCGAACGGTTCTCTAGCAATTTAATACTGTTAGCGGTTAACCGTAGTGACTGTCACAGGTCACAGCTGTGTTACGCACGTTTTGTGCTGGTCGATGTTTTCAGAGGTTATGTAAGAGCAAAAGGAGGCAACAAATGATTCAGAAACAAAATATAATTGCGCCGGAAAGTTTCCGATGGAAAGGACGATTTATCAGTGCTCGTGACCACAAGGCATCGTACTATCCTCACCGATGCTAGAAAAACGAGGAAATACATCATAATAAATAAATAAATGCGTGCCTCTTACTTGCATGTGACTTTAACGATTTAAAATTGGCGCGCTTGGTCTTCGATTGGTTTTCTATATCTATAGTTCCGACGTTGCCACATTACAATACATGCGTCTCAACAAGCCTCACTTTTTCGTAAACCGATTACATATTTTTCATACATTCTCATTAATTAGATCGGTACTCGTCTTTTTTTCGGTAATATTGTTCTCTACACGATTCTGCACACAATAATCGTTTTTTTTTTGGGTCACTTAATTCACATATGTGGAAGCTATACGCGAGAAACTGAAATAATAACAACGTTGCCACGTACAACCAAAGTGATCGGGCGAATATTGACGTAAAGTTCAAATTTTAATATTTAATAAACGAGTGCGGAAACCTTCGTTTTCCGTTTGCCAGTATATTCAGAAAATATACTATGACGGCTAGTCAAATGTTCATTAATATCTATTCAACCTAATATTTTTAAGCAACAGCCCCAAGACAACAATGTACACCACCGACAGAGGACTGAGTATTAGCGAATGTTATATCCAACCAGCTACGAAATCTTAGTTTCCATTTCTTTTCTCCCCGTTTGCTTATTTAACTTATTTTACTTTTTATTTTTATCTATATTTTTCTTACCTACTAAGGTAACATATCTACGTGTCAACGGAAATATTTATTGTTACGTTTGCAGCAGATTATAATTTCTTTCGTAGCTAACATAAACAGAAAGTTTAATAAATGTCATTGATGTTTCGTGTATCCCTGACCCCGTGGACGTTAAAGACAATAAAGTTCATAGAAAATGCACGGATTTTTTGTACGTATGTCAAAAAATGAATCCTCGAGTAACGCACCGTATGAGAAATGATTCACATACTGGAGATGGAATTTATTTCAGATCGAGTATCAATATAGATCGATTCGAGAACATAAATGATTCGCTTCCTAATCAAGAGTCTTATGAAAGACATTTTTTAAAAATTATTTCCAGCTACTTTCGAAATGTTCAAAATCATTATACATCCTTCCTGAAGACCCTCGCTCGTTTCTCCAGCATTTTTTTTTTTTTCATTCGATGCTTCGAAAGTTACAAAGATATTAAACAATTTATCTATAATTCACTCAGAGTAGGCAGTCATTCGAGCTATAATCGTTAATGTCAATTACACGCAATTAAGAGTGTGTAACGTTCACGGTTATGCCAGTGACGTTTAACGATATGGGATTGCATGGCCGCGTGCTCATGTGGGTAGATAAAACAATTTAATACGTGAGTCCAGGTGTATATATATGTGTATATACAGTAGAGAGTGCGAAAAGGGTGTGCGCGCGTGTCTCGCTGCCATTCGAGATAATTAACGACCGGCTTAGTGACTTACAGCCAAAGCCACGTGCATATAAGCGTTTTCTAAGGACTGTCAAACATTGCCAATCTAGCAGCAATAAATTTTCCGTCTAAAATTGAAAAAAAAAAAATTACATGATTATAATAGTGCCAATAAGAGGTTTTTCATCATTTTCGAAAGTTCGTTGCTGTTCGTATTTTTGGAAACGCAACTCTAATAAATGTCAAATCTAGCCGGTAAAGGTAAAAGGGAAAAAACGATGATAGATTTTCGCGTATTTTTCCATAGATACCTTTGCTCTTTGCTTCTTTTCCAGCCATCTTCTAAGTGAATTTTCCAGGAAAGCTACTTGAGATATCGGAATGAATCAAGCGGCATTCTCTAAGTCTACCAAAATTCTTTTCAAAATCCCCCTACTAAGTTTATGTAACTCCAATAGGACCGACGTTGGGATGTTGACGATTTTGGTAAAGTGGCCGAAAGGGTCGAAAAAAAAAATTCGACTTCTGAACCATTTCATGAGTCTATCCGATTGGAAATGTTCCGCCGATTACGAATATCACTGAGTTTTTAATCGGAAGCTCACAACTACGCCAGATAAACGCGAAAAACGTCCATTTCTACACATTTGACGATGTTCTATAAAAATTTAGGGTTTCGGGTCAAATGAACGATGAATTGCTATTCAGAGCGCGAAAATACAATATAAAACATACAAAAATATAAAAAAATAACCGACAAAGTATCCACTGCATCGCTTTCAGGTCTCCCTTCTTCTCGACTACAATTTCATTTTCCCATCTTTGGTTTTTCAATCCTCTCCTATAGATCGACGATCCCGTGATGCCATCATTCAAACAGCGATTAAATCCACGTCAAGGCGAGATGGTATGGTCACGCGCGCGATCGATTTCCCCGCAGGAGCTGCGAGCCGAAACGCGTATATATATCTCGAGCATCCAGAAATGGAAAAGAGACCCTGAAGATGCCTCACTTGCCCCTCTGATACGGCCTTCTGACATCGAGGCATCTTTCCGCATATAAATATCGTATAAATAGTATAAGGAAAGGTAGATCCGGATAGGATCACGAAATAACGCATAGGAGGTTCGCGTCGCGAGCAAAAGAGTCGGACAAGCGCGATATTGGGAACATCGAGCAAAAGTGTGGGTGAGCGAGAAGGAGAGAAGAGAGGAGGAATCACAAGCGAGGGCGAGAGGAGGCTCGACGGTCTCGCCGCTTCGGCATTCCTGCAGGGGAGTCCTCGCGAGATTTAAGGCCCGTACGTCTCGGACCCATCCTCGATATATTTGTGTGTGTGGGTGTATATATATATATATGTACATTCATATGTGTACGTAGGCATTTACGTACATGGGCCGATTCCTGTTTGTGTGAGTGCGTATCTATATTATATATATATATATATATATGTATACATAGTTTATCATATATACATAGAGGAGAGTACAGGTGAGATGGTGCAGACTTCGCTTTTTTCTCGATTCTTCTGCCTCGTTCATGAGATAGGATCTCCTCGGTGGCTGCTGTGGCCGAACCATGGTAGCGAACCATCGCGTTTCGCGGCAGAGCTCATTCCATTACAGCAGCAGGGGCAATGAAAAAAAAAAATCAGCC
Organism: Ophion ventricosus; assembly: GCA_963932345.1. Lineage (NCBI taxonomy): Eukaryota > Metazoa > Arthropoda > Insecta > Hymenoptera > Ichneumonidae > Ophion > Ophion ventricosus. The sequence continues at coordinate 15,608,231 of OZ010713.1, forward strand.
ATCTGCATGTACTGTACGATTATAAAGAAATTGTCGAATTTTGCCGAAATTGCGTTTATCGTTAATCACGAAAGACCGTGCGTATTGTGATTTTTTTTTGTGAAGCAACCCGTGCAGAAATTTGTTGGGGAGTCCCCAGATCTTACTGTATCCCTTTGGGGATTCGATAGGAACGCCGCACGTAGGGAGTCCAAGTGGAATCCAAGTGAATTCCGCGCTATTTCATTATTGACGTCGTTTGGGAGTTTTTTTTATTCGATATTCTCAACCGGTTTTTGTTGGATCTCCCAAAAAAAAAAAAAAATTAGCCTTTCGTGATCCTGTGCACGAATTTGCTAGGAGCCCTACGATGCGAAAAGTCACGAGACTGTAATATGCGAAAAGTCACGAGAAAAAGCTCGACGTGTTGAAATATATAACCTGCAGGCGTTGTAAGCGTGTACGCGTGAAGTATTATAATATTATATGAAATTGTAGTAAAGTAAATATTAAACGATAATTAGAGTGGAGTTTCAATGCGAGTCGAGTCGGTTTTTAAGATATACTTTTTTTAAGTGATTGGTACTTTTTCGAGATAAGATTTATACTTTTTTAACATCCACTCATTTTGTATATCTTTATATTTTATTTAGAAAATTCACCGTACAGAATGCGATAAGATCCAACAAGAATCGTATCGGGTTCTGTTCCATAATGTGGAAATCCTTTCGGATTCAAATTGGATTCGTACATTCCAAATGGGAATCCCAATAACAATTCAATGTACGAGTGCGACGTTTTACCATGGGGGTCCAATGCAATGACCCATTGGATCCCGATCAGGAAGTAAGGACACGTATGGGAATGCAATTTTATTCCTACGACAATTTCTGCCCGGGAAGGCCGGGAATATATAGAATTACCAAATTATTTAACTGGTAAGACACTCGTTTCTACGAAGCTTTCAAAATTTCGTCCTTACGGTCCCAATGAGAAATGTGGAGAACGCGTTCCTAGAGGCTTGTTCTTCGAATAGAGACTGCGGGCTACCCCTGTCGATCATCGAAGATCGTTAATATTTCATGACAAATCATAGGAAGTTGTACCAAGAAAATGTTGCGAGTGATCGAAGATGAGAAGAAAAAAGGAATTAACCGAATTATATGAATCAAGCCTTAAGTATAATTGTTCGTATCTAATGATCAGCAAATGTACATCGAAATTGCTCAATAATCAATGCTGATTAAATTTCAATAATTCAATATCTGGAGTTACCGATTAACGATTTTTCTTTAATTTTTCATTAAGATTGGTGATCTCATTTATTCGTTTTATCGAAAAGTTCCATTTCAAAGTCTCCTCATTCACTTCCCGTTTTTTTTTTCTTTTAACAACTTCCAAGCTGTGCTCGTTCAAACCATATTCCGTATCAAACACCTTGCTCGCGAGAAATGTTGCGATAACGCCTAAAGCGAAAATTACAACAATAGATTCAACTCGCAACTTCAAGCAAGCGCGACATATCCCCGCGACAGATTTCAGTCAAATCGTTAATAACTTCGAAAACGACCATTTTTCGCCTTTTTTTTGTTCCTTTTTTGGTGGACCCCGTTTACAGACAAAAAAATTTGAATGCGATTCTTTGACCGGAATCATAAAGGGGGAAGCTCAAGCTTTAATTTTGTTTTTTTTTAACTTTGTACGATTTTTTTTTCTAAAGATATTTTAATTTTTTTGAAAAAAGAGACAATTTGAAAAATAACGTGTAACCCGAAAACGACAAGAATTCAAGGAAAACCCCAAGATAGTAAAAAGTTGAACCGGTTTTCGTTGAGTTCGCGAGAATTATTTCAGATTTTTTTTTCGGAATATTTTTTTCACCTATTTTCGGTGAAAAATCAGATGATTTAATTACCATAGCTCGAGAACTAAGGGGTTTGTGGTAAAATTTCAAAAGAGGAAAAAAATTATTTCTCTATTTTCAACGCAATAGAATGGTTTCAGATTTTTTTCGACATTTTTTTTCTCGAGCTACGGTAATTAAATCATCTCATTTTTCACCGAAAATCGGTGAAAAAAAAATCTGAAAAAATTCTCGCGAACTCAACGAAAGCCGATTCAACTTTTTACTATCTTGAGGTTATCCTTAAATTCTTGTCGTTTTCGCGTTACGCGTTATTTTTCGTACTGTATCTTTTTTTTTTATTAAAATATCTTTAGAAAGAAAGATCCTACGAAGCTTAAAAAAAATTTGAAGCTTGAGCTTCCCCCTTTATGATTCCGATTAAAGAAATGCATAAAAAAATGTTTGTCTGTAAATAAACAGGGTTCACCAGAAAGGGAATAAAAAAAAGCGAAAAATGGTCATTTTCGAAAAAGGGTACCAGTCGTAAAAAAAAAGTAAAAAAATTAATAAACAAAACGGAATGAAGGTGAATTCTTCCCCTTCAAAATGCCGTCTATTAAATTCATTTATGTCAACTATGGGCGAAATGGGATAAAAAAACGTTCCGGAACTTTTTTGAATTTTTGTCCGGAAACTTTTCGCCGGTAGTGTATATATATAATAGTACCTTTTCTGGCCACTTTTTCTTCGAAGATTTCAAGCGTGAGGGTAGCCGTGTTTTGCCTGAGGATCGTGTTAAGGGGATTTACATTCATTTCGATCCTAATAACCCGATCCTCTCGAGCGATGCTCACCCTTCTTCGCTCTCCGCGGAGCTGTAGCGCGATTTGGAACACGATATCCTGATGCTTGTCCGTGGACCAACGAAAGAGAGTAAAAGAGAAAGAGAGTGAGAGGGAGAGAGAGAAAGAGAGAGAGAGAGAGAGAGAGAGAGAGAGAGAGAGAGAGAGAGAGAGAGAGAGAGAGAAAGAGAGAGAGAGAGAGAGAGAGAGAGAGAGAGAGAGAGAGAGAGAAAGAGAGAGAGAGAGAAGTAGTGAAGCAGAACTGTGCTGAGGTTCCTCTGAAGACGCGCGCGGGCCCCGTCAAAACTTTTTAACACCGCGCGAAAGGAGAGCGCGACTCATCCCGCCAGATTAGCTGCTCGCGCGATACATCTAAGGTGCATGTATACATATACGTACAAAATACACGCGAGCAACAGGTTGATTCGCTCATATATATATATATACGTATATCTATGCCTGCGTGCGCAATAGTTCAAGTTATGATAATCATTACGATGATTATCAGTGCTACACATATGCCCGCTATATATAGGTATTATCGATTCGAATATTGACGATCGAATGCCAACAGTAATATCGCACGTGATATCAAACGACGATGTACCCTCGAAGCACACACGTACGACACATATCGGCCAATGACTCGGGAATATATCGCATATTGCGATAAATTTTGACATAACAAAAAATCGTCGATTCATTGTGTTTTGTAAAAAAAAAATACTTTTGGAAGACATATATATATGCCCTAAAATCGACTATTTCATTAGAAACACATTTAAAGACGATATTAGTAGATTCAGAGGCGCTGATAGGCAACGTCATATAGCTTAAATGATAGAAGAGATATTCCATTAAATGGAATACACAGAATGGACATTTGGAGACCGAGGAAAATATAATTTTTAATGGTTTTGAAGTTCGCAGGAGTGCAACGAAAATATATTTTCTTCGTATGGCGATTTTTTTTTGTTTTTCGCACATTCAGACTACGTAAATTACTGAAGTATTTGTTGAGAATCCTTAGTAATAATCTATAAACAAAATCGACCAAAAAAGACTTTAGGTAATAATAAAAATAAAGAAATAAAGAAAATCAAGAAAAATTTTCGTTGCTTTCCAACAATGCAAACTTCAGCACCATTATTTTCAATAATTTTTTGAGATCTCTTCGAAAAATAATATAGCGTATTTTTGTTATGAGTAGTATTTGCCAGAAAAACAATGACCATTCTGCAAAAAAAAATCGTAATTGCATTTTGAGAACGGCAAAATGAAGATAATTAAATTCCGAATACGAAATACTCCTAAAAAGCTTTTTTGTATATCACGTCAGCGAGAAAAAAATGATTAAAAATGCATTTTAAAGTGGATAAATGAAATTCAATTCCATTTAAAAAAAGTTTTTTAGTAGAATTTCGTATTCGGAATTCAATTATCTTTATTGTGCTGAACTCCAAATAGAATTTTGATTTATCTTTCCAAAATGTTCAATTTTTTTCTGGCAAATGCTACTCACCACAACAATACTTTATATTTTTTTCTCGAAAGGGATTTGAAAAACCATTGAATATCATATTTTTCTCAATCGCAAAATCTCCGCGCCAGACCCTTAAAAAACGTATGGCTACCTTATAATGAACATTTTTTTTCGTTTATCGCTATCGCGTACTGAACTTTTCGCCGATATACTTGTCGTTAATTAAATAATCAAATGTAAACCTGAATGTGAAGCGGAGTCGTGAGGTATGGAATAAAATTTTCAAATCGATGATAACTTTGACAAGACGCGTTATCACCCTTTCGAGACACGATTCACGTTCTGCAAGGTATCCTTATTATTATCTTGTTTTGTTTCTATTATAAATGTACGTGTTCTCACGAAGTGCGTGAGCACCCCGTCAACTCTTCGTCTATCCACGTTTTTCACGTCTCGTTGGACCGTGAAGTGTTTCGTACAGATGCTGCTAAAGTACACACACACACATGTGTGAATGTATAAGATAAAAAAAAGAGGCAAAAGAGGAGGGAAAGGAAGACACGAGTTTTCACGATCCCAACTCCAAGTGGTCGAAGGACGGACACGAGAGCTTTGGAGATCTTTGCTGCCGTTGATCTCGACAGCATCACAACTTTAAACACATACATACACATGCGCACGCAGGTATAAGGGATTTTATCTAAAATCGACCGAAATCCATCTGTCATAATCGAATCCTCAAACCTTCGAAGATTTTTCTACCACGTTTTTTCCACATTTAATATTTCGAGTTGAAAAGAAATCATATTCCTGGGATTTTGGGAAAATTTTGATACTCTACCGATCGCCAAACGTGTAACGGCAAATAATAATCATTATTTTATCAATTTCCATCCTTGATCTTGCTGTCATTGGTATGAGAAATTACGGAAATGAGAACGATTGGAATTTTAGTTTTCATATTAGCAAACATTTTCGGATATTTTTATTGTTTGGGATGGAATGACCCGTACGTTGTTTTAATACTGTACAAAAACTGCTATACCGCTGATGAAACACACTCGAGCGGATTGATGGTCATCTCACGGCGCCGTGCCGGTAGAGCTCGGAATCGCGCTCCCACAGACAAAAGAGAGATTCGTAGCTCGTCGCATCCGATTATTCTCATCATCGGGTAGCAAGATCCATACCTTCCACCTCCTCGTCTCATACATTCTATCACATTTTTTTTCAACCTATATATATATATATATATATATATTGGCATAAAGTGTGTATAAGAATTTCTCATATCTTTACGCTCTCTCCTCATATATATATATCTCGATTTCTCACCCGCTATTTATCCGGGGGTAATAAGGATGTAACCCGAGACGAGAGATGAACGACGAAGTGGACGACCAAGACGGACAGAGTGAGAGAAAGAGCAAGAGATACGAGAGAAGCCGAGAGACACGAGGACACGGATTCACGCGAAACGTCTCCCGTATCTTTCGGCTATAGTATTGGCTCTCTGAGAGGATCAGGCTCACCTCTGATTCATATTTTTTTTGTTTCTCAAGTCACTCTTTTCAAGCGATAACGCACATTCCAAGATATCCACATCATATTTTCGCAATTGAACCAGTGCAGAAATTGTCGTAGTGATCCACTTGGATTCCCATACTTGTACCTACTTTCGGATAGGGATCCGATGGCTCATCGCATGTGACCCCTGTACTGAAACGTCACGCTCGTACACTGACTTCTAATTGGTATTCCCCATTGGAATCCAATAGACGAATCCAATTTGAATCCTAAAGCATTCCCGCATTATCGAATAGAATTCGATAAGATTGTTGATGGATCCCATCGCATTCTGTACGTTGAATTTTCTAAACAAAATATGTAGATATACAAAATAAGTGGATCTTAACCTTTGGTGGTCACCCAGGGTAGAATCGACCCGTCGATCAATTTTTGACGTAAAGATATAATAGTTCCCGGCTTCGAATGGAACTGTATTCACCATCTTACCTGGAGTATGAAGTATCCTCATACCATAAAATTTACCCTCTTCACATGTCCGAAAAAATACCTTTTTTTGGAACGCGCACTATGCTACTATTTTTTCCCAAAAGTAGCATATCTAACGAATATCACGTCCAAATTTTAGGTAAAAATGTTGAAAATTCACCGAACTATGATTTTTTTTAGCGAAAAAGTGTATTTTTTGCGTTTTCACCGCTTTATGAATTTTTTTTAACATGTTGCCATTTTATTTCTTATAAATAAATTTTTCGTACGTCATCTAGAAAGTTCAAAGCATGTTCCGTAATTTTTTTAACCACTTCGGACGGATAGTTTGGTCACAATACTTTCTTGAAAACTGACTGGGTTTAATCGACCCAAGTGTGGCCACCACGATTTAATTTAAATGTGTGACCACGAAGCGTAAAAAAGTATAAATCTTATCTTGAAAAAGTATCAATCGCTTTGAAAAGTATATCTTATAATCCGATTTAAATCACACCACTGAAAATCCACTGTGATTATCGTTTATTATTTATTTTACTGCACTTTGACATAATATCATCACATCCATACACGCTCACGAAGCGTGCAGGTTATGTCTTAACGCGCCGAGTTTTTTCTCGTGACTTTTCACATATTTTCGATACGAACGAGGTAAGAATTCTTGAACGGCCCTCATCGGGGAACAGTGCAATCCAATCCCTCATTGGAATTCAATTGGATCCCAATGAGGGATGTGCAGTGTCCTTAACAAATCCCTACAGAGATATGGCTACATCTTGGGAGTCGCCAACGAATTTGTGCACGGGACCACGAAAGGTTCTTTTTTTGGAAGATCCAGAAAATTCTGCTTGAGAATTACAAATGAAAAAATTCTCAAAGGACGACAAGCGGGAAGTAGCGCATAATCCACTTGGGTTCCCTACGTGCGACGTCCCTATCAAAATCCTATAGGGTTGTAGTAGAATCTGGGGACACCCAAACCAATATCTGAACGGGAACCCCCTTTTTTCGGTTTACTTCGCATAACGCATACACATTGCTGATCTGAAAAACTGACGTAACTCTAGCTTCACACGTGGAAACGTAACAGACATTGATGTGTAAGTACATAAATTATTCAGGAGGTATGAATTCTTATTGAGCCTAATTTAAATAAATTTTGCATCGTTCGGACGAATTGTAGAAAGTACGAGCAGAAAATATTATTACTGCAAGTTATATTCATCCTCGTGTCGTCCTCGCCAATGTCTCGTAAAATACAGGAAATATCTATATGTTATTACTTACAAGACAGGTATACGCATAGTCGTATAGTCACCTATAGTTCTGTACGAGTATATGCCATATATACCTAGTGTGTGTATATATGCATATATATACTAGCAAAGCGCAGCTCTCTATCGCGGTCGATAATAAATCTTCGTGCACGTATAATACCCCGGCTCGTGTGATTTATCGTTCCGGTCTCTATGATTCATTTGGTGCGCACTCTGTCCGTCTGTCTTTCTCTCTCTCTCTCTCTCTCTCTCTCTCTCTCTCTCTCTCTCTCTCTCTCTCTCTCTCTCTCTTCTTGCTGTATCTCTGTGCCTAGGCAAGTGTGTATACATATATGTTTAACTCGTAAGCATATGCGTTTGCATCTATTCTAAGTGCTGCTGCTGCAGAGCTGAAAGCAAAAATAACACTCGGAGAACAACATGAAATGATAGAATCGGAAGAGGAAAAAAATATTATAAATTGTTCAAAACCACAGGCCGCGGAGTTCGCTTGAGAATATTTTTGAGGATATACGAAAATGAGGGAGTTGCCGGGGACGAAGTGCAAAGCATGGGCATATCCGTGCTAAAGAGACGAAAGACTATGCAGATTGGAGACTAATAAGAACGCGAAAAACGTGACGGTTATAAATAGAAAGAAAACTAAAGACATGAAAAAGATCACAATGCAAAAAAGTATGACAGGTAAAACCGCGAAGACGAACGCTGAATCGAGTGCGAGAGTTCAAAAGAACCAAAAAGATTGTCGGGTACACGAAAGGAATAGTTTTCCTTCACTCGAAAGTTATTCGGTGGCATGAATGCGTTTTCATAAGTGGAAAGAAAATTAAATCATATTTAATAATTCAATTAGACTTTAATAATAGAATAATGATTGAAGTTGAAGAAGAAAAACGAAGATCAAGCATAGAAATTTAAAAAATCGAGGGGATAATCCTTCCTCTAACCTCGCTCCCTCCCCCCTTACTTTCCAAGACACGATTGTCTCCAGCGTCAAGAGGGTTCGCAGCTTCCAGGATGACGAAGGATCTTCGCACTCTCGGTACCTTCATGTATTGCATATCACTTCGTAGTGAATTCGCAAATATCATCAGAGATAAATATACTCGCTCGGATCGAGCTCTGTCTCCACGTGCATACTTTCGTTCGACCTACACATTTTTCTGTTTCTCCAATAATTGACAGTCAATGAAACATTCCCCACGGAATAGGGTAGCAAGTATCAATTATTGGTTGCTCGCAGACATTAACCAAGGCTCGTCACCATTGTGTGAGCAAGTTATAAAATAGTGCATGGGCAGAGAGAGACAAAGAGGAAAGATGAAAGAAAGCTCGCGTGAAATTATTCGATTGAAAACTCCACGGTGACAGTCAATGGATAATTAACCTCTATAAATCCTGTCTGTTCCATAAAAAATCTCTATTCTAGTTTAAGTTTTATTCACGAAATAAATAAAAACCGACGATAGGGCAGGGAGGGGCATGTTGAGCAATCGAAATATCTGGAAAACTAAACACCGCACGCGGGTGTATCAAATAGCGAAAAGAGAGACGGTAACACGGGGCGTTTCATGATTTTTGCAACCAAAAGTAAAAAAAAACGTAATTGAAAGATTTTCTTCTACCATTGTATGAGAAAAACAGATTTCAAAGTTCATTGCAATTAATGTTAATGTTTTAAAATCTCACTAATTAACAAGCAAACATTAATAATGTTGGTTTATTACTGCACTGTACCAAATCATATTGCATACGTCTGATTTTTTAATGCAATTCTTACTTTGCCTAACTTATCGCATACTCATGCTGAGCTTAACCCACTATCGGAGCAGGTTGAGCAAATATGGCCTTAGTCATTTAAGAGCGATTATCTGTGAAACAATGACAATAACAGGAATTGCGTCTACAGACTTTTTCTCCCAGATAAATTCCCTATCGACCAAAGTAGGTTTCATTTTTATACAGCAAACTGTTAAGAAATTATAGGGCGATAATTCCAAACTAGTTCAACATGCCCCTCCCTACCCTATCGCTCAGTCCCGAAAAATCGATGATTTATCAAAACATAAGAAAAACGTCACCCGAACGAAAATTCCTTGAGTTCGGACAGACGAATAAAGCCTTTTGCCCGTCTGTATATTCTTGACCCTTAATCCTTTTTCGAGATTTTTTTTGCGTTCATTCCGAACGCAGGAAAAAAGATGAGTATGCCAAGAGTTTGTGAATGAATGGACTTTTACTCGGTTGCGAGCGCGACCGAAGTGAGAATCAGAGAGTGAGAGAGGAAGAGAGAGGGGGGAAGAGCTGGAGAAAAGATGTATGGAAGATGCGCGAGAAGAGGAAGAGAAGAAGCGTGCGCTCGAGCACAAGGCGTGAGATAGGTCATCCCGCGGAGGTCCACGGGATCGCGAGAGATTCTTTCTCCTGGGAACATGCTATATGTATATAATGCCACATTCGTATATATATATATATATACGTATGCGCTGTGGGCCCCATGAGGCCTGTAGAGAGCTTGGCAAACACTCGAAAGAGCTAGACGTTCGATGCTCTCCAAGCTCACGGAATTCTACGAGTCTCTTATTCGCCCGCAATGCATGTATGCACAATTTCATATAGACGTGTGCCTAAATCTTTCAGCTTCGTCACACCTCGCAGACAATATGCATGCACACACATATATGTGGGAAAAGAGCATGCTGAACCCGTTATGTCTATCTACGGACCTATCAGGACATTTGGCAGCTTCGTGGGCTGTCTGGATTTTTTCTTACCAAATCGTTGATTTTGGAAAGGCGATGGTCCTTGGAATAGCCTTCATATAAATGCGGTTGGATTTATCTACAGATGACTTCGAAGACTTTTTCCGTTTAGATCATGGTGAGTATGGTAGGCAATTGGCTACTATGAGGATGGTCGACGGAGCCGAATGACTTCAAAATCGCCTTGTCCACACTACACACACACACACACATTTATACGTGAGAGTTTGGGCGCGTAAGGAGTTCCGCCACACGACAGCCACGAGTACTTTATGCTTACCGTCACCTTCCCAATGTCGACGAGGCCATTGTACTCTACCAGGAAAATCGCGGACTTATCTTTTCCTCAACCGAAGATTGCCAGTGCTTGGAAAATAAAAGTTGAACCTGGTTCGAAAATGAAAAAGTTGAAATTCGAATGGAACCTTTGAAAATGAAATATAGTCAAGTTCAAGCTTTGGGTAAAGGCGAAAAAAAACGCCGGTGGATTACGGAAAGATAAACCTTAAGGTTTCCTTCGGGGGGGGGGGGGGGGCTATATCACCAAGGCCGAAGCTCGTTACGAAGATAGATCGCTGTCCATTATAGCCGAGACGAAACGTTGATCTCGTTGATTCACTATTTAGATGTGCTTCATCATTGATACGATGGAAACGATCGAAATACACTGATATTTTTTTTAATCAACTACATGCGTTTAGTTGTTCCTTTTTTATTTGAATTAATTAAAATGTTCGTAAAATCAATGTTTTTTTTTACATATCATTCTACTATTCCAGGGATTGAATCCGAATATATTTATTTACTTAAATCAAGATCTATTCAACATCGTTGAGTAATGAAGAATTTATATGCTTCTAATAATGTTGGTATTTGACATAATTTTCTCAAAAAAATATTCAGTCGTATAGACTGAATGGGTTCATTCATTTTTATTTGAATTAACGAGCAATTCATAGATGCAGTAGTACCCGCTGTGACCGAAGTGTGGCGCAGGGCCCGAGGCTTCTCGTGCAAGCGATTGTACTCTGAGCGAGCATGTAACCGAGTCCGCGGAACGGTATCGAAGCACCACGAATTTTGCTCGTGGCTAGCCAAGTATATTTCGAAATGGGAATTGCAGATTTTTTCGTACCCACGCAAGGGGAACATCCTCTCTTGTCGACCGAAATGGTGATAATACAAAATATTTTTCGAATTTTTCACCATTCAGGGTTGTTAACAACACGAATTAATATGTATTGTATATCGCCGCAAATATGGCAAATTTTCCGGTTGCAAATAAAAATACAAATACAACTTTTATTCCTTTCCATATAACAATATATTTGGATTTCAGGCATATTCACTCCATGCAAATAAAGATATTTTTTATTCAAATATCTCTTACGTGATCGAAACAGCAATGTCTTTTTATCAAACACCAGTTTGTTCAATTGTCAACAACGAACAATGTTTGGAACAAATTATAAAAAATATTTGAAACGAATAGAATAGTAGTAAGTCGTGAGGCAACGAAAAAAAAAATTGGTTTAAATAGATCCTAGTTAAATCACATACATTTTTTAACAGTGTAATAATAAGCTGTTCGTCGAAACCCAAGAAGTATATTACTCGATTCAATCATGTATCTTACGAGAATGAGCTGATCCGGCAAGTGAATAAAATACACACTAGATATAGAAAGAAATCAGGATAATTAATGAAATCTGTATCGTAGCTTTCTACAATACTTATTTATACGTATCGTCTATACGTACGCACATACACGTGCACATTATTAATATGTGTGTGATACAAGTTGGTGAGCTGAAAGAGGTGGATGAAAGAGAAGAGAAGGCGAAGCAGGGAGAAACAAAAAGTGAGAGACGAGGAAGAGAAAAAAGGAAAGAACGACGAATCAGACTGGAAGATAGCGGTAGGAGAGGAGAGGCTGATGGAAGCTCGTCGAAAGGACCAAAAGGACAGAAAAAAGCACGTGTGTGCATATGTATATATGTGGAGTGTGTGATCGTTCTGAACGAGAGTGGCGGGGGCGGGGCCCTGCCGTCTATACGAGGCCCCGGATCTCGAGATGGTGGGCCCACTATCTCTCTCTCTCTCTCTCTCATCTCTCTCTCTCTCTCTCTCTCTCTCTCTCCCTCTCTCTCTCTCTCTCTCTTTCTCTCTCACTCTCTCTCGCTCTCTTTCTCTATCCTTCTTCACCATCTACCATCTTTCGAGAACGCGTTTGGACCGTGGGTTAACCCAACCCCCTTCGTGCGCTTCCATATATGTATCTACAAATGGATATGAGTATGAGTGTCTGTATATCCGCGTACACGCTCACATTCGTATACATGTATACCCACACGCGGGTGTGCGCATCCCGATGGACCCACCTTCAAACGATTCCTTCATTTTTTAAATTGACCCGTCCTTTATTTTCTATAGTTCCAATTTCTCAATCTGGTATATCAATTACAATTGTAATCGAAATTTACAAATTTCGAGTTCACATTATCATTTGAGAGAATCTTTGTAATCTTCTCGTTGCTCTCTCAAGGTATTCCTTTCACGAATCCGAATATTTAACAATTAACTGATTTTCGTCTATAATTCAGTGAAAATACATTTCAGTATATTAGTAAAATTTCAAGCCAAGTTAGCAAACTTTTAACAAAAAATTACGACTTAAAAAATCATATAGTTTGTGCTGCACTTTATGAAGATGCTCGCCACATTTCCATTTGATATTTAATATATTAAATAACTCTAGGTGTCTGACATAAACTGCTCTAAGCATGTGAAAATTCTAAACATTCTGTAACGGCAATAAAAACAGATGGTTACCGAATGTTTAAAGAAAATATTAATGATAAAACTTCGAAAAATGTGACTAGCAGAAGAATTCTCTTAATTCGTAATTTATGTAAAATTTTTCATTTTAGTACACCACTGGGTATAATAATTGATTGTAACTTATTTTTATTAAGCGCAATTGTAATCTACTAATGATTGAAAGAGGGCCCTGGCTTTTGCGCCCACAAAATACGGCCCTCCGCGAAACGAATACCTTAAGTATAATTTCTATCGTTTTCGCTGCAGACATACCATCATTTATCTTTTCAAGCTCCAACGAAACATCCCGTACAGCTTTCGAAGCGTATAATATCGTTGCTCCGATGATTGAAAAAATGTTCAAGACATATCGACCGGAAAGAGTATTTCGCACTTGAGATAGTACAGCATAAAATTCGCGATGTTTTCTGTGTACATACATATATATATATATATATATGTTTGTGTATGTATGCGCATGGTATAACTGCACTGAAAATTGGATAGGCACGTACCACCGTAATGCATGGTTATGTATAACTCGAGGCGCGAGACGGGAGAGAGAGAGAGAGAGAGAGAGAGAGAGAGAGAGAGAGAGAGAGAGAGAGAGAGAGAGAGAGAGAGAGAGAGAGAGAGAGAGAGAGAGAGAGAGAGAGAGAGAGAGAGAGAGAGAGAGAGAGAGAGAGAGAGAGAGAGAGAGAGAGAGAGAGAGAGAGAGAGAGAGAGAGAGAGAGAGAGAGAGAGAGAGAGAGAGAGAGATGAAGTAGGCGTCCCAGGTACGTGTATGATTGACACGTTGTAATTAGCCGCGATTTTATGAGCGAAGATTGAAGAAAGAGCCGGCAACATGTGGAGGAGGGAGCTGCAAAAGGGGAATCTATCCTCGTTGGGACAAAAGAAATAAAGAGGGACAGGGACGATGATTCCGAAGGATGATGAGGAACTCGCGCGCGCGCCCTCTCTTGTCCTGCCTTTGAGTTGATATATATCTACACACAAGCACACACACGTACATGTATATAGGCGCATTTATGCCACGGATAAAATGCCATTCCCACGTACTAAACCGCGTCATCCCTTCAGGGCCGGGCTCATGAATATTACACTATATATTTATGTATATTTGTACTCACGTATATATAATATGGTTCCTTTTATCGATGTGTGTCCGATGAGTCAACGAGCTTCTCGTTAAGGCCTTACGCCACTCTAGACTTTCCAAAAATCGATTTTTTTTTTGTTAAAAATGTACCTTTGTACCTATAAAATTATATTCCAAAAGATGATGGGTGTGAAAAATGTCGAACAATTTCGAATTCTAGCGCAACCCCTCTTTAGTCGTGACTTTCTACTAACTTTAAACGCGCGTCTATCTCAAAACTACACTTTTCAAGTCGGCCGGACTCATAACTCAAACAAATTTCAACCGATTCACTTGAAATTTTAACTGTATATTTAGAATTACATTTTCTGAGGCACTACGTAGGATTTTTTTATTATATTGCATAGTTCCTTTTATATAAACAATTTTCTGACGATTTTCTCATGGCATTTTATACTTTTTGTTTTAGAAATGCACCATTTTGACAAAAAACAATATATATCAAAAAAATCCTACGTACTTCTATAGCTATTCTTATATATAATCGAAAAAACTTTAATGTCTCATCATAACTCCAAAATGATAGGAGCTGTTGGTCTTGCCGTTGACCTTCCAGAAATAAAGGCGTCATCGGAAAAATACTGCACAGTCGCCATTTTGACATGTATCGCTGTGAAAAAATAATTTTACATGGTCAATTACGTGTATAATAAACCCTTATGTTGTAATTCCGATTTATTTTATGGTTTCGCTGAAAAAAATCACAAAATATGCCCTTTTTGGCCTCTAGAGTGGCCTAAGGCCTTAACTCATAAATCGAGATACGATCTACGAAATGTAATAAGCCATATTTGCAATGAAGTTTTTCTTGTCTATCCGCATTTATTATATGCAAATATGTTTATTGAAATTTTATTTTGTCAGCGAATGATAAAGAAAAAAAAAGATTTCTTTGGCCCTCATTTTTCGTTATATAAGCAGCAATAAATGACTTGAAATCCCGATAAAGAGGAGAAGACGAGTATGGCGGCCGGTATATCGTGACTTTTGGTGGGTCGAAAAACGCAATGGCGCCTCGAGTCTTCCAATCGTTTGTTCCCACTTACACAGGTATAAGATAATGTGAGAATTTCGGCGATTCTCTTTCAAGTCTCCGAAGCAATGCGTGTGTCTTTAACGGAAAGCAGTGCGGAAAGCAGCTGTGTTTCAAATGGAAGAAGGGATGAACCGTACGCGTTTAAAGATACGCAGTGTACATGTAGGTGGGAGAAAGAAAAAAGGGAAGAGACTGTTCAAGAGTCCCGAGCGAAGGCGGAGATTTTTGTTCTTCACGAGATCCTTCCTCCATATTTTCTTATTTGGGCGTTAATGGATTAGGGACGCGGCCATATTTCACTCCAAATGGATTTTTCCAAGAGAGATCGACAAACACCGAGGTGCACTCAAAAAACGCAAAGAAACTTGCATCCTTGACGAATTTTTTACGGAAAACTTTTCATTCTCAGTTCATCGTACTTTAGAAGATAATTAGTAGGACCTAAATGAACGTTTCCTAAATCGTTTTGATAAACTAGGTAATCTAAATAAAAAAAAGACCAAATTAATTTTATTCAGCCATACTTGATCCACTACCATACTATTTTACTCAATTGGAGCTACACGATAATTATTGAAAATCTATTAAACCATATTCGAGATAGGATTTATAGAAACAGAAAAAGAATTGCTGTTAATGACTACAAGTGGTTTTTTTTTAAATATAATATATAAACTATTTTATGCAAAATGTTAAGCATATAAAAGAGCAACATTTCAACAATGTGGGACCTGGTTTCCGGAGACCCCTCAAGAAAAAGTGTCCTCGTGGTGGTCAGGATAACTCATGATAGCTTTATCTGAAATCAAAAAACCAAATTTTTTCTGTTAGTGGATAAGTATAGCTCGTGATTGAACGAAGGATTTTTTTAAAAATTGAAATTTGAATTTTTGACAGAGTTGTATGCAAAATAGTTCAATTTTTAGTACAATTTACCCTAAGTATAGCCTTGTAAAATTAGTTGTAATCGAAAAAAAAACCTTCGTTCAATCACTAATCAATGCTATTTTGAAGAAGTGTGCAAAATTTCAATAAGATCGGTGCATTCGTTTTTGAGAAATCTTGTCCACCGACTTCAAAAATAGTGTTTTGAGATAAATGCGTATACTTGCGTCGCTCCCGGCTGGTCTTTCCCAACGGGGGGAATTCCTAAAGGCTCTCTCTCCTGAACTTTTACTCCGATTTACTTAAAACTTTGGGAGAATATTATAGACATATTGTACTATTAGATAATAAAATTTAAAAAATGGATTTTTTTTAATTTTCAAACCCACGTAACCTCTTAATATTCCAACCGTATATCGTATCCTTTAAAATCCAAATATAAAGAATAATAATGGGTACAAACACAATGATAAAAATAATAATAATCATCATCATCTGACCGATAACAATATAAATATTTTTGGTTTATTTGTCCGAAAATTCTCTTTTATCAGCACCTCGGCATCAATAAATAATTAAATTATAAAACGATATATTATGGTGCAAACACGTAAGTGTCCCGAACTCGCGCTCATAGTTTACCGTCAGTAGAACAATAATTATTTAAGCCATGATATTGAATATAAATGTGTATCTGTGTATATACACCCTTGGCAAAAAGTTTGGGGTACCCTGCAATTTTTCTTTCCGGACAAAAAATTGAATATCTCGGTCAAAAAAAATCGAAAAACAATTTACCAAGCGGGATTTTGAAGAGAGTAAAGTCAGCTTCCATTTTCTTTTTTAATTTTATTTTTTCGATTTTTTTGTGCCCTGTACGTCATTTTGAAAATGACGGTTTTTCACAATTTTCGCACCTCGCAAAGTCTTTCGCTGAACTTCGGAAAAATAGAAATCTCGCTATTTAGTGAAATGATCTTCGAAAAGGCACGGGTTAGCTTTAGGTTCGTTTTTTTTTAATTTGCAATTTTTTTTCGCAGAGAAATTTAGTTTTTCTTAAAAAAACGGCAGGTTTCCGTAAAGCCGGCATCGTGCAGCGTATCGTGAAAACTATGAGGTTGAGAATATTTGTCCTAAGGACTAAAAAATTTTGTTTTATTATTTTGGAGTTGTTAAATTTTTTTCAGATTTTTTTGGCAAAATTCTTTTTTATCGCTAGTTTTGGTTGATCGTCGACGATTAATCTAACTAATTTATTGCCGTTACTTTGAAACGAAAATATTTTAAGGGAAATATCAAGAAGAGAAAAGCTACTGACATCTTTGGCCACAAATATTGGGCACCACCTATAAAATATTGATATTTTCAAAAGTACATGAAGCTATTATAGTCGTGTTACATTAAAGCTAAGTTCGCATCATCAAATATAAAATTAAACAATAAAGAACCGCTTTGAGTGAATTGCAAAACATCTGGATCGTAAAAATTGACTAATAAATACATTTAAAAAACAAAAAGAGTTCAATGGTATACCCTAAACTAGAAAATGAAGGAAAGCACAGGGTGCTTAATGCTTTTGGTCATGGTGTAATTGAATTTGTACGTCGTACTCATCAGACGACATTTTCTTTTGATTTTTAAGCGCACTTGTCACTAATTTTCGAATCTGTCGTGTGTAATTACTTTATTTTTCCCGATCATCTTTGATTTGAATGACAGTCAGTACTCATTCGTTCGACTCTGTATAAGCTCAGAACGTCATTTGATTCGTACGACGTACAAATTCAATTATGTCCGTTTTCTTGAAAAGTTACTTTGAAACAAAGATATTTTCATTAAAACATCTTCGTTTCAATGTAATGGCAATAAATTAATTAGATTAATCGTCGACGATCAACCAAAACTAGCGATGAAAAAAATTTTGCCAAAAAAATCTGAAAAAAATGCAACAACTCCAAAATAACAAAACAAAACTCTTTACGGAAACCTGACGGTTTTTCAAGAAAAACTAAATTTCTCTGCGAAAAAAAATTGCAAATTAAAAAAAAAAAACGAAACTAAAGCTAATACTTCCCTTTTCTAAGATCATTTCACTAAATAGCGAGATTTCTATTTTTCCGAAGTCCAGCGAAAGACTTTGCAAGGTGCGAAAATCGTGAAAAACCGCAATTTTCAAAATGACGTACCGGGCACAAAAAAAATCAAAAAAATAAAATTAAAACAGCAAATTGAAGCTGACTTTATTCTCTTCAAAACCCCGTTTGGTAAATTGGTTTCCGATTTTTTTTGGCCGAGATATTCAATTTTTTGTTCAGAAAGAAAAATTGCAGGGTGCCCCAAACTTTTGGCCAAGGGTGTATATATGTTTCGATGATGTACATTTATGTGCGTATAGCATTCCAAAAAGACACGATGCGAACGCCAAAATATTAGTAAATAGATGTAAAGTCGTCGGGCGGGATCTTTTTGGCTTTGACATATACATGTATGTGCCCCGCTGGGCGAACAGGGGCACCCCATCGGGAGATCCGGCACACAACCATTCCCCAGGGTCCGTCCGCGCCATTCTTTCTTTTCTTTATATAGGACATACTCGAATAAATAAATTATACATATATATATATATATATATATATATATATATATATATATAGACTTGAACTTCATCTTCTCCTCCTCCGTTACTTTTATTCCTGTCTCGTTCTTATTACAAAACGTTTCGCTTCTGCAATATATAGATATACACATACTCGTTGGTCTTTTTTCCCACAGAAAAGCGCGAGAAACGTAGACGCCTAATTTGCTGTAGAAAGGACGAGAATCTCGAGAAAGTTTTTCTCTCGCCTACAGTCGCAGGATGTAAAATATTTGTAAAAAGTAATGAAAAGAAGGCTCGGGGGGGGGGGGGGGTTCAATTGCAGGTCGAACACTTTTGAGAGAGAAAAAAAAACTACGGGCGGAGATCTTCTAATTGTGCGATACGCGTAGAATTCACGCTTCGCGAGCAAGAGTTTCGAAGTGCCTTTGTACACACTATCTTGGTTGAATGTTCATTCAACAAAGGCAGCACTTTTCACAATGATTCTGTACGAGGACGACTGTAACACGCCCAAAATTTGTCACCGAATGGATCACCCCGCAGGGAATTTTGGGACAAGCTACACACGCAATGACTTTGCAGCTTCGAGTCAATTGACAATGCGGTTAATCGTTTTTTTTTCTCTTCTCGACGTGGGAACCACCATTCAACCCCTTCGCGCCTATAATATTTCACGTCGTCATCGCATTACGGAATTTTTTCTACGACCAACGGAAAAAAAACTGTAAAATTGTAGATGATTTTGTTCCCAGACGTATCAAAGTAATTCCAATAAATGAATTTACCACAGCAAGGAATCTTCGAGCCGAATGAAGGGTATGCAAACGAAGCTCGAGTATCTTCTCGGCCGATTCAACGAGTTGTTTCCCGTTCGTATAAATTTCCTTTGACACGAATAAGGTCCATTTAAAATGCTGTAAATCAATTTTTCTCGGTTGATTTCTTTGACGTCCGAACTCGAGGGAATTAGAGCTCTTATTGAAAAAGTACCAACCGAGCGTTGCACAGGGATAAACGTGCAATCAGAATTAAGAAAAATAAAAATAAGACGAAGAAATCTGCCCTTCATGCGAGTTTCTATATACGGGGTGCGATGTGTGAGACGTGAAAGTGTCGCCTCGGCTCGAGACCACAAGAGCACACGAGTGTCCCCTCGTTATTGTCCGAGAGGGCTAATCGTTACCCCGCAGGTAATCCATTCAGACTGTACCGACACGTCACACTCCCCCTGGGACCTTTAATGGACCCCGTTTGTCCTCAAGAAACCGTACCGGCACTTCATACATACATATGTATAAAGCGCCATACATATATATGTGTGTGTGTGTGTGTACGCATACATGTACACAATAGTTAAATACGCGGTGGTATAGTGGCGAATGGCGAAGAGACTCCCTGAAATCGTGATCCTTGATTCGTTCGCTTTTTTTTTCGTACGTTCTCTCTGATCCCGTAATCCGGAGATATCCCTCGTGGTCTGTAACGCGAGCTCCGTCTCTTGAAAGCAACTTTTCAAAGGCACTTTTTTCATCACCCTCTCGTGTATACTCCTCCGTACTTCCGAAAGGTCCGAGCGCATTGCACACGATATACAATGATAATAATGATAACAATAGGAGGTCTTTGGTATCAATAGAGATCGTAATTGATACGATAAGGAATCGTAATGATGTTGAAGTTTGTATCGTTGGAATGCAACGAAAAATAATTCTTTTAAATTAAATTTTTTTTTTTTTGGTGTAAAAATTCCTCCAACTTTTTTACGCATTCTTAGTAGAGAGTTACGACTTAAATTTGCAAAAAAAAAATTCATTAGCATAACATTGAAGAAATGGAAAACGAACGAAAAAAAATCGTTATGTTCCAACGATGCAAACTTCAACGTGATGAATCGTATCAGCGCAAATGATGAAAATCGCATTTTCGGTATAACGAGTACTTACGAAAACGTCGAAACGTTTTGTACACCGACGATAAAAACTTTGAAGGCGAGCTCAATTTTCTTGTCGCATACTCCGAGAAGTTCGAACTGTCCCGAATAATGAACAAAAAGGATTGGCTTCACTTCACTGAGTGTATACGAAAAGAAAAAAGTGTAAGAAAAATATAAACTCGAATATGATGAAAAGTCGAAGAGTATATTTTGTTAATAGAATAGAGTACTTCCGAAAATACTCGAAAAAGAGAAAATAATTTTTACGTGAGATTTGAACCTAGAGGTCGGATCTTCAGAGGATTTTTCATCTTCTTTCTTGGGCTTTTCTTCGTGTTTGTATACGTGTAGACTGGAAATAAGAAATAAATATTCTCTTCGAAGCGGCAAGAGTCAAGGGGTTTTTCCCCGTGTTGTGGCTTTTCTGAGCCATCGGAGGGATTAACTCTCGGGCTTACACGGGTCGTCGCTTCGTTTCTCTTGTTGTCGTCACCAACGAAGTGCCGCGTTCTTTTTTGGTAGAAAGACTACACCGCAATACCCGCATCTCTATATATCGTATGTCTGGCTGCACGGACACTCACACATACATATACATATAAAGACGCGCAAAGTTAAGTATAAGATAGAGAAAGGATATTCCTTCATCGAGCGAGGAAAGTCGGAGAAAAAAAAATGTTTGTACACGCATCGAATAGAAAGGCTCGAAAGTTCAAGACAGAAAAGAAAAGATTTTGTCCGGAAAGATCGTGCAAAAAAAAAAAGGAAGCGTATCTCAAGGAGAAGAGATTGAACACATTTTGACTTCTATTTACGGGGATATACTACGGCGAAGCTCTTTTAGCCCCACGATGGGCCTTTCTTAGCTATTTGTACTCTTGTTTGCCGCCTGATTCGCCACGGACGCGCGGGCCCGTTTCTCATGGGTACACATTTCATATACCTACATAGCTGGTGAGGCCCGGACTCCGTCCATCACTCCCCGGTCAAAACAAGCATTTATTTTTCCACCAGGTTCACGCTTTACCTGTCCAAACTCTTACACACAACCCGTGTTTCCCGGGACCACCCCTGCTGCTCCGCTTTTTCCTCTCAACGAGAAAACAAGAGCGACGGATACGCAGCATCTTACAGAACATTCATCGCATCCCTCTGCTTCTTCTCTTGTTCTGCGCCGACTATAGTTTTCCATTCGCTGCTCGTTAACTCTGGACTCGTTTTTATTTTTCTTCCGCATCTCAGACAATTTTACCCATTAGTCATTTTCCCTTAGCTCCCACGCCAGCAAGGTCACGCAGTCATACGGAATTCAAATCGGTTGAAAAGTAATTGGAACAATAGTTTATTATAATAAAGGCCTTACGGAATACTTTCTTTTGATGGATTTTTAATTGGGCGGTCAGCATCAAAGATTGAACGGGGAGATTGATACTTCGAGACTCATGGTTGACTGGTATATTCTTCCCAGTGTACTAGTTGCGTTGATGAAGTTAACCCTTCGTGGTCACACATCCAAATTCAATCGCGGTGGTCACACTTGAGTCGATTCTACCCAGTCAGTTTTTAAAAAAGTATTGTGACCAATCTATACGTCCGAAGTGGTTCAAAAAATTAAGGAACATGCTTTGAACTTTCTAGATGATGTACGAAAAAATTATTTATAAGAAATAAAATGGCAACTTGTTAACAAAAAAAAATCATAACGAGGTGAAAACGAAAAAAATACACATTTTCGCTAAAAAAATCATAGTTTCGTGAATTTTCAACATTTTTACCTAAAATTTGGACGCAATACTTCTTAGATATGCTACTTTTGGGAAAAAATAGTAGCATAGTGCGCGTGCCAAAAAAGGTATTTATTCCGACATGTGAAGGGGGTAAATTTTATGGTATGAGGATACTTCAAACACCAGGTAAGATGGTGAATACAGTTCCATTCGAAGCCGGGAACTATTATATATTTACGCCAAAAATTGATCGACGGATCGATTTTACCCAGGGTGACGAACAGTTAATGGAGACTTTGTTGTTTATGTAATCTTTACTTTCACGAACGTATCGCAGTATTTGCTAATTATTATTTTCATATTATGTAATTTAACGCCACGTAAGATTTGCAGTAGATATTTGCATATATATATTTATATTTATATTATATTTTGAAAATAGCGTCGAGGCTGTCAACTCAATAATAAACTTTGATTCTTCAAAGTTAACCCTAGAACTCATGACTGAGGTCCGCTACCACCCCAATTTTTGTCGAAAAAATGAGGTTTCCGCTGATTTTTTCCATTGTTCAGTCTTTAAATTGATTTTTCACTAATTAAATGTTAGTTAAATAAGATTTAATTAACATTCTTATGATTAACACTTCAGTATGAAAACAACGAAGAAATTCACGTATGATGAAGTGCATTTATCCAAGTACGAACAGATTTATGATCAAGCAAAGTGTGGAGTGCATAGAGACCCCACTCGTGCCTTTGAAGATAAAAAATTGAGTCAGGAGTTTTAGGATTAATTCTCCCTTTGTTTTCGAATACTATTTCACTCTGCGATTCGTTTTTATTCGATAGCGAAAAGCGCCTTTTTTCAATTGCGTTGAAATAAGATTTGGAGCGCTCAGTCCGTGGGGTTTATTTAATCTTATTGAATTTCTGCTTTGAAGATAATCTCCCAACGATCACAATCAATGCGAAAAAATAACAGGTTTATACGAACGACAGCGGCTTTGACGAAAACATTATCAGCAGATTTAATTTCATGCGCATCATAATGACGCATTAAATGACGATAAAGTATACGATTCGATGTAATCCAATTGATTGATGAAACGAGTGTTTTATAAATGATTTGTTATCGATTTTCCAGAGGTGCAAAGAGAAACTCAACACACTGGCGATTTCTGTAATGAATCAATGGCCAGGCGTGAAACTTCGCGTTACCGAGGGCTGGGATGAGGAGGGCAAGCACGCAACGGACTCGTTACATTACGAGGGACGTGCCGTTGACGTTACGACGAGCGACCGCGACCGCTCGAAGTACGGTATGCTCGCGAGGCTAGCTGTTGAGGCCGGATTTGATTGGGTCTACTACGAGTCGAGATCACACATACATTGCAGCGTTAAGTCAGGTTTGTATTTTTTTTCAGTATAAAAAAAATCGTCAAAATACTTGGAAAAAGAAAACGGTAATCGGAAATTGTCTCGAACAAAATTTCATCCAACTTACAAATCCACCATCAACGAGCATGCAAAAGTTTGGTCCATTTTGATTTCGCTGTAGGCAAACCTACGCAAATGCTCGTAAATTACGAAAAAAATTAAATCGTTACGAAAGTTCGAAATGGACTTGCGCCGTCATTGACAGCATTTTTTGAAACAACACTCATTTGAAATAGTAAATGATGCAGTACATAAAAAAAATACTTTCTGCAGTTATGTAGCAAATGTCCATGTAGTTCGAGCAATTTTCCAGTTAAGGTAATCAATTTTTTTTAGTCATGACAAGCACGTTAAAATGCCAAAAATATTTGAGGGACTTTTGAAAACTATAGACTATTTTTAAAAAAAGCATCTTACATAGAACCACCTAAATCTTTTCGAAAATGCTGAAGAATAAAGAATCGAATAGCAATATTTATCGACTTTCCGTGAGGCGAACATTAAAAAATCGTAAAACGGCGAACTCTCGATTAACATTCCTTGAAATCGAAGAGCTCCTCTCCAAATGGTCGACGAATATTTTCACGGCATCGAAGTGACATTTTTTCTTCATCTAACCTCACGTGTTGGCATCGAGATGAGAGCCTCGAGCGTTAAATCTCTGATTTACTGAAAAAGCGTAAGGTGCAACGTCACATAAGAGAGAAAAAAAAAATTGTCGAAGGCTGGTGTATTCTTTTCGGCCTGCTATACATGTAACTATATAACTCGTGTGTAAGCGTCGTGTAAATTCCCGTAACATTCTGTTAATTCGTCGATAATTCAACGATATATATAAATCACGAAGGTCCGATGGACCTTCGCAGTCGGGTAACATCGCCGTAGAATTTTAAACGAAGTGCGCCAGTACACACGCGGCCTTGATCACCGACAGCTTAACCATGCGCGTCCCCGCATTGAAAGTCTTCGATCGATCGTTAAACGACAAGGCGTGTCTCGATCTGATACATTTTATTTTTCATTCTCTCCGCTCTTTATTTCGTCGGAAATTCAACATCGTAAAATAATGATAAATAAATATTTACCAGCAAGAATATATGATTTTTTTCATAGTTTCGTTATACAATTTGTATTTCAATTTATCATATGAAGTATTTATTTTCCAAGAATGAGAATCGAGAAGGCTATATTACGTGAAGAGAAAATTGGTTTTCTTTCTGGAATTCTATTCTGATTCAAGAGATCTCAAAACTTGAGGCTGAAAAAAAACAGGCTGGTTGTTAATACTTTTTTTCTGACGCGAGTATAAGGATGACGAGGTCGGGATTTTATACATAGCTAATAATAGTCTTGCCAAGTTTTAGTTATTTTTATTGAAACATATTGATAAACAATGAAGTTATTATTTAAACAAAATGCCGCTATTGTTGCACGGTCAATCAGTGTAAGTAGTACGAGCAACTAGAGTGATCGAGAATGAAAAATAACAAATATAATTTTAGTATTATAATGAAACTTTCGTATGGCGGATACTTTTTTTAAATAAAAAAAATTATGACAATGACAATCTGCAGGAAAAAGGTTCATTTTCGACCAAAAAAAACTTTAATCATTTGTTATTAAGAAATGAATAAACATATTAAAACATCCTCCGGTCATACGATAGAAAATGTTATAAAGTATACTCTGTCTGAATTTTGGGAGAATCGGATAGATTTTGGGATACGACTTACACCGTTTCATAAAACATAGTTTCGGGAAAAACGCAAATGAATAAAGGGCAAATCGTTATAACTTGGTCAGTTTTTGGTATTTTTACAAAATCTTTGTTACAAATGAAAGTTGAGACCCTAAACTACGAATGAAAGTACGTAACAAAAAAATCGTATTTTTTAACATTTTAAACTTATGCAGACCCCTTAAAGATAGTCACAAGTCTTACAGAGATGTCATCATGGCGATAAAAATCGTATGTATTATAACTTCGGTTGTTCTAAGCCTGTATGCAAAATGGTACAGAATGTTTTAGATTGTCGTCTGAGTAATTTGTGTACAAGTGAAACTTTTTCTAACTTTCAAAATCATGAATTCACTGCAACATACTAAAATTGCTATTCCCTTGTTTGACTCTCCCATACGTAATTGACATCTAGCGCACATATTCGAGACTTTCAAATTTTTGTTGCCTTTGCCTGTGAATGTAAGAAGCCCTCGAAACTTTTTTTGTGCTTTTTTACGTGAATTGAGGGAACATTTATTATTCACGTAGGTTGAAAATTAATTTAAAAAAATCTTTATTCGTGAATCTATTAGATAGAATACCCAATGTAAAGTAAACATCATTATTGTACAATCAGCTTCAACCACAACGTGACAAGTTTTTGGAAGCGCCCGAAATGCGCTCTGTCATTTTCATTCCGATACGTCAATCGAAAATATTCGCATTTATGTGCGTACATACGATGCGACGTGATATCTGAGAAAAAGCGATAACATTTTGTAAGGCCAAGACACCACTTCAGGCCGTCACAGAACCCCGATAAAATGTATTTAATTTCCGGTTGACGCATCGTCGAGCCTACATTCAATATCGAATCTCGCCGAACAATCTACGATTTTATCTTGCTACAAAGTAATCCGATATACGAGAAACGATGGAATGTACGTAGAAAAAAGACGATTGAAAATATGCTTTTTGCCCGGAGAAAGAAAATCGCGACAAAATTTGTGATCAATTTAATTTCGAGTAATTCTATCGAATGAAAAGTAACGATGACTATGTATGCACATGATAGACACATGGTGCAAACTAACGCTAATGAGACTTCACCATGCGGTGCGATGGAGTTTCTGTGAAACTTAAGAAAAACAAAAGAATAATCTTGCAAATATACGTTAAGGAATAAAAAAAACTGTCGACCACTTTTCCTTCGTTCATGTTTATCAATAACTATTTGTACAGGATTTCATGAGCGATTAGATTTATAGATCAATGCCCCTGAAATGTTAAAGAAATATTCATCCTTTCACTTGCAAATTTTTAAAAGAGTGAATTCTCTCAAAACTCGTAGAGGACAATAGTCGAAAATCGAAGGTCGAAGGCTTCATCCCTTCAGGCAAAAGGGAGAAATCTGCTTCACCGACTCCCGGATAATTCCCTCGGGATGTTTGGCAATAAGGGAGAAATCCTCAGAGGGTCTATACCGTCACACTAGTCTGACTATAACATGGGAAGATAAACGTATAGAATGAAATTTCCTGACTATTCCCCGACGGTACGACAAACTTGCCGTTGCGATTTTAATTACGAGATGCTATAATAAACAATATCGCGTTACATAATATAATCAGTTAACGTAATATAATAGTTTATCTTTAAAAATCAATGTACAAAATACACATAAATTAATCGTATTTTTATAAATGAATAAATATGAATTTAATACAAACAACAAAGTGAACAACAGAGCGATCAGAGAAAAGATTTTGAAAATGCATACATGTGACGCGCAAATGTTCATTTATCGATCCTCCCTTGCTCATAAATTGATCGTTGAATCGGAAGTTTCACCTTTCGAGTTCCCACGCCACAAAGACTTAGGAGACACCTTCACTCCTTCCATAAATTCACGCATATTTATACGAAACGATATCCAACATCAATCGAAGCTTTGGCCGCGGAGATTTGAATAAAAAAAACAAGCATAATCGATAGAAATCATACAAAAAAAGAGAAACGTATTTAAAAATTCGCCGAAGCAAGTCTTGAATCGAAACCTGGTCCAACAACAAATCAGCATAAAAAAAAAACGAAAACCAATCAGGAGCTAATGAAATCGGTGTTAAATGAACACAGAGACAACAATCTCGTGTAATATCTCGTCATTTTAACAATCAATCAGAATGGCCTTGAGCTTATTTTGAATAAAAAAAAAAAAAAGATTTCATTTCGATCGTGCACTCATCCTTTAGCATGGTATAGGAAATAAGATTCCTTGGGTCTCTGGCCCTTGAACTATCTTTACAACAGAATGAGATTTTCGTTAAAAAAAAAATCAACATTTTTTTTATCACTTGAAATACGAATAACTTTGTTGGAAAATGTAATTTTCAAGAGGTAAGTGTGCATCAGATTAGTACGTTCTCTCAGAAAATGTGTGTTTTTGTTCGGGCTATCGCTGTTCACAAAGCGTGAAACGCATGGACAAAATCATGAACGAATATTCGGGGAATAAGGGGAACGAACGTATAGCGAGCCGACGAATTGAGTATGCACAATTATGTACATAATTTAACGTAGTATCGATGGCTTATGATCTGTGGAAAGAAAAGGTACAATCGACACCGCTGGAGACATGAATTACCGTGACTTGGGCCGTTTTGATTGCCGATAAACGATATAGCCAAATTTCCCACGGCCAACGATCCCACATAGAAACTTGTCTGCTTTCGTTTTCGTCATCACGTTTTTGTTCAAAGACATGCTCCCATATCCATCCACATCGTTCTCTTTCTTTTGCTCTATTTGCCCCACTCTCTCTCTCTCTCTTTTACTCTCTTTCCTGTCGAGACTCCTTTGGAAGACGTCGTTGGTCTCGAGACACCTTAGGGATCCGATTACCTGATCGAGAGAACCCGATATACTCGCCAAAAATTCAAAGACATCACGGATCGTAGAGAAGAATACGAAATGTTTTGATATCGCGGTGAAACCTATCGAGATTAGTACAATTCTCGTTCACGAGCATATGAAAGTGACATATAGATAGCGCACGAAGACAGAGCCGGACTTGAAAGAAAATGACGTCGAACTGTTAAAAATGCATATATACATAGTGGAAACTTAATTTAAGAACTTACACCTAGTTGGCATTTTTGGAAAAATCGAGTTTTGTTTTTCGGCTGATTGTCAAAATATAACATTGCAAAAATATTCCCTAAAAGTTTGAAGTCAATCCGTTTAAAGTTGCGGGTAAAGTTGAGGTTTATAGGTAGGTTCCGCGAACCGGCGAACTTCAAACGCGTTTTTCTCAAAATATCTTTTTCAAAATCGGTGACCAACAATATCTCGAAAATCGCTACACCGACCTGCTTCAAATTTTACAAGCTTTTTTTACATATCCAAAGGCTGTGCTTGAACGAAGGAATTTTTGTTTCCGATGCATACCTTTCCATTCCAAAGTGACCATTCGAAAAAAAATGATGATAATGTTCACTTATAACGAAGACGTAAATCATTTGCAGCTGGAGCAAGCATTTTAATAGTTCTGAGAACTACGCGTCCCTTACAAAATCGGACATAGTATGTTTGTTGCAATGCAAAAATAGGATATCAATTAAACACTTCCTCCTGTAGTTCACCTTCTGTTCTTGTAAGACACGCATTATTCTGCAAACAGCAGATCACAACATATAACATGGTGCAAATCACTATAAACATTGTCGCAAATCACAAGCAACATTTTTTATTACCGGATTATTTTAGGCCTGTTCATTATTAGGATCTTGAGGAAGTTGAATGTTTATAGTGCAAGGGAATATCCATTTGATGAAAACCTACTATATTATATAGTGGTGAACAATGAACGTATGACTCCAAGATTGACGGTTGTGGTTAACATATCTGCATAATTTAAGCAGCTGCTGAAATATCAAAAAGCCATACAGTATTTTTGGCAGTAACTATAAATATTATATGTCCCCTCAGGCTATAAAATATGATAGTACACTCATGGAAATATAAAATATGCTTAAAAACATCATACATTTGTCTCAGTGCGCATTTATTACTTTCTTTTCTATAGTAATGATTATCAACATGTAATAATCCAACGCCAATTTAATGATAGAGTAGTTACTTCAACTCAAAAAATTAATTACCGAATGCACAAATAGATTTATAAAATATCGAAGCTGGTCCACGGACCTGAATTAAAATATGCATTTGGCACATTACGAAAATCCTATCTCCCGTGAGTTTGTCGATTCAAAACTTGTTCATAAAAATGGTCATTCATCACATCAAGTTGGACTTAAACCGCGCAATGTCCCGCGGTGACTCGATCAATAGAATAAATGAATGATTAATGTCAATTAACGTGTTGTTCTTTTCGTGAAATTTCAGAATCATCGTCGGTCGGAAAATCCGGTGGTTGTTTCCCGAGCAAGAGCATCGTGAGGACGGACAATGGAGTGAAGAAGCCAATCGAGGATCTGCGGATCGGCGAGAGGGTAGCTTCCCTCGACTCTCGTGGTGACGTAGTCTACAGCGAGGTGATAGCTTTTCTGGATCGTTCGACAACGGAAAAGCGTCAATTCGTTCAACTGACGACCGAATCGGGACGTAAATTGACCCTCACACCAGCTCATCTCGTGCCCGTGGATGGTGGTAATGACGTTTTCGCGGCCACCGTAAAATTGGGCGATCGTATACTCGTGAGGGACATGACGGACGCGGGAAACACGCGAACAAATGATGTTCCACCGTTGGAACGTTTGCGTTGGGACAGGGTTGTCGAAACGAAGCTCGTACTGAAGATGGGCGTTTACGCTCCACTTACGAAAGAGGGTACCCTCATTGTCGATGACGTCGTTGCTTCGTGTTACGCGATCGTCGACAGTCAGAGCCTCGCCCATTTAGCTTTTCTACCGTTGAGGCTCTACAAGAACATCGAATCCATGTTTTTCGGTATTGCGAGGCATTTAACGAGAAGCAAACTCGCAACTAGGACATTCGAGGACACGAGAAGGCATGTAGAGACGAACACGATAGAGCTCGATGACAGAGGAAGGTACAAAGATGACGAGGATGGTACGGGTGAACAGCAGGGTGTTCACTGGTACGCCTCGTTACTATACACTTTAGCGTTTTACGTACTTCCGGAAAAAATGCTCTACGCCTAGCGTCGCTCTTTTTTTTTTACTCACAAAATAATTGTACACATTACCATAAATACAAGTACACACGAATTCACACACACCCATATTTAAATATATGAATATATAAAGATGTATGTTGATATGTATAAATGTATGTTCGAGATGTCAATCATTCGAGTGGCAATATCAGTGGAAAATCTTTTATAAAACTAAAACTCTGTTGATAAAATTGAAAAAAATTCAGATCCACAGTTTTCGTAAATTAAAGGTCTTTTGTGTGGGCAGAGTTGATTTTCCATTTTTACAGTCGAAGATAAACGCCAAATCTTTAAATTTCTGTCGTATAAAAATCATGATAGCCAATTGTTTTACTCGCTTATTTTTTGCCAACAGTTTACGAATGAACATTTTGAAAGAACGATCGACATCCCTAACTTACATAAATATATATAAATATGCGGGAATATATATATATGTATATGAACTCATAGTATTATAGAGAGGGGATTCTCGAAAGAGCCATTTTTTTCGAGACTAAGAGAATCACGGTGAAATAGTCGAGTTACGAAAGATCCTGTACTCAAGCCAAGATTTTTTTTCCCCTCAAGAGATGAAATAAGCGGGAGACGAAAAGAGAGGGACATCGTTCTATTATACATGTACATATATATGAGAAGATTGCTGCTGTGCAAACGACGTCGAAAATGGGCTTGCAACGTGCTTCTACAATCGTTTCGGACGCACTTGCGCGGATGCCCGCACGAAATTGTATTCCTCACATTGCTTTTCTCTTCCATTTTCCCCCTCAGCTCTCATTTATAGATGATAGGGCCACGCGATGGTTTCCAAAAGAAATCTTGTAGCCGTCCCATTGTCGTGAACTATGCCTGTTTCACTTGTTCATTTCATAAACAATTTTTTACTGACTATTTTCCCAAATGCCTCATTGGCACAGAAATGTTGTAGCAATTCATCGAAATTAAAAGCAATGGACCGCGCATATTCATCCTAAAAATGCCAAAAAAAATTAATGTATGGATATTACGAGGCATTAGCGAAAAATAATAATGCTTTGGATCACATTGACCCTTGTGCCTTGTGAATTGATGCTCCAAGAAAAAAAATCGATTGAAAACTTACCAATGTCCTTATCGAGGTAAATTTGTGGTAAATTATTCGTGGATGAAATGAACAAGAAGGCTGGGCCAAGGAGTTAATGGGATCCTTATGAAACTGTATTGAAGAGTAGTGGAATTTCGTGACCAGTGTAAAAAATTTTGTTCGTTGATGAAGCTAATCTTTTTTTAATTTAATGAAAATATCTAAGCATTGAATGTGGCTCGATCGGAATTAAATCGAATTGAAGAACAAATGTATGTGAGTCAAATAAAACGTATTTTTGTTTCCATCCATTTTGTTTGGGGCGATCGAAATTCCGTTAAAATCGTAACAAGCCATGCGGCGTATATTTTTTTTCCTATTTTCGTAAAGCGACACAAAAAAAACACTAAATAAAGCGTCGACGCTTTCTGAAAATCATATTTATTTCGTCAAAGACGCCAACGTATTGTAATTTAATAGGGGTATTTTTTTCGTAACCCGGTGGACCATCGACATTTACACTTCTTAAATTTAGAAGTATGTATTATAAAGAAAAAAATTGAAATCTAACGTTTAAAGAAAAGTTGTAGACGAACGTGGCCAGTGTTCCCAGAAACCTTTCCCTAAAAAAAATGTTTGAAAATGCACGTTCAAACGCACTCTGACAACTGAGTGACGTGGTTTTTGTACTTTGCATCGGAGAGAATCGAAGCTTTCTTAGATAATAGACTATTTGTAATATATACATATTCTTTTGTTCTCGTACGACAATATTAACGACAATTTAAGAAAAAAAAAAAAGATTTTCTAACGAAACGTCAATCGATTTTACAAAGTTCGTCGAAATATGTCTTTTCTTAAGGACGATATTTTCCGTTTGCTCTTAGAGTGTTCGATTAGTTGGCAAATAATATCATCCACGAAAACACGGTTCTTATCATTCGCGTTTCGAGTTAACGAAGAACAACGAACAAATGGTAAACAAAAAAAAATCATTTTTCTATCAACGCGCCGTTAGGTTGATTCACCATGTCGGCGTTCTCGTTGTAAATATTCCTCTTACCCCGTGCTGTAAACGAAAAAGAATACACTTAATTTTATTGGAAACTCGAACCGTATATATAAACGAACGCACACACATACACACATATAGATATATCTTATTATTTATCGCGTGCGATGCATGAAGTGGAGGGACGAGAGATACAATCAATAGACGATACTCGTCACTGTATAGTAAAAAAAAAAAGAAATAAAAACATAAAAATCGTAGTTAATTATCGAAAAAACGACGATTATAATCGCGTACAGTCGTAATTTATAAATTGACCGCAATCGAAGGTGAAGTTGACGAGAAAAAGAAAATTAATCACGACTTTAGAAGAAAATTCAACGCGGAGTGCGCAACTCCATCCTAGTAATGTATTAATTATTCCTACGAAGCTTAAGTTAAACACGAAACAATACGTTATTATAGTATCTATTATATTAATATTATTTGTACCTAGCGCAACAACAAATTATAAATTATGTATATATCAACGATAAACTGAATTATACAATACTATCAAATGAAATCAAAGTACGACTTTTTTATTCGCCCATTTCTGCGATACTTACGAGCTTGATTATTCCTGGAGTAGCATAATCCCTAATGTTTATCGTCACCAAAAAGTATAATAAAACGACGTTTTTTCCCAAAAACAGGATGAACTTGAATTTAATCATGCTACCTTCACTTCTTTGAAAAAATAAATCACAATCGATCGTAACGAAGGAAACGTCAGATCTTACGTCAAAAAGTAAGCCTTCATATTTAAATAAATTACTTTAATTTTTCCTTTCGAAAAATAATCGATGCGGATGAAGAAGTAATTAAAAGAAAAATAAGTTTTACCACTATGGAGGAACCAGAAGCCGATGCCGGAACTGACGCAACGGTGGAGGAAGATGAGTACGACCCAGTGAGAAAACGAAATGACGAATTTTAATAATCTCTTAGCCCTCTAGTGCACATCCTTATATATCGCAATAAAAATCATTCATATTAATCTGCAGATCCCGGGAGTTTTTTTACCTCAACTCGAGGAAGCAGAAAAATATTTCTTCGATCTAGTTCTCAAAGGAAACACCCTCGAGGCTAAAAACTTTCTACAAGAACAGCCGACTTTCAATGTCAACTTTGTGAACTTTCAGGTAATTTTTTGACTGCGAATATTTTTAAGGTGTTTGAGGAAACTTCATCATTTCGTTCACAGGAGGAGGATTTCTGGTGATATATTTTTCGCGACGCGTCAGGCGAAAAAGACCAATATTCTTATGTCATAGAAATTCATTCAACCCTTCAAATTAACTCCGATGGTGAGACCTTGAAGTTTCCCCCTTAACTTATCTCGCCGAAATGTCAGGTCCGATGAAAAGCGCACAAAGACGTACGTAATCGTGTAAAACACAATCGCTCTTTAATCGATCAATATCACCGTTCGTGCTTGCCATCAGGAAGTAACTTTGACCTAATCGGGAAGTAAACCATAGTTTAAATTATGGCCCTCGTTTTAAAAAGCAAAGTCGTCCATCCGCATCTCCCTAATAATACAGACCACAACATAAAAAATATTTACATTTACAACCTGTTTTATCACCTCACATCAATATGGATGAGTGATTGCTTATCCATTTTTTAATATTCCATGTAACAACCGCTACTTTCATAAAATATTATGCTTTTATTAGGTGTATGACTTAATTTTTACAGATTTTTTCTTCGAGCTTAAAATTATATTTAAAATAGAAATATTTTCGCGGTCTGTTGTGGTTTTGAAAGGATCGGACGCAAGGTTTCAGAACACCGAACGACAAGTCTACGTGAGTTACATAACCTCCCAGAATAGCAGAGTATACGATGGCAACTGATAAACAGCACATTCGGCACTGCAATTTATACGTATTCCAACAAGGAAAAAATGCTTCTAAAGCACGGGAATCAATTTGTAGTGTTCTTGGTACCGACGTTGTGTCTTATAAAACGTGTAGTTATTGGTACAAACGTTTTAGAAGTGGTGATTTCGATCTTAGTGGCCAGACGCGCCCTGGACAGGATATGAAGGGTGTGCTTAATTACGAACTCCTGGAAACTGGTCAGACGGTGACTGCGGAACGCTACAGCCGAAAATTGAACAAACTGATCCAAGAACTTGATCAGAAAAGGCTATTTACTGGGCAAG
The DNA here is from genome assembly GCA_963932345.1 of Ophion ventricosus. Classification (NCBI taxonomy): domain Eukaryota; kingdom Metazoa; phylum Arthropoda; class Insecta; order Hymenoptera; family Ichneumonidae; genus Ophion; species Ophion ventricosus. The sequence goes on from OZ010713.1 coordinate 15,643,239, forward strand.
GAAGCAGGCAAGTCATACTGCTGCATGACAACGCTCGATCTCGCGTTGCTCGCGCGACTCAGAAGACCCTATTGAACTTGGGATGGGAAGTTATCCCGCACGCAGCATATTCACCAGACTTGGCCCCATCCGACAATCATTTGTTCCGGTCAATGCAGCACGCCTTAGTGGATAAACAGTTCAAAACGCTGGACGATGTGCGTAAATTCGTCGCTGACTTTATCGCCTCGAAGCCTGCAAGTTTCTTTTGCGACGGCATTCGTATGTTACCTGAGAGATGGCGCAAGGTCATAGAAAACGATGGACAATATTTCCAAGATTAAGTTCGTTGTTCTCTATTTTTTTTATATTAAATAAATTTGCTGAAACATCTGTAAAAATTAAGTCATACACCTAATAAATTGGTCTGTGAATCAACCAGTAACATTAAAAATCACCAGACTTGGAAAGTCTATAGTATACTGATATTTTGAGTAAGTTAAGGAACGTTGAATATGTAGCAAATATATTTTCTAAACATACTTAATTATTAAAAGGATTATAAATATTACATGTCCATGTAATTCCTAGCAAAGATATGTATATGTTATAATGACTCGTGCGGAAAATTGGCAGGGCATCCCTAATCCAATTCGGGGCCTTCGACGGATTGTTTGTGGATTCCATAGTAGGATTTTTCGTAAAAGAGCCGGCCTGGGCCCTTATCAGGAAATGGTAGGATAGGTAGGTTGACTAAAACTATGGTCTAAGTACGGAAGAAATAACACATTTCTTTTTCACAGTGCATACACACGCACGTACGCATATGGCTGCAATAATTTGTTATGATGCACCGTTGAGGCAATTTTAAAGGCCCTGGTTATTTTGCCTTCAATGGCCCTCGGTAGCAAAGTCTGACCGGCCTCTGATGGCCTATGTGAGGCTTCCAAACGAGGGCCTTAATAAAGTTAGGGAAAATTAAGATGGACCCGATCAAAGCCCGAACTTCATTTCCGCACGAGGATGTATTATAATAATTGCGATTTGTCCGAAATAGTTCAATATGGTTGATATTGGTTTGTAGAAATTTTCCAATGTTTTGTAACTTGCAACGTAAAATGTAATTTTCGAGCAACTATGAACCCGCTCGACGCTACGCCGGAATCAGTGATTTTTGTTACCTGTAAATATTGGCCGAATTGATGCTCATTATAATATTTTAGCATTGCGACTAGATCTGAAGCACCCTTTAACTGAAAGTTATAAAAAAGAAAAAGAGAATAATTAGATATTCAATTATCCCGGAGGTATGATGTACGGCTCCGTCCACCGACTCTCTTTGCCGTCTGCGAAGTTGTATTAATCTTTGAGTCACGTTAGCATCTTCTTGTTGATTAGTGAAAAGGTTACTACGACCAAGAATTACCATACAATACTCCGCTCAAGTCACCATGTGACGTTATCGGCGAATAAACAATCTATACACATACTTTTGCCCGTAAAAAATCAATATGACTTTTGTTTTCGATTGGAAATTTTTGTTTCGTCAGTGTTCCATTGAAATCACGGTCTTCGCAAGAAAATCTAAATTTTGTCTCTAGCACTTCAAGAAGTGCCGATTAACACTAGATTTACCAGACCAGTCTTTTGACTGGTCGTGCAATTTCAATTCAAAATTCCTACTGCATGTAAATTTGCTTTCCGAAATGATGTTATGACTTTTGTAGCTATAAGTAGAGAATACATTTTATGAACTTAATGTTACTTTATATATATTCGTAACAAATATATTTTTTTGTTATTGACACTTATACCAGTACCTGGTCTGGTAAATCTAGTGTTAAAGTGGAATTAAAGTTTGCAAATTAATGATTAGAATAAACCTGCCAATTGGAGGCTCGAAACTTACGAAAATGAGCAAATAAAACAAATAATTCCGGTGTAATCCGAGTATGCTTCGTTGCAAATATGTTGACAATTTTTTGCAAACGATCCACCAAGGAGACATAAACTATTTGGCTTTAACCATTTCATGTTCGGAGGTGGAAAAGTGAGAAAGAAAAAAAAGTATGAATTACTATGAGAAAGAGAAAGATTACCGAATGGAGGAAGGAAGGAAGATAAGAGTGTGGCACGTTGGCCGAGAAGGAAATATGAATGTGAAGAAGAAGAACGAAGTGGAGGAAGCGCAAGAAGATGACAAAGGATAAAAGAAAGAAAGAAACAAGAGAAGGAGACGGAGAAAGAGCGATAGAAAAAAAGAGAGAGAAGCAAGGGGATGGAGAGAGAGAGAGAGAGAGAGAGAGAGAGAGAGAGAGAGAGAGAGGAGAGAGAGAGAGAGAGGGAGACAGAGAGAGAGAGAGAGAGAGAGAGAGAGAGAGAGAGAGAGAGCGAGAGAGAGAGAGAGAGGAAATAATGGGTGAGACAAGGATGTGCGAGCTTCGCGTTGTATCTGCGGCCATATTTCAAGACGCTCTTTACAAGACAATGGTTTCAACCGGCGAAGCGAGCGATAAAAATTATTCAAATGACCAAGTGAGTGAGAGAGAGGGAGAGCGATGTCTGTAAATTCCACGACGGGAGAAACCGGGCCACCGCTCGTCGTCATTTCTCTCTCTCTCTCTCTCTCTCTCTCTCCGCGAGTCGTGGCACTCTTTCACTACGGGGTGCTCCTGCTTTCTTCCATATATATATGGGCCATTCTCTGCAAACAAATCAATAGATCTATGGATCTTCACCTCTATGGGACGTGATTCGCTGTAACCCATATTACAGCTACGATACGGCTTTTTTTCAAAATGTTTCAGCCGAAAGTTATTCGTTAGAGATTACAAGAAAAAAAGGGGGGGAAAAAGCTCAAGCATTTTCTAAATAAGCGAAAGAATTTTGAAAAACTGCGTTGATTTTTTTTACGTATTTGTTCTTTGAAAAATACGAAAAGAAGTGAAGCAAAGGTACGAGGCAAATCGTTTGACTTTTTTAAGGCGAGTAGAAGATGTAGCACGTGACATATGAGAGCTAGAGAGATAGCAAACATTTTCGAACAGACATTTCTCAAATATGAATTATATTTAGAGAAAATGACAATCATCAATCTGTGCGTCAGAGAATCCTCTAGAGCCTGATGCTTTGTTTTTTTCCCAAAAACTTAACCATCTGTGAGAAAACTGAGTTGGAAAGTTTGTGAGGTTATGTTGACCTTGTACATGCCCTTAACACCTAGCTCTAGCTTCGAATCGTTGTCTGTACAAATATAATGAGAAAAGTCTCTAAGGATTGCTGGGAAAAGCTGGGATGGACGTGAAGATTGTAAGAACCGTGTTTGTGGCAGATCAGCCAACAGCTAACAAAATTTAACAACAAAATATACGTATAAATCTAGAATAATGTTGTAGGATTTGGATTCATTTTTCGAAGATTACTTTGTTTTTGCGGCTTTTTTTATTTTTCAAAGTAGTTTTTTTCTACTTCGTCTACCGTCGAAACTTTGATAGTAATCGTTCAATGTAGGATATTTCACGTCAAATCGCGATTTGACAGTGAATCCGATCATTTAAAATGTTTTATCATTCACAAGGAGAATCGACCATTTGAACAATAGATGTCGAAAAATGCTGACCTTTTTTCAATTGTAGATATGCCTAATAAAAATTCAACTTCGACTTTTCCATGCGTTCTGCTATATTGTATTCGAACAAAAAAAAATAACAGCAAGGCAATTAAAGGCAGTTTTTTAAATTAAAAACTTCCGAATCTAGTCATAGTAAATTGTAACTATTGATGGAATTGCAGCGTTACCCAATATTTTTAATAAGCTATTGTGCTAACATGTCGATATTTTAATTTTTTTTTCTAAAAAGGCAGGTAGTCGATCTTAGGGAAATCTCGAAGTTGAACTTCTATTGCGTATGCTTATAAAACTAAAAAAATGCATTCTTCAATATTCATCGATAACGTGCTCGAACACTTTGGCTCTCTGGCAAAGAAGTATATGAGAAAATTAAGGGGTTACGTGGGTTTCGAAGCCAAAAAAGCATATTTTCTATTTTTTTTTAAATATAATATACAAATTATTTTATTCAAAATGTTAAGCATATAAAAGAGCAACATGTCATCAATATTTAAAAAAAAATTCATCCAAAAATTTGGGAAATTCAGCCGGTGGGGCCTGGTTTCCGAAGACCCCTAAAAAAAGTGCCCCCGTGGTGGTCAAGACAACTCATGATAGCTTTGTCTCAAATTAAAAAATCGAATTTTTTCTGTTAGTAGATAAGTATAGCTTGTGATTGAACGAAGGATTAAAAAAAAATGAAATTTGAATTTTTGGCAGAGTTGTATGCAAAATAGTTCAATTTTTGGTACAATTTACACTACGTATAGCCTTGTAAAATTAGTTGTAATCGAAAAAAAACCTTCGTTCAATCACTAGTCAATGCTATTTTGAAGAAGTGTGCAAAATTTAAATAACATCGGTGCATTAGTTTTTGAGAAAACGTGTCCACCGACTTCAAAAATAATGTTTTAAGAAAAATGCGTATACCTGCGTCGCTCCCGCGGCCGATCTTTCCCAACGGGGGGAATTGCCAAAGGCTCTCTCTCCTAGACTTTTATTCCGATTGACTCAAAACTTTGGGAGAATATTCTAGACATATTATACCATTAGATAATAAGATTTAAAAAAAATGGGTTTTTCGAAATTTTCAAACCCACGTAACCCTTTAAATACAGAGCGCTAGAAAAACTTGCCAAAAATCCATATTAATGATTTATCTTTATCGTTCCTTATCGTCTTTATCGTTCATTCGGACAAGTATGGGTTCTGAACCACCCAAAAAAGCTAAGCGAAAATGAACAGAGTTCAATTAAAATTGAAAAAACTATTAGTTCTCCTAGAAATATTTTTATACAATAAATACTGAATGATATTCTAAACGGGCAGACAAAGAGACAAAACATCATTATTTCGAATATGAATTTTGAAAATTGTAAATTAAAATGATAAAATAATGGTACAAAAAAATATTTCCATTTAAATTATGAAAATCATAAACATGATATTTCTATGATTTTCAGGCGCGTTTATTTCTTATACGAGACATAGTTAAGGTCAGTGAGTGGTTATTTTCGCCTAGAATGGTCCATATACATGTATTTAAGCCCGTATTACTAGCATTGTATGGATATGGACCGACTGCTTGGAGACAACGGGACCTAAATCGCAATAATTCAACACGTGAAGTAACTCGCTTTACGCCTTTCAGACTGTTGGTAGTCGATATACGTAGAGCCACCCACATTTCGCCAACGTTCGTATCCCGTTCTCACAGTAAAAACGGCGGTACTATTATGACGTGCGTTATTTCTACCCGCGGCGCTCTCACGACGGTTTTTCATATATGGAAAAGCAAGCGATAAATCTCTCACTGTACCTTCATTTATTTTCTACTGGACCATGAGGCAAATCGTAATGGCTCCACTCGCGTCGCTCTTAATTGCATTTTTTCCTGACATTTTTCCATCTCACTTTCTCCGTGCGGAAGTTTCATGAAAATATTCTTTTTCACGATGCCGTGGTCCAAAGGTTGGGAAATTTTTTTTACCTGCGAAATACTAGCGCGGATATGACTTTTGCAAGGAATAATCCTGCCGATATTAGGGACAATCCCGTGAATTACAATGGCCAGCAGGTAAACTTCACATTGCTATAATTTATCAAATTTTTCACCATGGAAACAAGGATTATTGTCCGGACAAGTGTGGGGCTAAATATTATTTTTTTATGAGAGTGACTCATGACTTTTACTGAAATTTATAAGAATATAAAATTTTTATTTATCTTTTTAGTTATCGAATAGAAAAAAAAAGTGGCGTTACTGAAATCGCTCAAAATGTCGAAACTCTTCTTCATCGGTAAAATAAGAATGCAATGATTGCTCGGGCATAATCTATGAGGACGCGTCTTCGGGAATTTTGATCTGTTGAAAAAATGAACCTTACTTCTCTGTACAGATAAACCGATACGTTCAATCAATTTACTTCAAATGACTCGTCTTAAAGCTTATTAAACGTAAAAACGCCATAAATTTATCACACAAGCTTCCTTTTCACAATTTTCACAAAGCACCCTCTGTATTAGCTTAACTTAGACGTTTTCCTCATTAAGGCCTTAGGCCACTCTAGAGGTCAAAAAAAGGGGATAATTTGTGATTTTTTTTCAGCGAAACCATAAAATAAAACGGAATTACAAAATAGGAGTTTTATTATACACGTAATTGACTATACAAAATTATTTTTTCACAGCGATACATGTGAAAATGGCGACTGTGCAGCATTTTTCCGATGACGCCTTTATTTCTGGAAGGTCAACGGCCGGACCAACAGCTCCTATAATTTCTGAGTTATGATGAGACACTAAAGTTCTTTCCATTATACATAAGAATAGCTATAGAAGAACGTAGGATTTTTTTGATATAATGTTTTTTGTCAAAATGGCGCATTTCTAAAACAAAAAGTATAAAATGCCATGAGAAAAACGTCAGAAAATTGTTTATAAAAAAGGAACCATGCAATATAATTTAAAAAATCCTACGTAGTGCCTCAGAAAATGTAATTCTAAATATACACTTAAAATTTCAAGTGAATCGGTTCAAATTTGTTTGAGTTATGAGTCCGGCCGACTTGAAAAATGTAGTTTTGTGATAAACGCGTTTAAAGTTAGTAGAAAGTCAGGACATGAATCGGGATCTTTTGGAATATCATTTTATAGGTACATTTTTAACCAAAAAAATCGATTTTTGGAAATTCCTAGAGTGGCCTAAGGCCAAGAAAGGTTCTTAAAAAAAGAAATACAAAATTCCGAGAAAATCAGAATGCTACTATCAACAAAGGATTCCACGGTCATTGGCAATTTTAATTATTTACAAGCCTTTCGGTTTTGCCGATGAATTTTTCTTCTCATTCAGAAACACAAATACAGAAGATCATCCTAACAGTGCTTTAAGGTAAGTTAAATGTCAAAAATGTTACAATATCAATATCGTAATAGGAAAAGAACAGTAATATACTTACAATTTTGCATATGTATAAAATTACTTGATCGGTTGCTATTAAAACTCTAAAGGAGAAGAAAAATATTGCAAAAAGATTGGGGCAGTTTCCCGTTCCAACCTCTCGTCAAGAAATTGTTTTTCAAGACCTCGGCATCGAGACGTTACCGCAGCTCTTGATATATGTACGATAAAGAAAAAAATGGTAATTAATTTGCTAAAACGCTAACGACGTGCCATTGCAATGAATCTAAGATTCATTGCCCCATCTCCCATTTCTTGAATAATAAATTCGACAGAATAAAAAAATTCAACGTTCATCTGTGGAAAAACATAATTTACACGATCGTTTGAAATCTTTTACAAAGTGCAGAGGCCGTGAGTGAATATTCGAATGCAGCAAGTTTATTGCTGCAGTTTCACCATCAATAATAACTTCGCATATTATTGCATCTTGTACAAATATCTGATCTGCCCTACAAACTGAGAACAGCTGTTAGATGGTTCTGAATTCATTGCAGTTCTGTTCCCACCCCGGATTCTCGCAATCTACGCAGAATTCTCAAGATCCCACTCATAATACTTCTAGGATTCTCACCAAATTGTTCAACAATTTTGAGGAATATTATTTCAATCCTTCCAGTCTAACACTTTACCCTTTTTGTTTCTGCAATCGATCTAATCGCCAAATAATTAAATCATAGAATGAAATTATACAGCCGTTCGCACAAGAAACCTTGTTGAATCCGTCGCCATTAAATTGATTCGATTACTGCAAATAACTCGAAAATTCACATTTTTATAGTCACAAACTACTGTTGGGCCCAATACCCTAAAATGGCAATAGGTATAAATATGGCAATACGCCTAGCTACATATGGAGAATGGAGGCAGGAATGAGGGGCATAGGAATAGAAGCAGGAGAAGAGCAGCAAACTACCTATGCCAGATAATGAAAATGCCGGAAGACAGGTGGCCAAAAAAGTGTTTGAAAGAAGAAGCCAAAGCGATATTAAATGCAATACCATCCAAATTTGAACTGGAAACAAAGGAAGCCATGGCCGATGTAGGAGTGTGGACAATATGGCAAAGGATAAGAGACAAAGATATGAAGGGAGTAAGGAAAATAATCAAAAGAGATATACGAATGAAAACGGGTCAGGAAACACAACAAGACTAGAACAACATTGACAATTTGACATATTGTAGGAAGTACAAAAATCGAAAAGAACGTATAGAAATGGAAGAGTACTGGGAAGAGAAGAGCATAGATGAAAGAACCAAAAAAGCATTAGCAAGGTTAAGATGCGGAAATATAGAAAAAGGAAGTAAAAAAAGGATACGCAGATACTCTATGTCGGTGTTGTAGAAAGGAATAAGAAAGTTTGGAACACATACTTGAATGCGGGAAAATAAAAGAAAAATTGAATGAGAAAGTGGCAGATGGTTTGGAAAAGTGTCGAAAAGTCTACAAGAGCGAAGCACTAAAAGGAAAAATTAATAAAGGAATGAAAAAGAAACCGATGAAAGAATTGTCCGAGTGTGTGAAAGGCTTCGAATGCATGGTAAGTAGGAAAGCATAAAGGAGAAAAAAGACGAACGATAAATCCCGTGCAGAAATATTGTCATGGATAAAGTCCGATTCGAACTAGGATCCTGGTTTCTCAATCGGGATCCAGTCGGATATCAGATCAGATCTGGAAGCGAAATGTAACGCTCGCAAATCGGATTCCAGCCAGGATCCTAATCCGGAACTATTAAGGACTCTAGCCAGAATCCAAATAGGAACTTTGCATAGGAACCAGGCTAGAATCCCGAACTTCTAGAACAAGATCTAATTCGACATCGTATCAGCTGGAGACGCTGGGTGTTTTCTGAAATCATTTATTCAAGGATCTGATAAACGATTAGGTTAAAATTGGTGCTACAGTATAACTGTCAAAACTTATATATTTTCATAACAGAATTTCGAACAAAATTCTTCACATTTAATAAAAATTTCCGAAAAAACAATATAAAAGGAAGACTTATATTTCCTGGAGAAAAGTGATATAGGTTATTTATTCTAAGTAATTATAGTTAAATTAAATGGAAATCCTTCGAACTTAGAAAATATGTATTTAATTTGCTAAGAAAAATATATCTAATATTTGAAATACGTATTACAAATTATTGCCACCACGTCTCCACCTTGTGCTACGTAGTGGGCGCCATTTGAATTCCGATGAGGATAACCCTTCTAGGGAATCCGTACCAGATCCCGATCAGGATCCGATCGAAACTTAGATATCCCTAAGAAATTTCTACACGGGTACTGTGTCCTGTTGAAAGAACATAAGAAATTTGCCGAGGTATCTTATAGTGAAATTGATGATGACACGAAGAGCTTAATGATTCTTGGCGTCACGCCCATTTTTTCTTTGCGATTCGGTGACATTCACGATTCACGCGTGTGCTGATCGAACTTCGTTGAACAAAAAAGCCGGGACTTAAGTTGTCGTGCTACTCGGCACACTTGGGTTGAGAGACACGAGTCAAGAAGCATAGGACACGGGTCATAACAGGATGCGCACGGGGTGCGAGTCACAATGGATAGAAGTTACTCGTGATACCTATCGATATAATATAGCAGCTGTGTGGTCGATCTTGTTGCGCCCGAATAAGAGGCGGCATTTTTTCTGACTACGTTTACCATATGGTCACAAGGACGTCCCACTGACACTGGGAAGAAACGACGGTTAACTCGTAAGCTCGAGAAAAGTCGTCTCGTTGTACCGAAATATTGTGACCGCGGTGCGTGAAAAGCTGGCAACGACAATGGCCCAGCGCGCCTTTCTACCATCCTTTTTCTCTCCCTTTTTTTTTGTCGTTTCCTCCCATTCATCGTCGCTGGAAAGTCCTCCTTTAAAAGCGACGCCGACGCCGACACACCAGCCACGATCGCTGCTCCTTTTCTCACTCTTGTTCACGGCTGCTAAACGTCCGGATGCGACACTCGACATCCAGGGAAAGGTAGAGCGATAAAAAAAGAAATGAATGACTTTTCGGGAATAGATCGGTGACCAGATGAAAAACTTCGTATGGAAAGAAAATGTGAGTAACCAAAAGAACCCGGAGAATGCGCTTCAATGTTCAACAATTTTATTTTACAATACTTTGGAGAATTTCGTAATATTGTGATGCAGAATATATTGTGAAAGCAAAGAAAAAAATCATTTTCTTAAATACGCGTTGTGTGTATACAAAAACATTATAGGGTGTGAAAAAAAGTAGCATTAGAATTTGATAATTTTTGTGAATTTGTTGGTCTTCGGAAGATGAAGAGGCAAACGTCTTTAAATTATATACGTCTATGTTGAAGTTTGCTTTTCTGCAATTGGTTTTGTTACTTTTTGTACCTTAATGCATGTAAATTGCCAAAATGGAGACCCGAAGTCGCGTTGTGTACTCCAATCGTGTATCAAATGAATTGAATAGTTATGAAAAATGTACTTTGAATCAGATATTATAATCACTTTTGAAGAATAAAGCCTCAAATTTTGGAAAAAAAAACGGCGGAAGCAAAGTTGTACGCCTAATAAGAAATTGGTTTTAACGACACCCGTGATTTTTTTGCCAAATTATAGTGATTCGAGTTTTTATGGACAATTAGTATTCTTGACTTATTTTAAATATGAGACGGCTTTCGTCCATTCACTGGTAGGTGTACCCTATTCAACTTTTTCTTCAACTTTTTCTTGAATGAGATTTCACAATTATTTTCTGTGTAAAGCAAAAAAGTATTGCAGAACTCAGCCGTTTTTCGGTACGATTTTACGCACCATTGTTTTACGATGCAATGTTTGTTTCAATTTTTGTATATTTTTAATCGCACTTGGAAAAATCTATAAACTCAACAGGTACTCTCATTATTGCTAAAAATATTCGTTATCTTTTTCTTCCACAAACGTTTGGAGAGCCGGAAATTCATTGTTTCGTCCAAAAACGGATTTTTTTTTACGAATAAAGGTCCTGCAAGGTTGGAAAGCCGATAAAAAGTGGAATAGGATATTTTTTAAGTTTCGTCGCCGCCGCCATGCATTGCGACTTCGAGTGGCCTATAAACAATCCGTTTTCCATCTCCCACCCGTATGATACGTATATAATACCCGTCCACGTTTTTCCAGTGGTGTTTTTTTTTTCTACCACTCGATCCTCTTTAGCCACACGAGCTACGATTGTCGTGCGTTTAATGTGCCGTTATACAGAAAAGATCCGCTCGGTCACCTTTGTTGGGCCCGAAAAACCGAGGCCGACAAATGGTTACACGCGTTCCTGGGTCGGTTTTTATAAAGCTCGTGTGTGTGTATGTGTGTGTGTGTGCGAGAAAAAGATAAAGCGATATATACACATATACACGTCGTTCATCTTTTTCTCGTTTCTCTAACCCTGTCTCGTCCGCTTATGAAACGTTCGGTGACTTTTGTCCCAATCCCCCTCCCGCCATCCCGCCTCGTTCCCACTCTCTTTTCTCTTTCTCTATCGCCTTGGGTCTCGATTTCTCCCTCTCGGGTGCAAGTCCCAAAAGATACGAGAGTGGAGAGGCGCGTCGCCACGATCTCAAAGATCTCTTTTGTGGCCGCTGATTCGTGGAGGAGAGCGAAAACGCGAGGCCATCCAACTTTGGACACACCTCCGCCTGGACCCACGAATTCCAAACGGAAATACCTTCGCTGCTCGGGCTACTTCCGGTCACATGGCTTCCCGAAATAAAATAAAAATGCCTTCGAGGAACGAGAAAAACGAGTCGGGTCGTAATTTTCAGGTGAAGGACAGAGTTTGTGTATCGGGATCGGTAGCTGAGATCGATTGAGATTATTTCAGGAGAGACGGGACGCGATGAAAGACAAATAAGATCTGTATTTTTCTTTTTCGATTAGCGTACGCCCGCGCCAAATGACAATAATTTTCCTAACATTCTCACCTACAAAGCCTCGGCATTGAAACGAACCTTATGGTTCAAACATAAACTGTACATGCTTCTCTTTATAATTATAAATTAATTCGGACCTCTTAGAAAAGTAATAGAATCAATTTCTAAAATTGTTGCCTGGAACTGATGGTGCCTTCTGTCATTATAAACACAATATTCAATTTAACAAATAATGCTGTGTCAATAAAAAATAAAGTTTCCACAAAACTATGCCTAAAAGAGCCAAGTATCCGTCGACTTATTGCCTGTTTAATTACATCGCTCCAGCTCGATAGACACTTGGAATTTTATAAAAGACTAGCTTTCGCCCGCGGTTTCACCCGCTTAGCATTTGCGGCCCATAGAAACTTCATTAGAAGTAGCACCTCGCATTAGGGGTTTTCAAAAATCGTAAAACATGCGTTTTATTATTTGTTTTGAAGAATATGTACGAGATTTAACTTGATACACGCAAGGAAAGTTTTCCATACAAACTTTGACACACCATTTCACCCCCTTAAGAGTTTAATTTTAAAATAACCTTTTTGAGTGCACCTCTTCACTTTCTAAGGAACATATGTTCCAAGTTTTAAGTTGGTACACGCAAGCAATATAATTTCCCATACAAAATTTACCACCCCATTTCACCCCCTTAGTGGTTAAATTTCGAGAAATCCCTTCTTAAACGATGCCTCCAATATAAAATCAACACCCTCTCCAAATTTCACGTTTCTGCCTTTAGCTGTTTAGGCTGGGCGATAATGAATCAGTCAGTCAGTCAGTCATTCATGACTTTGTCTTTTATATATATAGATAGATATATATTCCACTACATTAGAATTTGAATTACAAATCCAATTTCAATTTTATTGGATTCATATAACACTGTTATTGGATTATATTGGGTGAAGTAAAAAGTTTTCCGCTCGATGTCCTTACTGTGCCATATCTCAGGATGTATACATCGCATCGGGTCATACTATACGGCGATTTAAAGGTGACATAACACTTAAAAAAAAGTTCTTTGACAGTTTTGTGTTTGGTGAAGCCAGTTGTGTGTTACAGCGTTCCAAAATGGAGGTAAAAAAGAGATAATTCGATACATTCTTCAGTACCCCTACGACCAAGGTGAAAAGGCGGAGCAGGCGGCCAAAAAAGTTTGTGCTGTTTATGGACCCAATACAGTATCGAATGCAACAGCAAAGCGATGGTTCCAACGATTCCGTTCTGGTAATACTGACGTCGAAGATGAGGCACGCTCTGGTATGCCAATCGTCGAAAATGTCGATAAAATCCTGGAAATCGTCGAGTCGGACCGGCATGTGAGCACTTATTCTATTGCCCAGGAACTGAAGATTAGCCAGAAAACCGTTTGGAACCATTTGCATAAGGCTGGTCTCCAGAAGAAGCTCGATGTATGGGTGCCACACGAATTGGCACAAAAGAACCTTTTGGACCGAATTGATGCCTGCGATTCTTTGCTGAAACGTAACGAAATCGACCCATTTTTTAAGCGGATGGTGACTGGCGATGAAAAATGGGTCACATACGAGAACAACAGCCGAAAAAGATCGTGGTCCAATCGCGGTGAGCCGGCCCAAACGATCGCCAAGCCCGATTAACGACCAAGATGGTTCTGCTGTGTGTTTGGTGGGATTGGAAGAGAATCATCCACTATGAAGTGCTCCCATCGGGCCAAACACTCAATTCGGACCTCTACTGTCAACAACTGACCAGATTGAAGCAGGCGATCGACCAGAAGCGGCCAGAATTGGCCAATAGGAAGGGTGTGTTCCATCAAGACAACGCCAGGCCGCACACATCTTTAACGACGCGCCAGAAGCCCCGAAAGCTTGGATGGGAGGTTCTATCGCACCCGCCGTATAGTCCAGACCTTAGCGATTATCACCTTTTCAAGCATTTGCAAAATTTTCTTGATGGTACAAAACTGGCCTCAAGGGATGCTTGTGAAAATGAGCTGGTCAAGTTTTTTTACCACTAGGGACGAGGACTTCTGCAATCGCGGAATAATAAAATTGCCTTCAAAGTGGACAAAAGTTATCGAACAAAACGGCGCATATTTGATCTAAATCGGATAATCCTAACTATGTTTAATTTCATCGTCGAAATAAAGCGAAAAAACGCTCAGAACCTTTTACTTCAACTAATATACAAGCATTATAATTTCACCATACAATTATATTTTTACAATTATAAAAATATCAAATGTTAGATTATATTCAATTTCCATTAGATTTTATTCGTTTGTATTTGATAATAATTCGAATTTCATTGTTGGTTATATTTTATTTGAATATTATAATAAGAAAAATATTAGAAGTTATATTTGATATGATATTATATTATATTCTATTTTAATAATTTTTTCAACGTTTGTATTCTATAAGAATTATAACTTCATAATTAGATTATATTTTATTCCAATATTATAATTAGAAAAATATTAGATGTTAGATTTTATATGATATATTAGATTCTATTCTATTTATCATTACTTTTTCCTCGTTTGTATTCTATAGGAGTTATAATTTCATTATTAGGATATATTTGATTTAAATATTATAATTATAAAATATTAGATATTAGAATAAATAGTATCCTATGTCATAACCCAGGTCATAAGCTATCTACATGTTAACACCCTTGGAACGAAAGCTATGGGAATTTCGCTACGGAATTATGCCATAGACCCAATAGATTACAGTGGCGCTTAATAAAAATAATGTATTATACTATCAATCGTGACCGAAAGGTGACCTGGAATGAAAAATTGCGCATAAGTTTTGTAGATTTAGACATTTTTACATGTTCTCTGAAAAGTCACGGTTACGAAAATTCTTCTGCTTGTAAATTTATTTAAAATTCCATTGTTAATATTTTTTAAACATTCGGTGACCCCCTGTTTTTGTTGTCATTACGGAATCTTCAGAATTTTTTACACGCTTAGCGCAGTTTATATAAGGCATCTACATTTATTGAGTATATAATTTATCAAGTAGAATTGTGACCAGCATGTTATCTCCATAAAGTGCTGCATAAATTAAACGATTTTTAAAGATGTAATTGTTTTGTTAAAAGTTTGGTAACTTAGCTTGAAAATTTCCCAGTAAACTGGGATGCATTTTTACTCAATTGTAGACGAAAATCAGTTGACTGTTGAATATTTGGGTTCGTGAAAGGAATACCTTAAGGGTATTCTTTATGGCACGCAATGGTTTCCTCTCGGTGACTGAGCCACAGCCAATCCAATGAAAGAAATAGCGCAATCCAGTAATTATTCCCCCAGATTTTTACCGACCGAACATATAAAACGTTGCCTTAAAAGACGTGCTGTAAGTCAGATGTATTTTTATAACGGTGTCTTTCCTGTACGTGTTTCGTAGGAATGTCAACTCCTCTACGCAGTAGCCCGACTCAGCTTGCTAATAAAAAAAATTCCGACCATCATTTGCGCACATAAAATTTACAATGGGACCAAGCAATTTGTAACGCCGGGCTTGATGATTGATTTTACCTTTTTCGCGCTCTCCCTTTCTCTCGCTCCTGCTCTCTGTCTGCCTCTCTCCCTCTCTCTCTCTCACTCTCTCTCTCCCTTTCTCCTCCTCACTCCCTTCCTATCCATTTCTATAACGATCCATCACTTTCTTTCCTTTTATCAGAATGTTTCACCCCTACACGTCGCCGTGGAACAAAAAAATGTCCAATTAATTGAGATTCTGCTCGCTCTCGACGACATCGACTGCAGCGACACAGCGCTTCACGCAATACGTGAAAACGAGAGCGAAATAGCGACGATGATACTCGATAAGAAACGAGCGAAAGCCGCAATTTCGGAATACGAGCCAGCGATCGGTAGCTCGGAGTTTCCGGATGAAATGACGCCTCTTGACGTCGCCGCCCAATACGGACATTACGAGATCATCAAGCTTCTGTCCGAAAGAGGACACAAAATATCCAAACCCCATAAGCCAAGCTGTTATTGCGAGGAAGTGTGCAAGTAAGAGCGAATCTTGGATGTATCAATGACGGATGTTCTGCATTTTAAAAATGTGCAATCGGAACTTTTGTTTCTCTCTCTCTCTAAACAGACCGCGAAGGGCTATCGAGGATCCACTGACGTTCGACAAATTTCGTCTTGCGCGTTACAAAGCCGTCGCGAATCCGGCATACATCTGTTACAATTCGCGCGACCCGTTTCTCGAAGCTTTTCTACTGCATGTTGAGCTCGTCGAGGCTGCGTCCTATGGACGCGAATTTTACAAAACGTACAAGAACCTGGCTGAGGTGTTTTTTTTTTATCAAACTTCTCATGCTACTGCGATCGAAAAACTGTTTTATTTCAATATATAAATGAAAGGTTTTCATAATTTTTCATATCGGAATAATAGAGAGTGGGTCAATTCGCTACCGACCTAGTCGCTTGTACTCGGAAAGCCGAGGAAGTCGAGCTCGTTTTACAGCAGAGAAGCGGAATGAAACGATCGGTAAATTTCATATTTCCGAGGCTCTTACTCGCCATGGAGTGCAAACAGAAGACTTTTGTGGCTCATCCAAACGTTCAACAGGTTGAATCCCAATGATTCTCTTTTTAAATGGAAAACAATGATTCCACCCCAATTGATCAACGAGTTATGGGGGGAGATACCTTTACAAGGCTAAAAATCGATGATTTTGTGGAATTTTTTTGGAAGGGAAATAATTATTTCAGATTCTTGAAAATTGAGCATTTATTAGGGTGTACTTTGATCTACCAAAGCGTATTTTTTAGATTACAAAAAAATTTTCAAATGGCTGTGATATCCCGCTGGCCTTGGAGCAGGTCGACTCGGGACTTCGAAAATAGCATACAGTCTTGTTTTCATCTCAAGCCAATAGGGTTGAAGATTTTCATTGAAAACATTCATAGTTCGTCTGTAAGCGTAAAAAATAAGTAAAAAATAAAAAGTTGGAAGGATTATACCATTATAAAATGGACATTGCGATTTTTATTAAAACTTTTCTTATATTTTGATATGGAAAAGTCCTTTTTTTGTCTGATTTTTTTAAACATTTAGTCTTACAGAGTAGGTATGTTGTTCATTCATGTACCAAATTTGGTTAAGATTGTTTGAATAGTTTTTACGTGAGGACGTATGCCAATTTGCAAAATGTATTTCTGAGTAAAACGCGTTTAAAGTTCGGTCACGGAAAAAGTCAATAATAAGAATTACTTACCGGCTAATTAGCGATTCCAGGGCCATATCCTAAGCCTTAAGCTTCTTCCAAGAAGTGATTTTCTTCGGCCATTTGATTTTTCCGTGCTTTTCGAGCGTCTTTGGTCGATAAGGAGCTGCGCAGCTCCTCATCGATGCACCCGTCGAGCATCGACGCTGTTGGCGTAATTTTTGCACTGAGTTCCGATTATCATATCCAATGCGAGCATGGTTTTCAAAATAGATGTATATGCTTCGTTGAGTAGTCCAGTCGCAAGATAGGATGCATTTTTGACGATTTTGAGTCCAGAATTCAATTGCTTCAGAGCCAAGATCCAGATCGTTGAGTTGAAACTTTCATTGGAATTTTGAGTATTTTGAGTACGCTCAAAAATAACCGTGGACGCATTTGGAAACAGTAAAGTATAAAAGATAGGTAGCCCCATCGGTAACGCACGACTATGTATGCAGTGCCCTCAAGCGTCGGGAAGTTGTGTCACGTTTGTGGCCATAACTTCCAAACGGCTACGAATTTTGTTTTAAACTTTTGGTACAATATTTTTAAGACATTGGACAAACGTTTTATGGAAAAAAAACCCATTTTGTGAAAGTTGCAAAGGTATCTCCCCCCTTAATTAATTAGTGAATTTGAGGACCAGCTTTTTTCCAAAAAAACAAATAGTTTACCGATATCATCGATAAATGCTACTAAAAACTGCTAGAGACAGAAAAAATACGCATGCAAAAACAACAGCTCGAGAATGAGAAAGTTATAATCGAAAGTTAATTTATCACCCAATATCACTGTACTTTTATATAACCTATTTTATTGTTATTACTATTTTATATTGATGGCCCTTCCTATGTTCATGTTCACTTTCCCGATCCCATCCCTTTTATTCGAATCTCACACGTATCACTTCAGAATTTCCAGTTTCTGGAAAATGCCCTAGAGTGATACAGGCAGCGACTCAGGTTAGCTAGATTTCTCTTACAAGGATCATCACTTTGGTGTGCGCCTTTGATTTTGTTGAAACTCATGTATATAGTAAAGCATTAAAAACTATTACATACGTTTTTTTTATTCGCGAAAAATGGGTGCCACCATCCCTTAGGGAGAACAATGTGGAGGGCTGCTTTTGCAGTTTCACCCGCAAGCAGCCCACCGATTTCAGTGAATAACAAACGAAATTTCTTCTTATGCGAAAGGATCAGAAATCCAGTATGGGTACATTGAAAAAAAAAAACTAAAATTAAGGGATGGGCCACCCCTTTATTTTTCTTTCTCTCACCCCACATTTAAAAACAGTGCATTAAATTGAATGAAACGGGTTATACTTTGAAGGTGGAATAAAATGAAAGTTTACATATTTTTCGCATTTTTACCGAATAACAAGTTTAAGGGTATAAAACACATTCGGTATATTTTCGATGATTTTTAATGAAAATTCAGGGTTTTGTGGGGAATTCGCATTCAGAGGGTAAAAATACATCAATATGAACGTATAAAAAAAATTAAAAGCCAATCCATTAAGTTTATGTCACTCAAATGGAACCGACGCTACGGCTGTTTGAAATTTCGCAATTCCAGCGATTCCAGAAAAGTGACGGCAATTGTCGAAAATGAATTTTTTTTGGCTTTTATACCATTTTGAGTCCATCTAATGATAAATTGTCTGCTGATCACGAATATCACCAAGTTTTTGTCGAAAGCTCAAAATTCCGCCAGCTAAACGCGAAAAACGTGTACTCACACACTTTTGACCATTTTTTAAATAAAAATTAAAGGTTTTCACAGTGAAACTGTCTCCTTCTCCCGAGTCGGCGCACAAGGCAGTGGTTAAGCGGTCACCCGACCGCTACTGTTTACTACCGTTGATTATTATTGTCACCTATTTTTTTCTTGTAAAAAATAAAATGCATTGTGAAACATTAAAAGGGGAGCTCAAACGATTTTCTTTTATTCCGAGCTCATTTTTGTAATTTTTTGTGTTAAGCGTGAAAATTCTGTGATTTGTTCTCTTCCATTTACACCACGTTTTTCTATTTATATGAAAAATCCATTACTAAACAATTTCTTGTGCAAAGGTAATCGAGAGCAACTGGATAGGTGAATGGTACGAGTGGAAGGTCAAATCAGCAAAGAGAAGATTTCTGATAGTTCTTGGGCGCATACCAATGCTACCGATAATCGTCATTATGCTCATATTTGCACCCAACACCGCGCCATCAAGAAAATGGAAAATTCCAGTTAACAGATTTTTGTCTGGAGTCGCAAGTTACTTGATCTTTCTCATTTTCCTGCTTAAGGAATCGAACATCGATAAGAAGGAACAACTTCGTGGACCCCCCAAAACTGGTACAAAACAAACCAAAATGATGTTATCCGTCCTATATATCAACCACCAATTGTATAGGCAAAAGTAAAACAAAATTGATTATAATGTCTTAAATATTTTTTAATAAATAATATCACAGGTGTCTGGGGTCGTAATATATCTTTATGAGAATACTATTCAAGGTCTTACACCACGTTGGCGCTCGGAAAGATAGGTATAATAATTAAATTTAGACGCAACTATTAAATATATAAAATAATTTTTATTTTTGACAAATAGATGATAATTTAATGAACAAATTGAAAAATAACGAATAACAAAAAGAAATTAATGGCGGAGACATAAGTCGTCTAGTAAGACCCTCTTTTGAAAATCCGATGGTGAATTTTTTCTCTGCCAGGCAACGTCTAAAAAAAAAACAAAAATAAAAATTTCTTGTAAAGAAAAGTAATAGCTAAAGTGTAGCATGGAGAAAAAAATTAAAAATGTTTTTTGTAGAAATAACGGCTGTTTAAAAAAAAAAAATCTGCTACCAACATTTTGGGTTTTAAAAATAGATAAAAAAATGAACGCAGCATTCACTCAAAAAAAATCCTACGCTATATCCTAGAAAATATTATAATAAATGTGTGGAATAAATGTTATCAAAATCGATTGAGTAGATCTCGAGACATTTTGTCCGCCAGTTTAAAAAGAAGGAGATATAAGTCGTTTAGTCCTACTACACGACTTATATCTCCGCCATTAATTTTTTTTTAGTTGTTCATAACCCTTTTCTATTTTAATACCTACTTTTCCAAGCGCCAAGGTGGTTTAACCCCTTGACTCTAATGCCGATAAATAGTCTGAGTGATACGACAATTCCGAACATCTCTGGAAAATATTATGTTTGATGATTTTTTTTTCAGTTTATTTTTTTTATTCTCAGTTTAATTACCAGCAGCCAGTGGTGGAATTATTGATAATATTACGCGAATACGGCCAAACGCCATAATCGGCCAATGCGATGAAATTTTGGTTGGACTGCTTCGATTCCAATTACACTGATAATAAATGCGCCAATTTAGCAAAATCTGCCGTTAATCTGCGTACAATTATAATTTACGAGATTGTTTTGAATACTTTCCAACGTGCAGTCATAATCTGCGAGACATTCGAATATTTATTTTTCCCGTTTATTGTCATAGTTTCACTATCCATAATAATGTTGCATATCATTCATTCTTGTACAAATGTCTGGTCTACCCAACACACGTGGAACGGCGGTTAAATTAATGGTTCTGAATTTATCACATGACCATATTCGTACAAAATGCTTGTACGTATACGCACAGCAACTCGTGCAATTGCTCGTATATTCTCATTAAAGGATTTGCTAGTCCCAATTCTGAACTTCTGCATTCGCCGAAATGATATTGAGAAAAGAGATCGTATAAAGCCTCTCACACAAGAAATCTTGTTAGATCTGTCGTCATTGAATTTATGCATTTAGTGAGAATCATCTGCAAGCTTTTAAAAATATACCCATCAGGAAAATTGTCTGAGCACTATAATAAATGTGAACAATTGCTTTGGATACCCTCTCCCATTTTTTTTTAAAGATAAACTTCAGAAAAACGTGCTCAATGCTCAAGGTAGCTGAAAAAATGATATTCTCTTATTTATTTGCAGGTTTGGAAATAGTTTTGGTGGTATACGTGGTAGCTTACATATGGGCAGCGATTCGTCTTTGCATGGTTCACGGTCCGAGACGTTACTTTCGTTCACGCTGGAATTGGTACGAGGTCGCGATGCTTTTTTTCTTCATTCTGACTTTCGTCTGTTGGGCGATCGCTGCGATCGACGTACGACACAGTGGTCAACGAAATCTTGAGAGAAAATATTGGCACAAATACGATCCAACTCTGATAGCCGAAGGAATGCTTTGTATCGCTACGATAATGGCATTCTTCAAATTAATGTTCGTCTTCCAGTTAGATTATCGACTCGGTCCGTTGCAAATGTCACTTGGAAAAATGACCAAGGACGTCACCAAGTTTTTGTTCCTTTTCACGATCATTTTATTGGCTTTTTCGTCGGGTAATCGTTCCTTTCAATTCTTGTTTTTGATCATCAAGTTTTCCGAAATCACGTTTGAAAGGATAATGTTTCTTTTTTGATTCAGGACTTGCTAAACTTTATCAATATTACGACGGTATGGTGCAGATCGATGATGAGACAAAAATTAAGACTCAACAAGCTGCCTCGTTCGTTGATTTTCCTTCCAGTCTCAAGACACTTTTCTGGGCAATATTTTGCATGAGCGCGATCGAAAGCGCCGATGTCGTAATTGAAAATTTACCCGGAGAACACGACAACCAGACAATTATTAATAAACACACGTTTACGGAAATGATAGGATACTTGGCGTTTGCGTGTAATTACAAGTTACACTATTTTTACAATTAAATTTTTCATTATTTTGTTACACTATTTTTACAATTAAATTTTTCATTATTTTGTTATTTGATGCTGAGATATTGTTCAGAAATTCTACAGAGAGCTCCTCTTGAAGAATATTTGCATTGGCAATATTTATAAAACGAGAATTATTTTTTTTAATATATGTTTACTCGCAATATCAAGATATTTTGTTCCTCTCTGGAAGGTTTCGAGTTTATTTCCGTGGTGGTAGTTCTGAACATGCTGATTGCCTGTATGTCCAACACTTTTACACAATTCACGGATAACGTCGACGTTGAGTGGACTTTCGGCAGAACCGAGGTAATTTGTCGATTTTTTACTGTCCAAACAAAAAATAATTACATTATGATGTACCAATTCGCAAGGTGTACGTTGACATAATGGCCCACGACGCTCTACCACCTCCGTTTAATCTTCTACCAACGGGAAATGAAATTCAGCGCGTCGTGGAGTTCATTAAATTGCTCATCAAACCTGTACCAGGAAAAAAAGCTCGATGGAATCTCAAACGCTGCTGTCACATTGTAAATTGAATTTTTTACTACCATTTTTCCCTGCTAGTATGCCGGAATATTTTGGCATCACTTTTTTTTTAATTGAAATTCAATTCATTTCATATTATGACGTAAGTAAATATGTCGAATTAATTTAAACGATTCTCAGATTAGTTTAAACGAATTGTGAAATCGGCGTTTACACATTTACCTAGCCAATTGCAAAAAAGATATAAATTTACCCAAAAATATATTAACAGGAGGAACCTATCAAGGAAGACAAGCAAAAGTTTCGTCTCCTCATGGGACAGCTTGTGATGCGCTACTTTCGTACAAAGGAGCTTGAGGCCGAAGAATCAGATACCGAGGGACTGCGAAAGGATCTCGTAAAGCTACGGGATTTAGTTAGAGAAGCAATGGAAATTCCAGCATGAATGAAAAAAGTTTATCTTCAACTTGTTGGAAACGTCAATCAAGCTATTATCAACACGGTAATTTAAATGCACTTATTTCTTAGCAATAGATCAATCATTGAAAAGTCAACTTATCTGATAGGGCGATCTGTATCATCGCCGAATAATTCTGAAATGCAGGCCTGAATAAAAAATATATAGTCGCTTTTATTTATAGTTTTTATCGTTTTATATAGTTAAAATTTTTTTTGATCAAATTTTTTTTTATTTGTAGTTAAACGTTTTTTAACATTATAGTTTTAAAACTTTCTATAGTTCACTTTTGTCTCATAACTTTGTGCAGAATAAACACATTTCTCATTAATCCTTTAAGGATGTCTCTCTACTTTTCATAATGATTTATTACGTTTATAAAAATCCTTTTGCTGTACTTTTTCGGGCAAAGCACGATGTAGGAATATGCAACGAAAAAGTGAGAAAGTAACGCAAGGTCGGATCTCCGGGAAAGCCATTGAACGAATTAAAAGCTCGTCTCACGAGATGAGACGAAATAGTCGTGAATAAGAGAGTTAACGATCCCACGACTCGTTTCCGGCAAAGGAGGGATAACGATTACGAGAGCTTTGCTGAATCTTCGTCCCTATACAGATATATAGAGGAGGCTGGACACAATTGCAGTACTTCTTGCCACCTGTCAAATTTCAATAAAAAAAATAATCCAATTTTTCGAATGTAATATTATCGAGATTGAATTCGAAGTTTGGTCCAGAGGCTACTCAATCTCAAACACTCCAGTTATCTCCGAAGCGAACGAGATAACGCTGTCGGACTCAAAATGGCAGATGGATATCATCTTCGATCTGGTTGGTGAACGAAACTCAAATTTTACCAAAACAGACCTGCATTTTTTATGAATCTAAACCACGCTAAATAGTCACCATAATCTTCCCTACTATTTAAAAACGCTGAAATCACTCAGGAAAAAAGTGCGTGACTATAGAATGTTACAATTGGTTTCGATCATTGATCTATTACAAAGGGCCGGGTTGCGTGGGCGCATAAGCACGGCCCTTTTTTTTAGTAATGTTTGTCTTTTTTAGTAACGCAAGTTTGTCATAATAGAGTTGATTATAAAAGTATTATTAGTAATATTATACAAAACTTATTAGTTGTACACCGATTAATAAATACCATAAACTAGGCACAATTTTACGTTACGGTACTGCATAGAGAAGTACGCCAACGGTGCAATTTTCCATCTCACTTTCTTCTCCGATTTTTCTGTCGCACTCATGATACCGACCTGACCGTGGGTCTGAACTTGTTATTGTGCACAAAATTTTTGTTTTTGTTAAAGAACTTACAAAATATTTTTAAATGTCTGTTTAATCTGTAACAGAAATTTATTTTTTATTATTGTTGAGAAATAAATGACTGGTTCCATTAATCGATTAAACTTGGTATTTTATTGCGATGAATCCAATTGTTCTACCTATACGGCAATCACAAACGAATTTGAGGTTAGGGATGCTCATGCATGCGCTTCTGCGTTATACAAAACACCTAATTTCTGCGACGCTGCCGAATCTTCACACGGTCGCGAAACCTCTCGGAACTTTAACCATTTTGAGATTTTAACATTAAATATCTTTTAACATAAGTCGTTAACCCAAAACTTTTTTGTTGTATTTGGAATCTTCATGACCTAATCAATATCACTGTAGTTTTTTTTTGGTCAATATCTGTTGCGTGAGTGCAACGATATCACTTGATATAAGTCTTTTGAGGGTGACTTTTCCATAAGCCATATGTTAAAAATCCTAAGTTTAACAATTTGTATATCTCTTATTTAGTCGTTGACCTTCTATGCAACTTTGCATACGTGAATATGTGTACTTTATGATATACTTGAGGATTATTTTTTTCTAGAAATGAGACGTTCGTGACGTAGCCTCCTTAAGGCCTTAGGCCACTCTAGAGGCAAAAAAGGGCATAATTTGTGATTTTTTTCAGCGAAACCATAAAATAAATCGGAATTACAAAATAGGGGTTTTATTATACAGATAATTGACTATTCAAAATTATTTTTTTACAGCGATACATGTCAAAATGACGACTGTGCAGCATTTTTCCGATGACGCCTTTATTTCTGGAAGGTCACCGGCCGGCCCAACAGCTCCTATAATTTTTGAGTTATGATGAGACACTAAAGTTTTTTCGTTTATATATAAGAATAGCTATAGAAGTACGTAGAATTTTTTTGATATATTGTTTTTTGTCAGAATGGCGCATGTCTAAAACAAAAAGTATTAAATGCCATGACAAAATCGTCAGAAAATGTAATTCTAAATATACAGTTAAAATTTCAAGTGAATCGGTTGAAATTTGTTTGAGTTATGAGTCCGGCCGACTTGAAAAATGTAATTTTGAGATAAACGCGTTTAAAGTTAGTAAAAAGTTACGACATTAAACAAGAGGGGTTGCGCTAGAATTCGAAAATGGAGTACTTAGAGATTTTTTACACCCATACTATGGGTGTAAAAAAGCCTTAGTACACCCGTACTAAGGTGCGTTTTTAACAACAAAAAAATCGATTTTGGAGAATCCTAGAGTGGCCTAAGGCCTTAAAGGAGGGAAGAGGTCAAAATGCAATCTGTAATAGAATAGTATGACAGTTCATAATAGCTTCCACATAGATTGAGACGATTAAAAAATTAAACAACAAATGAAAAGAAAAAAATGGTGAGCGTCGCTAATGTGCAGTTGCAAAGATCTCGCGTGTCAAGCAGCGTTGGCCGGAGCCAATATTGGGATGGGTGACAGATTAGTCTGGCTTGCGAGCGGCTTACCGAGCGGGAGGCAGTTTCACCAACTGTGTAATAGTAACACAATTAAAAATGAGTAAAGTATATAGCTGCCTCTATGGGCGCAGGTTTTTTACAGTTTCCCTGTGCTTTCCCAAAACTGCGAGACTATAGTGCATTAGAAAAGAGTAGCTGTGCGCCACCTTCTCAGACACCGAAAAAACTGGAAAGAATAAAGAAACAAGTGTAAGGTGAAAGTGAAAGGGATTGGGTTGTAAAAGCCTACGAGGGCAACACAAAGGAACATTGGCACTAAACGTGAAACTTCGCTAGGCAAGGCTAAAAAAGGATTCCTAATAAGCTCGGCAGCTTTTTCAACCGCGTAGATATTATTTTCAAAAACATAAGTACTCAGCGGAGCAATGATTTAACAAAGGCACAAAAATTTACCTCTAACTTAAGACTGTGTCGAAATTAGCTCGAGTCTACTTAAATGTTGAGAAGAAAAGTTCATCAAGTATGGCATGATAACAAAGTACTTCAACAATCAATTGTACAAAAGTGTACGGAGTGAGAATGGAAAGTCGCGTAATGTGCTTAGAGCAGTCGCGCGTGTATTTCTCCAGGATCGAAAATAAAAACCTGAAAGTCTCATCTCAAATAACGGCCAACGAAACACTATTACTTTTTTTAAAATTTCAAGCCGAGGATTGATCGATTTCTTTTATTGTGAATTTTTTACAGTACATTCTTCATGCAAATATGAGTTCTTCATCCCCCATAGTCTCATTGCCATTTTTTAACGAGTTCAACTTCATTTGTTCGCATTACTTCAAACTCGACACACGATTCAGAATAAAGTCCTCTTTGAATACATCAATGAGCGGTCTTATTTTCCACCAAGCGTAATGTACCACTCCATGACCATTCTTCACAATTCGTCCCAAAATTGCGAAAACCAGGTAAACACAAAAATGTATAAAATACTATTGGAAAAGTGGAGGAGTTTCGGAAAATTGATCAACGAATTCCATAACGTAGCGAGGCAACTTAAATTTTGTTTAAATGTAGTTTACAATTGGTAAAACCGCGAATCTCTCGATGCAGTGCTTTGTAATTTTACTGAATTATACAGTGCTGTATCCAAGGATATCGCCTTTCCTTATTGGCTGCCAATGTGCCTCTGAAAAGGCGATTTTCAACGAAGATTCTTTTCCTGTTGAGGAAATATCTGAAAAGGGAAATGTGCATGAAAACTTGGTGAATTTACTCGAAACTGAAGCCCTTCATAAACAATTCAATTATCTTACGAAAGAATCGCACGAGTACACTTCAGTACAGAAGCTCTACCATTGTCCAACTTTTAACCAGCCAATTGTGATGTTCTCATTAGTAAGGAATAATTCTCTCGTTAGTGAACGTAACGAGGGAAAAGAAAAACTCTTAAAGCGTTTCTGCAGCATAACCAGAAGTGGAATATGTCGAACGATAAGCTCCATAGCCTTCTCCTCTTTCACTTTTTACTCCTTCTTTTTTCGACCTCAAGTTTTTTTTCTCCCTTCTCCTTTTTTTAAATTTCTTTCGAACTCGTGAACGGGAGAAATTTGTTCCTATGAACTTTACTCTCAATGGTGCGGTAGTTGGTTGGTCGTTTTCTTTGGATTGAGCGCGCGTAGAGAAAAGAGCACCCGGAACGACAAAACTCTTGGCGAGGTGAAGTAACGCGGGTTCATAAAAAAAGAAGAAAAAACAACAGAAAAAAATTACCGTGCGACCAAAATGTGTTTGCTGGCTAGACAAGAGCTTATATACGAAAATCCACTGTCGTTTCGTTCCACTGTTCGTGCAACCTATATATGAGCCGGACCAAAATCCTTTCTTATACAGTTCTTATACACACACACACACACACCTATATATATATCGAATGTAGGTGTATATATGTAATTTTGAACCCGTTATATCTACACGATGTTGGCTATCTGGCACATCTGGCGGCTGTGAGGACAGTCCTCAAATTGTTTGAAACAACTTGTTGGTTTTGGAGTCTCTATGGTACTCGATATGACCTTTATGTAAATTATGCTTACGTTTACTTAAAAATATTTTTAAAACCATTGAGGTTTACATATTGTTGAGTATGGGGACAAGTAGCCACTATGAGGAGGGTTCTCGTAGTCGAATGGCTATACAATCGCTTTTTTATATATATTTGTGTATCTGTTGTGCCCGCGTTGTCGTATATATATATATATGGGTATGTGTGCGCGCGCATTAGACTCTCACCCAAGGGATGTGCGTTAAGCCGTCTGATTTGCGAACGTTGGTGACAAAAAAAGAAACAAAGAAAACGTAGCAAAATACCGTATATTTTTTTCAAAGGAAATTAATTTCCGCGTTAGCTTCTCATTTTTTTAAATCTCTCTTTACATAAACGATTCCCCAAGGTTTGTCCACTCGGGAATTGTTTTTACTTTTGTTCAAAATATATATAATATATACATGTATGCGTGTATGTTCTCTTCTCATTCTCTCTCGGACACTACATTCTAATCTTGGCACTGTATCAAGCTCCATTTACGGTTGACTTTCTCCTCCCTTGCGATTTGGTGCCAGTGGACAGTGAGGGTACTTTACAACATGTACTTTTTTGGTACACTCACGAAAGACGAGATGAGAACGAAGTCACGCTCGGGGAAAACGGCGAGCGTCTATCTCCCGTTACTCGACGATGAGAAACGATATCCCGGTTCCTATATATCCAGGCTTTTCATCCACTAATACGTTCCACGTTTGTCATACATACATCGTATACAGTAAGCATACATAGGGTATATATAGAGACGCACACATATGTATAGAGATATATAATATAACATCTTCTGATCTGTTTCCCGCGAGAAAAGTTTCGGATTGCTTCATAAATCGTGTAGGAAAGAAATCAAGCTACCGGATCACGGTCTGCACATATGGGTCATCCAAGACCAATACGCCAGATATGACATCCTCCACGAAATTATTGTTTTTTTTTTCTAGTTTGTGATACGATGCCAATCGATTTATTGAGAAGAAATAAAACATTGACGATCATTTGAAACTATCGAAAATTTGGTCAGTGGTAATGATGATAAGTGATCAATTACCACTATTGAACGTTGTCAATTTATTTATTTAATTGGCGGGTGAAATTGAAAATGTACCATGAAATATATTTCTAGCTGCTTTGGTTTTCCGGAAATTTATATGAACAACTTTATCGCGTGATTTGATAAAAATTTCGTGGTGAAGTAATATTAATTGCGCCTGATCTATCGACGATTTCGAGTTTAGATTATGTCCATAAGAGTACGGGATTCCGACTGGAAAGCTTCTGTTATTTGACGCCACGCCTTCTTGATTTTCATCAGATTTTTATGTTACTACGATATTCCGAAAGCGTAGACATTAATGTCTTATTAACGCTTGGGAATTAACGCATCGTTAAAACTTTCATCGACAGCGATTCAATAATATTTACTCAAATAATCTACAAAATGACCAAATGATTTTTGCGCCATCGTTGAGAAAAACGTACACGTTCATTCTATACGGAATATATATAGGGTCATTCCACGCCAAATCGTCCACTTTCCGGCCCGACCCCTTTCGAATTGGCTGAAACTTTAATATGTTATTGTTTTCATCTTAAAACGATTGTGTGATTTTTTTCAATTTTTTTTTACATAATCACAAATACGTAATGAATTTAAAAAAAACGCCCGTTTTTTTTCAATTCTCATCACTTTATGAAAAATGGACCGATTACATTTTTTTTTAATTCATCGTTTTGAAATGTTCTTTATGAAAAAAAATATTTGAAAAATATTCAAACTCATCTTCGACATGATTTTTTAGTTTTTTGAAAAAAAAACGCGATTTTTTCAGCCTGCCACTTTTGATTTTTGATTTGTAAAAAAATATGATAAATTTAGCATTTTTTGCCGTCAGACCCATCGTGGTAAGATTTTTCTTTCTATTTTTTTTTTCTAAATTGAAAAATTTCAATTCTCAATTTTTTCCACATATAGCCACTTCTTATGGAGCAATAATGTCCATTAATAAGTTCTATGGTTTTCCAAAAAAATGCAGTGTACTATTTCATTTAGTTTTGCCGCTCAAATATTAAACGACAAGCATCTGTTAATGTTAAAAAAACGTTCCAGTTGAATCGTTTTTGTTTGATATGCACTGACTATTTCCATTGTCGGAAGACTACAATAATGCTGTGAACCATCTCCGTGATCGATTTTCGAAACCCTAATTCTTGAGATCACAAATTATGTAAATTATTCAAACGTCACAGAGATGAATAAATTCATCATTAATTACTATTAAACAATTAAATGAATACCTATTTACTTCATTCCGTATGAAAAAATCCTTTAAAAATAATTTAACATAATTGGAAAACTTTTTAAGTGAGTTAATATTATATACAAAGTACTGAGTATGATGGAATTAACCATTTAAAATTATTTCATCATAAAAAACAGCTATATTTGGAAAACAAAATTTAAAGAAAAATTTTTCTATTGAGAAAAAAAATAGAAAGAAAAATCTTACCACGATGGATCTGGCGGCAAAAATGACTAAATTTATCATATTTTTTTTACAAAAAAAAAATCAAAAATCGCAAATGGCAGTCTGAAAAAATCGCGTTTTTTCCCAAAAAACTAAAAAATCATATCGAAGATGAATTTAAATATTTTTCGATTTTTTTTTCATAAAGAACATTTCAAAACGAACAATTAAAAAAAAAGATCTTAATCGGTCCATTTTTCAGAAAGTTATGAGCATTTGAAAAAAAAACGGCCGATTTTTTCCAAAATTCACTACGTATTTGTGATTATGTAAAAAAATTGAAAAAAATCACACAAGCGTTTTAAGATGATAACAATAACATATTAAAATTTCAGCCGAAACGAAAGGGGTCGGGCCGGAAAATGGTCGATTTGGCGTGGAATGACCCATATATATGGGGTATTCCATAGGGAAAATCTCAACAATGATATCATTTAGAAAATGAAATGTATGAACATTTCCGCTACGGAATACCCCATGTATATATGAAACGAGAAGAAAGACAATCTGGACTGATAGTGCGATGCAGCGTGTCCAGAGCCATCGCGACAAATATCAGGAAAACATTCATGGGAAAAGTTTTTCGAAGCTTCGTTTCTCACCATCTTCTGGTGCGTATGAGTGCAAGATACCGTAGTATAGGTTTTCATTTTCTCGGGAAACAATTCCGAGTGTGTTTGCTGAAGGAGAAACGACTCGAGTGTTAGTATACCGCGTTCCGGTCCAATTTTTTGAATAATGGAAATTGAAGATTGGATATATTGATCGGCTGGTCACAAATAAAATCGCTACTTCGTCACGGTCACATAAATTTCCGAGTCACTTATTCGTAACTACTTGAAATTTCTTGTTTACCCTTAAATCACTTTTGCTGTGAATTTAAAATTTTTATATTTCTCAGGGGGGATGTCAGCACATTTGAAAGTGGAAAGGTATGAGCTTCACTCTTAAAATTCATTCATGACGCATTGTACGTGATGCTTTATACGATATTTTGTTTTAACAGGCAAAGTATGGGAAAAAATAAATATAAAAGCCGATGCACAGGAGTGATTATTTTTTAGGACAGCTCCATATTTAAGAAATAAATCAATCATCTGTTTTTGTTAAAAACCCAAATATTTTTAACAAAGAAGATTGTATGGAATAGTCCAAATGAGGGATTTTAATCCACGATTTATTTTTTAATAATACGATAAACAAAATTTCATAGCTCTAACATCATTGGAGGGATCAATTCTTACCTAGACTCCCAAAGGATGACAAATTTATAAACAGTTGAACAACTCAAGAGAATTCTCTCTCTATGGATTCCAATGAAAAAATACGCCTTGAATTAAGAGAATTCGTACAACATCGTTGGTAGTGAGCAATGATCTTTTTTTTTTTATAACAAAGCAAAAATTCTTTCCCGACGGAGTCACAGGAGGGATCAAAGCGACGAGGAAATGTGAGCGTAGATAGTCCCCGGCAGTAGTAACGGCCAGCGCGTGGTCAGACGCAAAGTCGCGGGACCCGGCGCGTGCTGGGAATGAAGAATGTGCTTTCACGAGCTTCCGGCGCAGGAGATTTGGAAAATGGCTGAGAGTGATAGCAGGAGAGAGTATATATCTATATACAGGACACAGCTGTCTTTCCACGTGGATTATGTGCGTCACGAACCATAAATTAACGAGATAGTATCCCCAAATGCTTTATATACCGCCCACAACCAAACCGATTCTCCGATTGCTTTACTTTGTTCCAAAACATATTTGAAGTCCTCGTCGAGGGAAAATATTGAAAAAGGCTTTCGCGCAGTCTTGATATATATATATATATATATATATATATATACATATATATATTATGAATATGACATGAAATATGAAAATATATGAATATGGCAAATTCCATTTTATTGATATTTATTTAGCGAAAAACCCGTTTAAGCGCCAACATCGGCCAAAAATCGCAATTTTTAAACGAAAAATAGAATTTTTTTCTTCTAAGGGGGGAAAACCCTTTACAATGTTCCATACATCGATTGTTTTTTTTCACATATTTCGAAAGTATAATATATTGAGAGTATACTGGAAAATCGAAAAATCGAAATATGAAATATTTACCAAGTTATAGCACATAGTCGAGAACGCGCCGGAACCGCATGCTGTGAACTAGGGAAACTTTAAGCGCGATTATCTCAAAACTGCATTTTCAAAAACTGCTCACGTTATAGCTCAAAAAGTTATTGATCGATCTGGCTGAAATTTTGAGAGGTTTCTCACTATAACATTATCGGAAGGATATACCTAAAGTTTCAAGGTTATCGCGTAAGTAAATTACTTTTTTGGGGTAAAAATTGTCGAGAAAATGGTCAAAAATATGAAAATTTTATTAAAAAGCCTACTTAATTTTTAATTTTATACTTTTTTATATTTTTATAGGTATATACTTCCCCTACACATGCCTATAATCGAAGAATATTTTCGATTTCTGTTTCAGATCAATAGAAAAAATCAAACAAATAGAGCACTTTTCGATATCATGCAAAAGACGCCTAAAGGAATACCTTATAACGTCGTAATTTTGTTTTGTTTAAAACAAAAAAAGAAATTTTAACACTTGAAAGTTGTAATAAGATAATGTCAAAATTTAAAAATGATGCGATTATTTTATCACCTTTAAAACAATTAATAAAAAATGACTCGTTTTCGGGCGTCTAAAGGGTTTCCCCCCTTTAACAGATCCTCATATGTCGCACCACATTCTAAAGAGGAAACATTAAGCTTATAAAAAAATTGAGTTGAATTATATTCCGTTCGAAAAGTAGCTTTATTTTGGGATATGAAATGGGGAAAATACGGAAAAAGTCAATGAAAACGCAATAAAAAAAAATGTTTACAGGGGCTTTTCATATATTTTTCACTTCGTTTATTGAGAAAATAGTATATAATTAATACTGATGATAAAAATAAGAATAAAAAGAATGTTAAGAAATCGTACATTAAACTCAATCTACGGGCACGCATCGTTGGCAAAATCGTACATCTACAATCTACGTTGGCAAAATCTCAATCTACAATCTGGCATCGTTGGCAAAAAACCTGCACCTTGCGATCCTTTGCTGTTGGACGAAATACACATCTCGTCGCTTTTTTTGGCCTCCTTTTGGTGCTGTTGGTTTTTCTTCTTGCAATACGGTACTAATGAAAACTTGCAATTCCCACCGAAGATTCGGAATGAGTAGCCTTACTCGCAGGTGAGGCTCGATGAGAAATACGACGAGACTTTTTAATGAAGATCCTCCAATTCGTACTTTGACGATCTGCGGTGGAATTGCAGAGAATCATCGCGTTAATTGTTTTTTTTTTTCAAATCAAATATAAAATATATGTCTTTACATGAGGTACGTAACCGTTTGCATTTAAATTACGTAAAAATCCATAAAATATACTGATCCTGGTAAAAAAAAATAAAATGCACTTACCGCCACGGAACGCAAACGGCAACTTTAGACGGGGGTAGATACCTACCCCGGACGCTCTTGAGAACCGTTTTGCCTGACAACCAGCGAGCAACTGATGCCACCGTCAGCCTGCCCTCACAGCCAGGTAGTAAAACTGAATTGTGATCACGGTCTCCAGTTAGCAATGTCCATTCATACCTCAGGAGCGCAATTTAAGAGTCGACTGGGCTGGGTTTCGACCCCGTGCATGAGTTTTGCGGTTAAACTTCAAATGAAAGACGGTTTGTAATTTCTTTCTGTATTTTTGGTTAAATATGATGACATTCTTTGTGGCATGGAAGTTATCGTCATGGTGGCATGTCCATCGCATATCATTGATTCTCGGCCGTCAAAAAAAATAGCAATTACTTTGCGAGATACTTTTCATTGGTCTCCTGCTCTTATTTCTTTCTAGATAATTTTAAAGAAGTCCGAGTCTCTTTTGCAGCCTCAATCAACGATCATTTCAAGAACTTGATGCGCCGCTCGTCTGCCTGCCTGAAGACATTTTAGCAGCTCGGCCCGATTGTCATGCCTAATACTGCTGTAATGTTCATTATGCTCGATAAACTATCGTTTCATAATTGCTTAGGTCCTTATAGATTGGCTTTCGATCTTTCTTTAATTTGACGGGGCTCATGCTTCAATGGCGTATCCATCTAGCCTCTGGATATCCGTGTCGGTCATTGTAGATTGGCTTGAGTGCATTGCATGTTGAGAAAGAGCTGGCTCATGCAAATGTTCATGCAGGGTCACTTTCTCTTTCTATCACGAACATCACAAATGTTCCTCGTGCTGCGGCAGTTCACGAAATGAGCATTTAAAACCTCTTTTTATCTTATAACCCTATAAAAAGTACCTTTTTCCGAAGATATTGAGACATCATTTAAAACCAAAAACTCGTTTTGCATTTCTGGAAAATTCTCGAGAGGACCCCTTAATAAAGCTCTACCATGAGGAAAGTCATGGACTACGCTTTACTATAGATGAGACACAAATTGACGTAGATTGCCTCATCCATATTGAAGTTTCGTATTTCGACACGGATAAGTCGTAAATTCCAGGATTCGCTGGGTAATTGCCCGGACGCGTCTCTTTCTTTTATAATCCATGTACTTTGCCTGTTATCCTTTCTTTCGTGATTCCCCTTTTTCTGATTTCCACGAACATAGAATCTACTTGGTGAATTATAAAAAACTATTAATGTTATATGGAGCACTAAAAATTGATTCTATCATGTTCGTACAATCCATGCCGATGATTATATTACTTGAAATTATCATTTCAAGGAAACTGTAAGAAATATGCAAAAAATATTTTTGTATACTGAAAAGGTTATCTACTGTGATGTGCTTTAAATCTTTCATTTAGATTTAATAAAACTATCTATCTCTCTTTTATCCTCTTGAAATGATATTCAAATAACGAATCTTATCCCCGTAAAAAATTAATTTCAACGCGAAGGCTATTTTACGCGATAAAAAGCCCTTTGTTTTTTCATGAGATGGAATTCAGGGGAAGTGAATAATGAATAATGCACGCGATATACAATACGGGACTATATTTTTACGATATTGAAAAAGTTATCCTTACAATACCAATAAAAACTTTTTGTGTAAGAATTCTCCCTCTGGCTCCGAGAATTTCAAAGTTTTCCTATCATTATTTGTGATTTGCTCCAAACGTCGAGGTACGTAGTACACAAATGCCTGTATATATATATATATATATATGTCAAGGCTCCAGCGTCTCGATCTTTCATTCATCGTATTCACGTGAAGGCAGGGCAGATACATAAACCCATACGTCTAAATAACAAACGCATCAAATCTGACGCGAAAATCTCCACACACGCATTATATATTTACACGTCACATCACATTTCGATTTGACGCACTTAATTTTGCACGATGAGCTGGCACGACGATAAATATGATTTAGGCTGTTGTGAACGTTGCCTGAATCGGTGCCCTAGTGTATTTGGCAATTTGTATTACTAAGAATGTTTTATCGAGTCTCGAGGCAAAAGATTTTAAGCGAAATTCGATTTTTTTAACTCTCACACTAGTGGAGAAAAAGGGCTTATGAATCGTGCCTTGGTAGTCTTCTCGCTTTATATATTTCTCAATTCATATTTTAGGAAGACTATGACGCAAATGGTGCCCGCCGTTCGAATAAATAATAAGTATTCGGTTTTTATCGTTCTCGCGCTGGGAAGAAAAAATATGTACATATAGGGAAATGTAATTTTAAAGATTTAATTGAATTTAAACATATTACATACAAGCACGTTTATATAGAGGTCATTACGAGGACTGTCCTGTACCCAAAATCAACGATTCGACAAAACAGCCATACGTGCTGATTGCCAATATTATATAGATATATAATCCTCAAAATGTCTTTTTTCCAAGTATACAGGGTGGACCACGCAACGTGTGCACCTCTTTTACGACCAAAATATGCGTTGCACAAAAAAATGTTTTATACAAAAGTTACATGGTTTATAAGGCTACACTATCTGGTGCATTTTTTTTTATGGGTGGAGGCGCTTCGAAGATTTGAAGGTCAACTTTATTTTTTCAAATGGAATGCTATATTTTTTATAGCGTAATATGATAGAGTATCGAATTCTGAGTAAAAAAGTATAGACCTTTATTAGCCCTAGAGTTAATAGCTAACGAGTAATTTCACTTTATTACTTTAAAATTTTCTTCACGTAATATCAAGTTGGAGATTCATTCATTCATTCTCACTTTTATCTTTCTGATAATAATCACGTACAATCACCGAAGGATACTTTAATACTGGATTACAATCATTGAGAAGATTGTGAATCATGATAAGTGTGTGTGATGTGGTAAATGTGTTCATATTGATAAACACTGTGATGTAAACACTGCCATTCAGAAATTTGAAGTAGATTTGAATCTCCAACTTGATATTACGTGAAGAAAATTTTAAAGTAATAAAGTGAAATTACTCGTTAGCTTTTAACTCTAGGGCTAATAAAGGTCTATACTTTTTTACTCAGAATTCGCTACTCTATCATATTACGCTATAAAAAATATAGCATTCCATTTGAAAAAATAAAGTTGACCTTCAAATCTTCGAAGCGCCTCCACCTATAAAAACAATAAATGCACCACATAGTGTAGCCTTATAAACCATGTAACTTTTGTATAAAACATTTTTTTATGCAACGCATATTTTGGTCGTAAAATAGGTGCACACGTTGCGTGGTCCACCCTGTATATATATGGGTCTGCGTATACATACTTGCCCACGAATACTGTCTCTCATCCAACCTTCTTCACGTGCTTTCTCTCTCTCTCTCTCTCTCTCTCTCTCTCTCTCTCTCTCTCTCTCTCTCTCTCTCTCTCTCTCTCTCTCTCTCTCTCTCTCTCTCTCTCTCTCTCTCTCTCCCTCTCTTTCGCCATCTCTTTCTCTATAGAGTTTCCCGTGTTTCCACGACTTCGGAATGAGAAAAACGCGGCGGGTTTCATTATTGGATGAAAAAAAAGTCGTTGCTGTTCGTTGCCGGGAACTTTTTTCTGTATTTATACACAAGTATGTGGACTTACATATATGGGCTATTCCGCAGAGAATAGGACTGTTTCTTTTTATTCGAGAAGAAACCACTTTTTAAGCTCACTTCGGTAGTAAATTAATTTTCTTGAATGTTCATAAATCTTATCGAATGAATTGTACAGACAATTCTAACTTTTTTTAGTGGTGAAAACATTTTTATTTCAACAATACATCGAGCATCTTTCAAAATGCAAATAGCAATTATTTCTATAGAAATCCGAAATTCTTAATTATTCATAAATTCCAGTGTACGAGAGAATTCTCACTGACATCACTAGTTCTCATTGCTCCATCGACAGCAGAAACATCGCAAGTGGAAGTACAAAAGTAATTTAGTTTATCATCAAGGATCAATTGATTCCCCGCATATATTTTTTATTGACTAATTTTTTTTGCTCCCTTACTACGATTCTTTTCCATTCGCTTATCCACGAAATTACCATAAACGACCGCAAAACTCTTTAAATGTAATGCGCGATCTAGCTCCCGTGAAACGTATTAAAAATTTACGTTTTTTTTTAAATTC
Source organism: Ophion ventricosus (assembly GCA_963932345.1). Classification (NCBI taxonomy): domain Eukaryota; kingdom Metazoa; phylum Arthropoda; class Insecta; order Hymenoptera; family Ichneumonidae; genus Ophion; species Ophion ventricosus. Next base: position 15,681,165 of record OZ010713.1, read on the forward strand.
ATTCAAGGGGTAAAGCCACTCCAACTCTTTAAAAAAAACGGCTAATCTTAAGCATTTTTTTAACGATTAAAATAAAAGCAGTGAAAAAATTGAATTGCCAAAATTCATTATACATAGTTTCGAGTGTACAACAAATATATTTTGTCACTTTTCAACTGAATATAGCGGCGTCAGTGTCCAAGACCGGCCAAGAGTATGTTTGGGTTTGTTTTGGATCGAGTAGCAGAGTACCTCTCGTGCAAAATGTTCCGCGGCCGGAAAGATTTCTCTTGTAGATTCCAACCAAGAACAAAAAACCATAAAAAATCTTTAAAATATATACAAAAAGATATTACGAACAGCGTGCGGAAGTTGGAACATACCTTTTTTAACAAAGGTAGTGCAGATCTGAATAAAAACTTTCATTTTTGAGTAAACAATCAGGAGTAATTGTTTATAAGAAAAAAGTTAATAACCAATCGCAAATTCCATACATAGTTCCACGAAGAATGCATCTGAAACAATACGTTCAAAATATCAAGTGAATCGATAGATATTTGGCTGCGTTACGCTTCCGGCTAGTTTACAAAACATGGTTTAGAAAAAAACGCGTTTAACCCTTCGTGGTCATACTTGAAAATTCAATCGCGGTGGTCACACTTGGGTCGATTCTACCCAGTCAGTTTTCAAAAAAGTATTGTGACCAAACTATCCGTCCGAAGTGGTTCAAAAAATTACAGAACATGCTGTGAACTTTCTAGATGATGTACGAAAAATTTATTTGTAAGAAATAAAAAGGCGACATGTTAAAAAAAATCAGAAAGAGGTGAAAACGCAAAAAATACACTTTTCCGCTCAAAAAATCACAGTTCCCTGAATTTTCAACATTTTTACCTAAAATTCGGACATGATACTCCTTAGATATGCTACTTTTGGGAAAAAATAGTAGCATAGTGCGCGTTCCAAAAAAAAAGGTATTTACTCCGACATGTGAAGAGGGTAAATTGTATGGTATGAGAGGATACTTCAAACTCCAGGTAAGATGGTGAATACAGTCCCATTCGAAGCCAGAAACTATTATATATTTACGCCAAAAATTGATCGACGGGTCGATTCTAGCCAGGGTGACCACGAAGGGTTACAGTTTCAACTAACATTTAGCAATATAAATTTTCGATTTACCTTTAATCTGTAATGCCAGCATCATACATTTGACCTTCCAAATTAATCTCGTCCTCTTCCTTTTCTTTTCTGAAAAGTTGAAATTCCTCGAGTCGCTTTACACTTCTCAATTGCATTCGCAAGATTGATTTTACGGATAAATCACTCAGTGGAAGATTACTCAAAAAGTATTGTGGTGCACGTTTCACGCGCCCTTTCTCACTCTGCAGAAATCCCATACGCACGTACATGCAAAATTCCAAATATCTTTGTTAAAAGAGACAGACGGGAGCGACGCTTCCGTTCCAGAAGGGATGATGGTGTTGGGAAGGGATGTGCGTAGAACGGGCAACTCTCACGGGAGAGCTCTCTCGCTCATGTTGTCGGTGGCGTTGTCCACAGTTTTCACGCGGCCCTACACCGAGAGTGTACTCCGCTAGTCGTCTTCGCTCCGATTCCAGTTTGTTTACATCTATATATATATATATATATATATATATATATATATATATATCGATAAATGTACATAGTGCACCAGATGTACACTTATATTTATACACAAAACATAGTATACATATATATTTAACAGAACTAACTACTGAAAACACCGAAAGCACTTTCAGTTGTGGCGAACTCTCGAAATATTTCACCCTCTCGACTAAACTATAAGCAACGGGGCTACTTACGCGCAATTCGATTATGAATTGTCTCCACGCTCAATGTACGACAAGTGCCACGAACTCGCAAAAGTTTTACACCGGTTTTATCCACAGCGATCACTCTTTCAAAAGTTTTCGTGGCTTTTGCGTTCAGAAGACGACGAATGTGCGATAAAGTGACTCTTCGTACACAAAACGAAGATTTTTTTTTTATTTATCCAAAAAGCAGTGCAATCACGGGGATAAAGTTAAGAAATGTTTGAATTAACGAAAAAGTGCCAAATTTGAACGCGAAAAACCAATCAATGTGGATATCGTTGAACGTGGCAATTAAAAAAATAAAAAAATAAAACAATTTGTACTGATTGCAAATATAACGTGTTTCTCTGAAACTTCTGGAAAAAAATAAAACTCAACTTTCTAAATACGTAAAAAAGTAGTGAATATCAATCGACGTAAATTCTTCTATTTTTTCTAATTTCCTATGAATAAAAACAATACGAGTTTTAAGAAAAGTAACGAAGAAAACAAAATTATACGTGAACTAGCCGATCGTTGCGTTAAAAAAAAAGCTTTCCTACCACACCATAATTCCCATGGATCAAACGGTAATCCTCCGGGTTAACCCCATTTCTCTCTGCTGCCATGTATTACTTTTCCATTAGACGCCTCGAGCTTTGGAGATCATTAATTACAGGATTAAACTGACCAAATGCGATTCGTATGTATCTCCGAAACAGGATTCCATCGGGGCACGTTGAAGCGCGCAACTAATAAAGAAATTAATCCAATTTAAATTGTTGATACATATACATATTGCAAGCTCAGAGAATGGGAAAAGAGAAATCCGCGAGTCTGTAGCTCGCGTATAAACTGCGAAGAGCATCCAATAAAAGATGGAATAAGTATTTAAAAAATTTAACAGCAAATAGAAATAAATACAGCCATCAAAGGATAAGATGTTACGAGGCAAGAGTACGGGGGTCAGCATGGTGGAGCTTCAACTTCGAGTTGAAAGAAACGAAATGTCAGTGAGTACAAGCGACAACGCCTCGGGCTGGAAATACTACAGCGGTCGTTGCGGCAAGACGTGATCCTCGTAGGGTGAAAACAACTTTCCACTTCAACTTGATCTAAAGTTTCCGTCGGGAAACATCAGGTATACATTTAACCCTACGTGACTCTGTATTCGTATCAACGTTTGTCGATTATTTATATACGTATATAATATGAATGACAATTACATGTTTAGCCTCATCTTATCGTGCTAATAGTGACCTTTTGCTAGAAAGATGTCGCTATAACGTAAGAAAATATCTGGCATGGTTGAGAAACGACGAAAGTTGCATTAACGGTATTAAAGGGCCACCCCCTGTACAATCTCCTATGTACGAGCCACGAGCTCGTAACCACCGCGTTGGAAAGAAAAATTGGTTTAAACGCACCAAAGCTTTTTATAATTATGGTATTTAAAAAAAAAAATTTTTTATAAGAAATAAAGATATAAGATCGAAGCGAAGGTCAAAATCCACCATCGCTGCTTGACGTCTTACACTTTGCCACTAAAATGTGTATATTCGAGACGGATTTTGAGGAGGAAAATCTTTTTGCAGGTACATCTTGACGTTATTTATGATAGCTCGGGGAATGAGTTTTTAATGAAGGTGTTAATATCTTGAATATAGTTTGACGGTTCGTATTTATCGCTATAAAACGAAAATTCATATGGCTAATTTAGAAAGGTTTTTATTTTTCAAAGCTTTCCGAAAATTGGTACTTTGGAGAACTATATAACGTAATTCTCTAAAGGTCTTTTTTGGTGTTAAAAAAAATACAGTATTACGAATGACGTTGGGCATCAAAGCGCCTGCACCTCGTTAAGAAAAATATCAACAAAAAAAAAAAACGCAAACGCTCCATGGTGTCTGTAATTAACAAATGTCTACAGGTAAATAGCTTTTGAAATACCCATCAGGTATCGAGAATATATCAAACTTGGCGAAAAATCAACAGACACATGTTGCTCTCCGATTTTTTACTTTAGGAATTTTGGATACCTTATGAATATCCGGTTCAACGGTAAGTTAAATTTTAGAACTTGAAACGATTATGAAACATAAAATCCTAGGCCGTAATAGCCGAAATTCAAATGTCCTAAATGTCAATCGTTAATTTACAGTAAAACCAGTGCTAAGTGCCTAATATGTAGACTCAGCTACAAATATCAAGCTGTTTTTTAAATTATTTTTCCCACCTGTATTCATTATCATTAAACGTCATTAGGGCTCTTGAGAATGAAAATACCACGCCTCATAAGTGCCACAATTTTCAAGCGTCACAGTTGAGCAGTCGTTACGGAGTTGCCAGACAATTTGGTAACGATGCAATTACATTAGAATTATGTAGTGAATGATTGTGTGATTGTTTAAAAAGTTGCTTTCATACGTAAATCGCCTAAAAAATCATTTACAGCGTTCTATACAATTTTTTCATTATGTTGTTTATCATCGTATCTGAGAATGAAAGAATGTCAAGAACGCATGCAACATTACTGCAAATCAAAAGTGTTATAACTCTTCGACGGGTGCGTAGATACATTCTAAATTATGAATACAGGCTTTAGAAAAATGTAATAATGCATCCAATTTCTATCGCCATGGTAGCATTTCTCTAAGAATCCAGACATCTTTGATCAAAAGAAAAAATGAGCATTCTCCAAATTTCCAAATGCTTCTTTTTATAAAATCTATTCGTTTTGGTTGAAAACAATGGATCATATTTTGCCTCAATGGATTTCGGAGCTATAAGCTTGACAGTGAATTATTCCGGGATGTATTAATTAAGAGCCGACAGAAATCACTTAAACGCCATTAGCATTGGTGGTACTAGCGCAAACAATAGGCGCGCATACACGGGTGTATTCGAGGCGTTCCCATATGAACTCGCAATCTAGGATAGCAACGTAGTTTAATAATGTAGAAATATGGGAAATTCACTCACGGCAACTGATTTGAATTTGATCCCAATTAGTTTTAACTGTGACAGCCTTTCCAGCTTATCATCTTTATTAATTTAAACGTTTTGAAATGTTATTTATGAAAAAAAAAAATTTGAAAAATGTTCAAAGTCATCTTCGGTATGATTTTTTAGTTTTTTTGAAAAAAGCGCGATTTTTTCAAAGAACGCCACTTTTGGTTTTTGGATTTTTTTTTCTAAAACACATAATAAATTTACAATTTTTTGCCGCCAGACCCAGCGTGGTAAGATTTTTCTTTCTATTTATTTTCTACATTCCTAATCTAATTTTTTTCTAAAGATTTACATTTTCGAACGTATTAAGGCCTTAGGTCACTCCAGAGGCTAAAAAAGGGAATATTTTGTGTTTTTTTTTTTAGCGAAACCATAAAATCAATCGGAATTACAAAATAGGGGTTTTATTATACACGTAATTGACTATACAAAATTATTTTTTCATAGCGATAAATGTCAAAATGGCGACTGTGCAGCATTTTTCCAATGACGCCTTTATTTCTGGAAGGTCAACGGCCGGACCAACAGCTTCTATCATTTTTGAGTTATGATGAAACACTAAAGTTTTTTCGATTATATATAAGAATAGCTATAGAAGTACGTAGAATTTTTTTTTACATATTGTTTTTTCTCAAAATAGCTCATTTATAAAACAAAAAATATACAATGCCATGAGAAAATCGTCAGAAAATTGTTTGTAAGAAAGGAACTATGCAATATAATAAATAAAATCCTACGTAGTGCCTCAGAAAATGTAATTCTAAATATATAGTTAAAATTTCAAGTGAATCGGTTGAAATTTGTTTGAGTTATGAGTCCGGTCGACTTGAAAAATGTAGTTTTGTGATAAACGCGTTTCAAGTTAGTAGAAAGTCACGACATGAATCAAGAGAGGTTGCGCTAGAAGACGAAACTCGAGTACTTAGAGATTTTTCACACCCATAATCTTTTGGAATATAATTTTATAGGTACTACGGTACATTTTTAACAAAAAAAAATCAATTTTTGGAAAATCCTAGAGTGGTCTAAGGCCTCAAGGTTTGTCTCTCAGTAAGAATATCAGTTATTATCAAGATTCTCATGCGACCGTTTTTTCGACTCATCATATAGCATGGAATCAGAAGGCCATTTCGATCGCCACTGTAATTCTCTTAATTTGAAGTATCATTTATAACGGAATGCTTTACAACACCGGCGTGCTAAAGTTTCAGGCCAACCTACTTTTTTGAGTAAAGTGATAAAATATTTAATTCTTAAACTCGTTAATCATTTCAAATTTTCAAGAGAGCTATGATATGAATAATAGTGTGATATATTATTTTTTTGTATGTCGTATTATTTGTTTATAGCATTGAATGAGTTTCGTCGGTGTGCAAAAATATCGGGCCGCTGTCTCGCCCGGCTTCGTACGCACAGTTTGTTTACATTCTCTTTCGTACTAGTTTAAAAACATGCATGACAATGAAAAATCAGTATTATTTCTGCCGCGATGGCGAAACACACGAATATTGAGGTCCGTAAATTCGTGTCAAAACTTTCTTCAGAAGGAAAGATTTCTCGCGATATTGCGACTACTTTAGCTATTAGAAAAAGTACGGTCAATCGTATTATTCGTAAATAGAAATTAACAAATTCGTGTGACAAAAGTCGAAGTGGTAGACCGCGAAAAACTACTGAATACGTTGATCAAATTATCAAAAGGAAGTGCGTTATAGATGTACGAAAAAATGCAGTAGGCATTTCGAGAGAAATATGTAATGAAAATTGTCCCGACATTAGTCGGAGTACAGTATCCCGATGTCTAAAGGCTGTAGGACTGATTGAACGCATTGGTGTAAAAAAAAAACGACTCACCAGTAAAAAAGAATCAAAAGGCCAGATTGAATTTTGCAAAAAAAGATCAGCATTGGACAGCATAAGATTGGCAAAAAGTGTTTTTTTCCGATGAATCCAATTTCTTTTATTCGGAAGTGATGGTCGGAAATACGTGACACGTCCAACAGGTACCAGATTCAACGCAAGGTATCAAGTTCCTACCGTAAAACACGGTGGCAGGAACATTAAAGTTTGAGAACCTTTTTGTCTGACAACGGCTTTGGTCCGCTGGTAGAAATTCAAGGCAACATGGACGCTACAATGTACTGAAATATATTTCGAGACCATATGCCCCGATTTGCAATGAAAAAAAAATGCCGTGTAGTTGGGTTTTTCAACACGATAACGACCCCAAGCATGCTTCACGTCTTGTAAAAGTTTTTCGTCAAACACGAAAAGTACGCCTTCTCAACTTGCCAACGTAATCACCGGACTTAAATCCGATTGAGCATTTGTAGCAAGACCTAAAAGATCGTGTTGGAACAAAAAATCACTCTAGCCAGACGGAATTATGGAATCACTTGCGACATGAGTGGGAAAACTTGCCAAAAGAACGGATCTCACAATCAATAACGTCCATGCCTCGTCGATGTGCCGCAATTATCGCAGCTAAGGGCATGGCAACAGAGTACTGAGTCAATTGAGGGTCGAATCTTGTTTTGTTATTTTCAAAATAATTTCTTATGTTTATCACACGCAATCACACGTGGTCCAATACTTCAGCAGACTCGTTAAATAAAAAGTGATACACAATCAAATATTTAAGAACAATATATATGTATATAATTAATTTTTTTTCAAATATAAGAGAATACATGTTGTCATAACTCGTGTTATTTTTTCACCACCGTCGTATTTCAATGCAATATGTCTGAAAAATAGGATGGCGGAAAACTTTTGCACGCAACTGTATATATTCATATATAATTCACATTATTTTTTAGCCTTGATGAAATGATCGCCAAGCGGTTCCTTGATTTTCCCTCATGTGGCAGATTTTTAAGAACTATTTGAAAACTCACCACGACGCATTACATAAATTATACATTTATTTAGCGGAATAATACATTCGTTTTATTTATCGAAATGATAATTTTCGAAAGCGCCTTTTCATTTGTTATATTTTTTTATTTCGAGAGACCTATCCAGTACTGCGATCAGTCTAGGACTGAGGGTTTCGAACATGTCGAACTAGTATAAAATATTATAAAAACATTGGAAAGATTGCATATGCTCGGAACTGCAGCTGAGCGAAATTCCATAGAACAACCCGTACGAATGCTTAGGTTTCTAAATTACATACGAACATTAATTAATTCTCTCAGGTGGAAAGCTGTGCTCGACTATCGGGCGTAGTGTAAACGAATGCTCGAGTATGCACGTATTTGTATATACGAGTGGAAACAGTACACTGCAGTACACACATACACACACATACACACACATACACACACACATATATACACATATTATTTATATTAAGGGAGAAAGAGGAGATTCATTCAGAGTGTAAATTCGGTCGTTTGCATTCCCAGAGGGTTATCCGACGAAGAGAGTTGAGAGAATCGCTACAAGTATGTACTTACGAAATATATATGTGAGAGAAAAGATAGCTACGAGAGTGATCTCGTTGTTCCAGATGGCTAAGCCACTTGAAAGTTTCATGTTATACTGAAAGCGATAAATTATATGAAAATCTGCAACACACTTTCGCGACTTTCCTACCCAGAGGAAAATTCAAATTTTGAAATAACGTTCGGGTATTACACAGCTCGATAGTTAGGTTAATCCTGTATACTCTTGACAGACGAATTGATTTTTATCAAAACTTATTTTAATGACCAAGTTTGAAAAAATGAATAAAAAAGATTTTTTCCTCACAATTATGTTTTTATTTTAACGCGAGAGTTCTCGTACAGAAACACACGAAAAAAAAAACTTACCCTGCCCAAATTATTAGTTTTGATATTCACTTGTACATATTGTACAAAAATAATCATGTACTGCACGCATTATACAGCAAGAAAGGATAATTGGCTGCGCAAGTTTTTACAATCCGAACAACAAAATCATTCTGTAAGTCGATTTTGCATAAATGACACTGTTTTCTAATCAAGCAACGTCTCTTATTGTAATTATTGAAATGCCGCCGCAACGGTTCAATAATAATCTCAATTGATCAAATTATATGAATATCTGGAACAATTGTCTGCAATTTCGGTGATTCTGAGTAAATTGAAAATTCATTTGAAACTGACTGTATAGAAAAATGATCGAGCAATCCCGATTGGCCCTGATCAAGCATAGCTGGATCAGGGCCAGGATTTCGTACATCATCGTTAAAGGCCAAAGCATGTTCCGTAATTTTTTGAACCACTTCGGACGGATAGTATGGTCACAATACTTTTTTTGAAAACTGACTGGGTAGAATCGATCCAAGTGTGACTACCGCGATTGCATTTGGATCTGTGACCACAAAGGGTTAATAAGACCCCTCCGTGATAAATGTGCCCATATGTAGGAAAATGTTAATGTTCCGGTCGGAAATAGATTGCCTGTAAATCGATTTTCACGCAACGTATTCCCGGACGAGACATGGAAATTTTACGAAAAGTGTGTCCCAGCCTTAAAAAACTTTCGATACTCTAGATATTTACCATAGCCGAAGTATCAGGATAAAAAATTAATCATAATTAATTAAATGAAGATAGCATTAAGGCTTAAAACAAAAAATCCAATGAAGCGAATTAATATTTGAATATGCAGCAATGTCCATAAAAGACAAATGATAAAATACACGATAATGTTAAAATAACGATTTCATTCAAATCGAATATATATGATAATAAAAATAACCACTATATATATTACCAACTAGCTGTGTCCACGACTTCGTACGCGCTGATTTTCCAAAACTTAAAATTAGCATATCTTTTGATTGAGTGAGCCAATTGCGACAAAATAAAAAACTAAATGTTACTTCAAGTTAAGTCCTACATTTTATTCTGAAAAATCCATCCAGCTTAGGTCAGTAGTTTTTACGTGATGCGTTCACACAGACAAACAGCAGACATGCAAAGTTTACAGTTTTATTATATGCATAGATATTTCTTCACGCTTTCACGATCTCATCCCTCTTATTTTTGGCCGACCAGGTACAGACATTCCTTATAGGAGGCATGTGGTGAGAGCCGGTACTTTTTTTTGTACATTTTTCACTCTTTATAAGAATGTACGATGAGGAAATGAAAACATCGTAAAATATTAATGGGATAAAACATGTTTCTAATTTCCTGTAACTTCGTTGGGCAGCACAGATACAACTCGATACCATTTATATGTACATATGAACGTATATATAGCTCGTCTGTTCGATACGCGTTACTTCCAGTTAACCTATCACTTGTCCCATTTCTACTTGATCCGTTTCCTCCATGGTAACATTTCTCTGCAATAGCCATTCTCGGATTCTCGACAATTTCCTCTTCACTGCTCCGCTTACACCGTTCTACGATATAAAAAATTGTTTCGCTCTGTTACTCGCCGATTTGCATAGCAAATAACATTTTTCGGTGAAACTGTACGTTCATAAAGTATTTTCTACAATATAAACAGAATAAACTCTTATAAATAAAAAAAAACGTAAAAAAATTGTAAGTGAAAAAAAACCGCCCCTGTAAGATATGGTTAGGATTTTGCACATTTTTTTTATTCAATGCAATAAAAGTAAACAATGAAAGGCTGCAAATTAATTTACTAACTAAACTTGGATTGGAAATAATTTAAAACTGTTCCTATGATTTACAGGATTTTCTTTTTCATATCATGAATTCTATTGTCGAATGTATTCGAATGATGCTACTCAAGATCTGGAAAACCAATAGTTCTGTTAACAGGGTATTCCATATCGTATTGGCAAACTCATATATTCTGTTCTAGAGCCATTTTTCTCGCTTGTGCTATTTTGCATTCTCGTTATCTGTATCTTTCCTTCGTGAAAGATTATATTATACCGAAGAGAATACTGTGTCAGCATGACCTACTAGTACGCGTCGACATTATTGGTTTGTTTGTACGATTTGTATATTTCAACAATAATCACACTGAAATCATTCCAAATAGTGAAATGACAAGTGGTCGATTGAAGCGAAAATAATGGGACAGTGAAAAATCGAAATGACATACGAAGAAACTTCGAAAATCGTATTTAAAAAATCACAAAAAAACCGTGCTCAAATTTAAAAACGTATTGGAAGCTAGTAATGGTTCTTCGAAATGAAAAATCACAATGTACAATACATTTTCTTTGAGAATAAATACAGAAACCTGGTAAAATTTTACCAAAGTATCCCCATACAAAATCTACTGGATATCGATAAAAAAAATAAATCGCGCAAAAAGATAACAAAAACCTAGTTTCAATCGGTATACGAAAAGCAAAAGGAGAACACGTTTTACTTATCATTCAAGTGAACGGAGTGCTGCATAAAAAAATTGCATCTCTGCTAATTTTGGCAAAAATATCGGAACGCTCTCTCACTCATTTGGAAATACAATAAAAGCCTAAAGTTCCACGTTTAGAAATTAAGGTAAAGCGAGTAACTGAATAAAAATCCTCCTGATTTCCCAAAGACATTATTTTTTTTCGGTTAAAAAATCACAAAAAAACATTGTTTATGAAGATAATTGAAAAGGCTTGGGTTAGAAATTGGAATTTAATGCGACAGCAAACACGCATGCACATCATAGCGTTATGAAAAAGATTATGAAGCTTCATCTTAAAAATGATTTACTTTTGGATTATGGAACATGAAACATTTAGGCAAATAACCATGCAACTCGATCGACCGATTAAGAGTATTATTAGCTTCAAATCGTTCATCGAAACTTTCACCAACGCGAACAATTCGCAATAACATATGAAATAATTTTGTACGTGCAGCAATGAATAATCAATTTCTCTTGCCTCACCCTCGATGTTTCTCATCGCACGAATGTTGGAAATCAAATTGATTGCCCACCGTACGTGTTTCGAAACCTTAATTTTATCTGGTGCCTCTCGCAGTGCTATAGAAATCCAGCATACGATAATCGTTTTTATTAGCAATACAACGGCGTGAAATAACGGCTAGATATTAGTATTTATGTAGAGTAAAGAAAATAGAAAAAAAAACCAAGCAAGGGTATGTAGAATTCCGTATTATATTTTGAGATAAAACACAAAATCATATATATTTGTCCAATGAGATTCGTAAAATTGAATTTTTTCCCAATCCATAAAAACTTTCTATTCGAACTGACCATATTGTACTCCCAAAAACTATATTTTTGGTTTTATTCTCAGTAATCGTTGATCCGCTTTTTATTTTCGATAAAGTATTTATTTTCGTTTGTCAAATATTTTATGGGTTTCTGAGGACTTTCGAAATAAGTAGTCTCTTTTTTTCTATAGAAGTTCATTTTTAAGGTTGATATCAAATTTGCTGAAAAGCAATAAGCGTTGAGAAATAATGCAAATTTTGTTTATTTTTTTTTTTATATGAATTTTTTTTCTAAAAACATTTCTTCTCTCTATTCTACAATAATTGTCATGTTCGTTCATGTGCCTTTTCCTCCAAAAATCAGGCGAAACATTCTCGTTACTTGTCGCAACGCTTAAAATCGTCGAAGGCCGGACCATCCCTAAATGGCAGACACTCCTCGTCGTAACGTGAAAACCCGATTGGGCATGGTGTGCTGGCTTGGTAAAATACGCACCGCACCGCGTTGGGACAATGAGAAACTTCAAGGAAAAAAGCAAAATGAAGTTTCCAATGAAGTTCTGGGAGGCTGGAACGGGGAATGAGACACGACGCAGCTCGTCGCCGATAGAACACAGGGATACTCGAGCTGGGAGACCAATTGAGTCGTGAAAATCGAATCAAGGCAGCAAGAAAGCTGCCGTACGTAAGAATCCCGTCTCCATGGAGTCGGTACAAAACGAACGATTTCGTCTCGACATCTCTTCATTCAATTCTCGCAAGATTTTTATAGCGACATCAAGGTTCGTTGTCGAAAACAAAAATTGGATGAAACCGTAACGATTTATAGAAAAGTCGATTACCAATAGTCCCAATAATAAAGCCGCAGCAATCCAAATTAATCGACGTATTCAATGTTCTACCGAAAATACACTAGTTGGAAAAATTGTACCAATAGAATTTTACACAAACTCACAGAGAAAGTTACACATACCTGTCTTCATCAGAAAAGAAAAAAGCAACTCAAATGAGCCGCAACAAACTTGGATTCCCTTTATTCGAGATAGGGTAAACCCACCAGTGAATGGACGAACAACGATACTGTAGAATTTCGATGGACTGTAAAATGAAACTATTATATTATCGAAACAAATTTTTTTATTGCTACCGAAATATAGTAAGAAATAGTAAAATAACTGATAATAGTTAGTAAGATAGAAGAATAACTAACAGTAACTAAGAATGGTAGAATAACTAACAAAAAATATCGGAAATAGTAGAAGTCTGATAGTAGAAAAAAATATTCGAAGTAATTGCAACAAATAATATTGGAGGAATTGATAAATAAGCAGCAAAATGACTAAATCGCCAGTGAATGGACGAAATTACCAGTAAATAGCCATTCGATCACCAGTAAATAGACGTGTAGTGTAGATGAACGCGGTAGAGGATACATTATTTATTTTTATCAAAAGCTAGATTTGGAGATCATTGTGTTGAACAAAAATTATAATATGCCTATACATATGAGTATTATATTTATTATTGTGATTTTGTTGACGGTCTCAAAAAACTACCCGAGCTCCGAAAGAGAAACAGAATATTAGATTTTGTCGAAATTTAAAAAACCAATGAAATAATTTTATGACAACATTTGATGAAATGTATATTGTCAATTCTTAATAGTAATTAATTCTGCAATTTTCAGCAAATGAGCTAAATTTTTCGCTCCGATTTGAGAATTTTCAGAACAGAGAACATATTTCCATTCGCTAAAGAGATGTTAGAATACAGCAACAGTGAATAAACATGTCTAATTCTGACATATTATTGCGAATTTAATTAAAATTTTTACAAAAAAATCAAACATTGATTCAATGTTAAATAATAAAAGTGATACTTACGTTCAAAACTTATAAAAAAAAATTGTTTCCGCGTTTAAAATACCTACTGTGCACAGCCGTATCGTAACTAAGTTTCGTGGTATGCAAGTACCACAAACCAGAGTATGGTGTCGAAATTCGATATTATATTGAGAAATTGGTTTTAACGATATCTGTGATTTTTTTTTCTTAAGGCCTTAGGCCACTCTAGGATTTTCCAAAAATCGATTTGTTTTTTGTTAAAAATGTACCTTAGTACCTAGAAAGTTATATTCCAAAAGATGATGGGTGTGAAAAATATCTAAGTACTCGATTTTCGAATTGTAACGCAATCCCTCTTGATTCATGTCGTGGCTTTCTACTAACGTTAAACGCGTTTATCTCAAAACTACATTTTTCAAGTCGGCCGGACTCATAACTCAAACAAATTTCAACCGATTCACTTGAAATTTTAACTACATATTTAGAATTACATTTTCTGAGGCACTACGTAGGATTTTTAAATTATATTGCATTGTTCCTTTTTTATACAAAAATTTCTGACGATTTTCTGATGGCATTTTATACTTTTTGTTTTAGAAACGCGCCATTTTGACAAAAAACATTATATCAAAAAAATTCTACGTACTTCTATAGCTATTCTTATATATATAATTGAAAAAACTTTAGTGTCTCATCATAACTAAAAAATTATAGGAGCTGTTGGTCCGGCCGTTGAACTTCCAGAGATAAAGGCGTCATCGAAAAAATGCTGCAAAGTCGCCAAATCGACATGTATCGCTGTGAAAAAATAATTTTGTATAGACAATTACGTTTATAATAAAACCCCTTATTTTGTAATTCCGATGTATTTTATGGTTTCGCTGGAAAAAAAATCACAAAATATGCCCTTATTTTGGCCTCTAGAGTGGCCCAAGGCCTTAATTATAGTGATTTAAGTATTTTTCGACAATTTATATTCATTACGTATTCTAAATATAAATCAGCTTTCGTCCATTCAGTGGTCTCCGTCCATTTACTGGTCGATGTGCCCGATATGGATTTTTCAAATAGTGCATACATTCGACATTTATAAACCTCGATGGATTCAAATTCCGAAAGCTTCGTAACAGATGCGAACAAAAAACTTTATTGCCGCAGTTACTAAGACTTCTGATGTCTGTTTTCTTTAAACCTCGAGTACCTACGCCGATCCGAGAAAAGTGACTCTTTGTGAGGATTAACGGAACGAGTCTATGAGGTCGGCTTGACACGAAGAACGACCCTTTTACGGGGACTGGTTGGCTGAGTGGTTTTATCGACGGGGGTCGAAAGTGTGGGAGAAAAGGGCAGAGCCGTGGGGTAAGGGCGACACTCGGCTGATCTAGCATGCAAGCACCCGAGAGGAAAGGGAAGAAGGAGCTGAGAAGCTGGAGCGAACCCTCGGTGAAAGCCGCAAGGGGTAAATAACACGAGGGATGCACGTTATCCGATGTTGCGCCTATAAGGGTTGATGAACCGTGAGCTCAACCACGCTCAAATCCCTCTCAAGCTCGCCTGATTTAATCGTCCCAACATTAACCCTTTAGCGCTAGACAAAATGCTTTTTATTTACTAATCATTTTCAAGGCTATGAATTCATTGAATTAATTTGCCCAGTTTTTTTTTACGTTGCAATAAATGTCAAAAGGAAGCTTCACTGAATGTTACATGAAATTAGTTTAACCATTTTTTTAATGTACTAATCATTCCTAAAACAACGCCATTATTATGTGTTTCATTTATATAGTTTTCTCAGTTAATGAACAATTTTACTCAATCAATTGTTTTATGAAAACGTTTTAACGATATTTTTTTGCATTGATCAAATGTTCTTTAATTCTTATTGAGTATCCCGATTGAGGCAATTATTTCGTTTTAAGAATGTATTTGAATAAATGTTCAATTCATTAAGGGATAACACCACTTGGAAATTTGCAAAAAAATTGATTTTTTTATTGGCTCAAGAGATGCTTTGAACCATCTATAATAAGGAAAAAAAGTTTGGTAGCTGTAAAAAAAAGGCTCGCACACGGGTAACAAGACTTGATAAAAATTTTTGTTATCATTTATTTGTAGCCTTAGACTTGTTCTAAGTTACAATGAGTGATTAAATCGGTGCTTGCGAGGCTACACGCAAAACAGCAACGAAAGTTTCAATGCTACTGTTTAGAGCTTAGCTCCAAAGGCCTACTCAAGTGGCAAAAAAGTATTAAATGTAGCAACTGATATTGCTATGTGCTATGGTAACGACCACCTGACTAATATCCTACGAATTATGAAAGTCTTGGAGATGGATCGATGCACGGAGAGAATTAAAAAGTAATTTTTGTCGTGAATTTCACGGTAAAAATTACCGTGATATATTTCAATGTGGTGACAAGTGAGAAAAGCATAATAATTCGTATGCGACAAGTTTTTTTTAACTCACGTTACAGAAAATTTCAAATACGTAGGTAAAATTTTACTATACAAGAAGGGTAGCGCGCACGATAATTTTTACCGAGAGCACAATACATTTTCCTATAACACTCATTAAATTTTATAATAAATCTTAAAATAACTGTTATAAAGACGATACTTTTTTATAGACATTTTTGAAAGACATAAAATAATAAAATGCACAGTAAATTTTCGCTGATATTATATATTTTTTAAATTTAAGTTTTGCGTATTTTGTTACACATCAAAATTTACTAGAAAATCTGGTAAAATTTTCTATCTGAAGAAGAAATTTTATTTTATTTTCGTGAAAATCTGTGTTTTACTCAGTAATAATAATCGAAGTTTCAGGGTTGTCATCTGGTTACCGTTACTGCACGGTAATTTTTAACATTTAATTCTCTCCGTGTGGCCTCCAAGCTTACAATTTTTGTCTTGAAACTGATGCTGGACGAATAAAACACGCTGAGCTGTCTTTGTGGCAAAAGAAGCACCCACCAGCATAAAATCAACCAGGAAAAAAAATGAGGATGAATATTTGAACAGAGAAGGGCAGCTTTATAGTCGTGGAAAAGCTGATCAATGGTATAATATTTTAAACAGCTAAATTTTTCATTTTTTCACGTCTATAACACATCTCAAAACGTAAAACGCGTTTTTCTCGGAACACAATTTTTTAACACGGCACGCAGCATAACTCCAACAATTTTCATTCAATTCACTCCAAATTTTGAACATATGTGAAAAATAACATTCCGAACGGAAATACGTTCGGAATTTTTCATGAGTTAATTATAACATTATTTATTAACATATGATTATCCTTATTTTCTGTCGAAAATTGAATTTTCACCTTAAATGCTTGCCACTTACACAAATATTAATATTTTCAAGATCCCCTACGTATTTCTCCAGCCATGCTCATGTAAATAGAATTATTTTTATTTTTTTGTAGATTCAAATTTGCGTCAGTTATACTGCGTGCCGCAGAACGTCTCAGATTCAACATGCCTCGCGAAAATGGCTCCCGCGTCACCACTTTGTATAATTTTTTAATATAATTTTTTTTCTCTTCACTTGAAGACATGAATAATAACATCCTTGAATACTACTATCCTCTTACTTGTCCTTACACCCAAAAAAAATCGCTTAATTTTAGACGTTTACCGTGGTGTTGCTCCTTGAACTGGTAACTATTTTATCAATTATTGAATTAATCTTATGAAGAGTGTGAGCCCTAAAATGACGGTAAATAAATTTTATTCCAAACATTCCTGCCACAGCTTGGCACCGAATAATATTTTCTCTCCTCAATCGAAAAAGTTTGTAAACTGTGCGGTTTCTGTTTCTAATTGTAAGCATTTTCGGTAAAAATAAGCTGATTGAAACGATTGTGTCCCCACATCATGAACCCAGAACATGCAAGTATCGTTTTCTATATCGAAATGTTAAACACTACATTATCTGTTCTTCAGGGTATAAATTTCGAAAACACACTGCTCCAAAGCTAATATTAAGAAAAATACCAAAGAACCTTAATTTTTCCTGTGTTAATTTAGTTCATTCCACTATACTAAACGTACAAAAACCTTTCTTGTATTTTAAATCTTCAAATGGGAAGGCTTTTCGATGACAATATTCGCTATTTTCAGTGGAGTTAGTAAATCTCGATAAAATTGGGACGCGTGAGCTTCTAGACAGATTTTATTAAAGCCAGAGTGGTTTGTGGGCGCGAGTGTTCTATAGATGCGTAGTGGGAAATATTCTCGCGGAATTCTATAGCTATTCAGCTAAATGATATATATATATATATATACGAAGAGTGGATGATTCGTGCGCATCACAGTTATCGCACGTTGTGCACAGAAGGGCGAGAGACAGGGATAGAGATTGTCACTTACTAGTGAAATGCCTTTGAAGCTCGTAATCCGATTTATACGATCCCGATCACGCCGGACGAATAACGAAGTTATCTCTTTTTTTCTCTTCAAAATACGATTCTGAACATCGTCCAGTAAGCTGAAGATAGACGCCAGGCTGTATATGCCGAGTACAACAGAAAATAAAATTCCTCTTATCTAACAATGACAATCCGTTACAATTCAAGTATTATCTATTTTACAGAAAAAATGCCATGCGCTTTGAATTGCTTTTGTAAATAATTATCTAAGCAATGAACTTGGGAATTTATTTCAGTGCTAGGTCAATAGATCGTAACGTCGATCTTGTCAGGAAATAATATAGCTGGTATTGTTATAAAAGTCACTGAGAAATTGCCAAGAAATTTGTTAGCTGCGTGTGAAGTTATGCAGTGATTGATATTTTAACTGAATACGATTTGTTTTTTTTTGTTTACTGAGAAATAATTATCTCTTACGAAAGTAATAATAAATCATTTTGATGGCGATATACAAAATTGTATGCACTCGAGAGAGCTGAATAGAAAATAATGTAAAGAAATTTGTATAATTCAGTTAACTATGAATTTTATGGTCGCTTATTGTGGGACCACGCGAAAAACTATTCTCCAATTCTACAGCACATCCCTATACAGAAATCTTTTGAACTCTATTTTAATTTCGACGCAATCCCAAAACTCGCATGAATGTTAATAAAATATATCATCACTGTCTAATATCTGTTCAATATCCTTTTGTACAAAACTTCATTTCCTTTTCCTTCCTTTTCTCCACACTTGTATAATAAACCCATAAACATCGAATGCGATTTTTTTCTTTCCAATCAAAACCTGCCCTTTCAGGGTATTCGAGGCTAAAAAATACAAAGAAATAAATCAAAGAAGAAATTATTCGAATAAAAAATACAAAGAAATAAAACACATTTCTTCTTTAAAAAGCTACTTTCATCATAGTTCTAATTATTGTTTGCCGAAAGTATGCATGACTGAACTAGGCTGGACCTTCGAAAAACCATATTTGTCGCGAATTTTTTTTCCAATGGTACGCAACATATGCAAGAGTAAAATAATTTGTTAATAAATCTTCATAAACCCTATATCGTAATATATTTTTTTTAATAAAAAAAAAAAATACTAACACGTATTCGTATGGTGGACGAAAGTTGAGTCGTAAAAATCCGCCAGCTGTAGAATTAAGCTCTGGTATTTCATCGAAAAAGTGGGACCTTTCAGCGACATCGGATATCCAACGGGGTTTAACGAGAAACGTCGAGCTGCGGTATTGTACAGACTCGATGGCGCGCAAAATGCCCTCGCACAAAAGTGCTGAATAAAAGAGGTGGATCCGGAGAGACGGGTTACTCACGAACGTACGTGTAATTCGCAGTTTTATACAACCTCGAGGATTCTCAAGCTTGGTACAATTTTTCAGAAAAACCAACGACGCGAGAATATCTTTCATTCGAGGCTTTACATAAAAAAAGAATATGGCTTTAAGTGCATTCAAATATTAACACTAAATAAATAAAAATTGTCTTATGTTTTTTTTTTAAACAAGCGACAAACTGGAACGTTAGCATAGGTTGTCATTACCAATCGTTCAATTAAACCTGCTATTCATGTACAAAGCCATTTAAATTTTGCCTTTCTCGTACTCAAAACAATGGGCGATAATGATGAAAAAGCCATTAGCATATTACGAACTTTTACGCCAATTTCTATCCTTTTTAGAGCCATCTACATTCAATGTCAGCTTCGTGCAATTTCGAGAATGCAAAACTTGTAACAAAATAAACGTTTAATTTCGAAAAAGCAGAGTTTTCCCGTCGGCTTGAATGACAAGGGGGCTCAGATAACTTGTAATTTTATTTCGCCTGCGTAAAAAGGTAGCATTTTTTCTCTTGCGATAGGGAAAGGTGGGGTACAGTGTACCACTTTTTTCTAACGAATTTTTACTCTAACCAAGGTAGTCTGATTAGAAAAAAAAGGTCATAAACGATTTTATAGACTTTTGGGCGTACAATGAAGCTCCCATATTTTTTTGCAAAAAGATTAAAAATACCAAAATAATGGGATCCCAAAAAAAATTTGCGGCTTGGCTCATTGTACCTCATGGGTGGGGTACAATCGATCATATAGGTGGATACAGTGTGTCAACTGCTGCGAATAAATCACGGTCCAACGCAAAAAATTCTGAATTTGCGAGGTACAAACCTCCGAGAAATCGCACGTCGTTGACAGCGGCCCGTGACACATTGCGCTTCTTCGGAGCGTCGTCACTTCTTTGTTTCCTCATTGGGAGTCGGACACTGTGCCCCACATCTCGGCGATACATTGTACCCCACTAGGTAAATATTTGATTATTGATGAAAATAACTATTAATTAAACTACGAATGGAAAAACACAAGTCACTGAGCTCATCATGAATAATAAAACCCGAGCCGCTACAGAAAGTTACGTTATATTTTACTTTTTTTTGGACCAGCGAAATATTTTTTTTCCAAGCCTCAAATCAATTTTTTATTTCCAATAATTCTTTGTGAGCTGCTATCGACTTTGTTTTGGGCCTGACGAAACCAAATATAAATCGCGGTCAGACACAAAAAAAATTCGGAATTTACGAGCTACAAACCTCCGAGAAATTGCATCTAGCTCACAACGCCCCGTGTTACATTGTACCCCACTCTCCCCTACACTTTCTCCACAGCTTTGGAATATTCTCATCTAATTGCCATATCGCTATAACGAAGCTTTCTCTACGTGAAAGTCAAATTGCTCGTTTTTGCTTCTTAATGAACCAAAGATATTCATCATATTTCATAAATTTGCGAGCAAGTTTCGTCAAACATCAATTGCAATATTATAATGATGAAACATAAATTGCAATATCATAATGCATCATCAACTGTATCTCGAACAGGATTGACGATTTTTACGATATATAGAAAACGAACAAAGTTCCTTCATTCGTTATGCTAAGGTGAAAACTTTTAATTACCTGCACTTTTGAAATTCTTGAACGAGAAAATGTATATTATATACGTAACTCTCAAGAAATGTTATTCAAAGATGTACGAATTCAAAGGATAAATAATAATAATAAAAAGAATCCTCGCCATCATGTCTTTCATAAGAATCGCAATAACGTCAGTCATAGAGGTCGAAAGCAATATAAGTGTTGACGTAGAATTTCGCCAGGAGGGAACACAAGTGTTGTACTCGTTTTTCTTCTTCCACAGGATTCCCATGAGAATATAAGATATCACCCCGTAACAATACGCCTCAACAATGGTTGGTTTATATATCATATGTTGATATATCCCGAGAAGAATACGAACATTTTCACAAAACGATATTCTCCTGCACACGAGGAACAGTTGAAATAGTTCTGTGAATAAAATAGAAAAAAGATTGCACGAGGCATATCAACGAAAAAAAAAACTCGGAAATAAAAATTTAGATGTAACTCGGAAATAACTCGGAAATAAGAAAGCTAAATCTGTTTTCCTTATATATTTTCTCGAGCCCGAGAATCCCTTGAATTTCATCGTTATTAGTTGTACAGGTTGGTTGTACAGCTCTGTATATTCTCATCCCATTTATCTCGATATTGGCGTTTTTCATATAGTCAACCTTCGGTAACTTTACCTCGTGGGAATGAGTAATTTGCTTTTTTTCTTCTTTCACTTTACGCGAAATTCCGTTCCATCATTTTTCACTTCAATTATAAATACATCGATCCTGTCGTTGTGTCAAATTTTATATATTTCGCGCCATGGCGATGCATCACACCTGCAGCCGATTAAAAACCTGCACGAACTTTTCTTGTCCAGACGGATTACATTTTGAGTGGAAGATGAGATACACTCCATTTATTTTCACATACACTGTTCAGAGAGCAGAGGGTGGTTCTTTTCTATTTTAAAAAACATCGATTGGCACTGTAAATTTATAAATTTCCATCCTCGTTATTGTCCAACGGAACCTTTACAACCAGGGTTGAAAACTTTAAGGCAGGCAACCACTTTGGGAGACCAAAAATTAGATGATTTTTGGATTTTTTTATTGCGAAAAAAAACGGAAATTTCCGCTACTCTGACAATAGTTTATTCATATTTTCATACATCTCTGGTAATTTTTTCAAGTTATCTCATGCATTAATTAAGGTGTAATCCGCTGTGACCCTCGGCGTGTCCTTATCGTCGTTATCGATTTGCGGGAATTGTGCAGCTCGCAATTCGCATCTGAAATAGTCCAACAAATTTTTATATATTCTGGAAATGTTTTTTAAGAACATGAACCTAAATTTTGAAAAAAAAATCGAGATTTGAATGTTGGAACGTGGTAAAAAAAAATATAATCGATTTTTAGCATTTGTTTCCCCGGCATTTTGCAATAATAAATATGTTTTAAACAATCTAATCTTTCCAACTTTAGGTTCATATTTTACTAAATTATATTATGTAAACGTGTTCCAAATTTGAAGATGATCCATCAATCAGTTTTTGAGTTATGATTCCCGCAAATTGAAAAAATGTCGTTTCGAGAAAAACACGTTTAAAGTTTCACAAACGAAAAACTCAAAGTCAAATGTGTTTAATGAAATGATAAAGCGTCTTACCGATTAATCAGCGATTCCAGCACCATAAGGCAGTCCTTTCTCTTCCCCATGCAACTTATTTGAAGCTTGCATTTCCTCTTTACGAGCTTTTCGAGCTTCTTTTGTCTCTGATAAAGTTTTTCTATTTTGCCGAGCCACGCGCATCTGATCAATTTGCTCGGCATATCCGTAGCTCTGCCTGCTAACTACGATTTGTAGTTCATTCATAAGCACGAGTAGGGCTAAATTTCCTTCATTGAATAAAATAGCAGCAAGAAATGCCGCTACCTCGATCGTTTTGTACCCAGAATGGAGATGTTTTGGAGCTAATCGCCAATCGGTCGAGTTTGGGTTTGTTTGGGTTATGAAAACCCAAACAAACTACCTAAGTGAGCGCTCGTGGATACCTGAGCGGGCTTGGGAGTCGAGCGGAGAGTCTTTATCATTTATATACATACCGTCAGAAGGAATCCGAATATCGTTTTGAAATTTTCAGGGTGTATTTTTAAGATATTTTGCTAACGATTTATGAAATTTAAAAAAAATTGATTTTCTGAAGCATCTAAAGTGGTTGCCCGCCTTAAACCATATAAATAGCAAAAGTGATCGAAAATAACCGTTTTTCGTCGACCGAGACTTTCGCGCGAAGGAAAAAATATAAAGCCGAAAAAGGAAAGTTGAGAACACAGATGTAAATAGTTCGGGAGAAAATATCTCCGTGACTCAATATCACGCATGGATGACGATCGTTCAGCCCAGACTCAAAAGGTGTTAAACCTCTTCTACTATGGAAAGGACCCTCGATACGACGATAAAAAGACATTCCAACGATCACGTCAAAATATTCGCCACTCGAAAAGAAAAGCGAATATTTTCGCTGAGTCTTAACAATTTTACGACTCGATTTACTTTATGTCGTGCGAAGCAGAAAAAAAATCGACTGCAAAAATATTATCGTGTCTGCGACGGTTTATTCTTCACTACATACTACAAAAATCGGGAAAATTCCATTATTCCTTTTTTTTCGCGTTATAACGTATTTTATGAAAGTCTCGACTGTATCGTCATTCTAAAAAATCAGCAAATAAAAAAAAACATATTTTTTCAATTAATTGACAAACAATTGGCATTAGTTCTTGTGTATCCGATTTCTTTCATTATCAAGTTTATTTTAAAAAAAACTAATCACGAATTTATTTCGAAAATTCAGTAAATTATTTTAATGACCAAAGGCGTTAAAGTTTACGCATGCTTTTCTAATGAGAGAGTTTCAACAATATTTAATAATAATAACTGTTCAAAAAATTAGTTACAATTATTGCTACAATTTTCTTTCGATAAGACTCACAGTAAAAAAAAATTTTAACACTATATACTTATGTTATAAATAAATGGTTGTTACATTTAAAAGGTTTGTGTTTTTCTGTTTCGGTAAATTAGACATTGACAAATAAAATAAGGTCAGAAAACAGTATGGATTTATAAAAAAAAAAATTTATCAGAGTTAATATCAACTCTCTAGATATCCACAGTTAAATTCAATCTTTCTGGATAAACGAATACTTCATTATGTGCTTTTTTTAAGTATTCTATAATTTTCGCCAAAAGAAACGAATTACTCAAGCGGCCTGCACATAAAATGTTGTAATAAACATATTTTGATCGATTCACTAATTTTGGAACACGTCCATAATCTCCATAATCGTTTTTCGATTAAAAAAAAACTAGGCTTCTTTCCCTCCGCTTTTTTCGGCACCGTTTTTTTTTCCTTACCCCCATTTATATGTATTCAATATGTCAACATATATTTCCAGCCGACATTTTATTCTTCGAAGATTGATAATTTGTAAAATGTATGAAGTATTCGTTGCATAATGTAAGCGGTATCGAGTCTGACGTAATTCATAACTCGACTACTTCCCGTCCGCTCGAGACATTATTCTATCACTCGCTGGCTGACCGCGAATCTTCGACGGAAAGAACCACTCAAATTAGTACGAAAAAGAAACAGAAATTTTACTTTGATTTTCGGAATACGTATTGAAAAAAACGACAATCTCATTTCGGAAGATAGATATTAACGAAATCCTGATAAACTAAATACATATTCATTATTAAATGCGATTACGTCAAGGGGAGGATGAATTTCTTTTATTCTCTATATGTAGGATGGGGAATTCTTTAACAGTCTGCCGTATAAAAATGAAACCTACTTTAGTCAATAGGAAATTTATCTGGAAAAAAAAGTCTGCAGACGAAATTCCTCTTATCTTTATTGTTTCACAGATAATCGCTCTCAAATGACTAAGGCCATATTTGCTCAAACTGCCCCGACAGTGGGGTAAGTTGAGCATGAATATGAGATAAGTTGGGCAAAGTAAGAATTGCATTAAAAAAAAACAGACATATGCAACATGATTTGGTACAATGCAGTAATAAACCAACAGTTGTTTGTTAATTAGTGGGATTTTGAAACATTAATATTAATTGCAATGAACTTTGAAATATTTTTTCTCATACAATGGTAGAAGAAAATCTTTCAATCACGTGTTTTTTTACTTTAAGGTGCAAAAATAATAAACCGTCCCGTGTTACCATCTCATGCGCTGCATGGCAACGGCCGATAGCGTGATGTGTTTCCCTCCCCCATACCTCTCTTTCCGCCGTTCGATGCACCCGCGTGCAGTGCTTAGTTTTCCAGATATTTCAATTGCCCAACTTACCCGACTGGTCAACATATCCCTCCCTACTCTACTCAAAACATTACGCGAGCAACTCATAATTCAATTTGAACGCAATAGGCCCAATATGTCCATGAATAGTGCATGTTTCCCATGAATCTTTATTGAACCTCAAAAAATCAATGAATAATTTACCAAAATATTATAAATTGACGTATAGGCGTGACTATATTACGCGTATAAATATGTCAAATTGTATCTGAAAATTGAACATTCAACGTATGTAAGGGTTGCGTAGCCAGTAAGAACCGACATAATTTTGCCATGCCCAACTGTCACAGCCCCGTAACTTCTACAGCTCAGTACAGTCATAACCCTTGAATATTTCATCTCATAGAATCTGGGGTAGCACGAGCGAATGTAACAAGGTTTGCTGATGATGCAGCAGTATTAGTGGTCCATGGAGATACCGACATGGCTTCCAAAATATTCAAAAATAAACTTTGTGTCGCAGTAACATGGCTCACCCAATGGCTCATCAAAGCTGGAAAATTAAAGTACATACACGTGAGATTTGCAATGGGAAAAGGTAATTGTCCCGCAGGTAGGGTACATCAGAAACTTCTACTAAGTGAAAATATCATCATGAAATATGGTTAAAGCACATCCAAATCAAAAAGAAAGAAAGAGACGGAAAACTACGCAAAATACATTGGCTCGTTGGCAAAAAAATTTCTACTTACTCTGTATAGAAAAGAAACGATATAAAAAATTATCCTGAAACCGGTGTGAACGTATAGAAAACAACCATCGAAGTTGAATACGAATAATAAAACTTTAAATAATTTCAATTTGGCAATCATGCCACATTTCCAGTCTAAAACTCTAAGGCTAATTCCTGAATAGTCCTTGGTATGTTATAAATATTTGCTATCTGCAGAGAACTCCAGAGCCAACAAAAGGAAAATTTAACGACTCAGCAAACGATACAAACGCAGGCTTCAGATTCGCCCAAAGGATGTAGCTCTAAGCTTACTAAACAAGAACCTGGTGATGAAAATATTTTTAAAATACAAGCCCATCTTACGCAGTGGGCTCGAATGTGACAATTAAATGAATTTGAAATTAAAAGCAGAGAACAAGCACCAATTGACGTCACTTCGAATACAATTATGCAAATTTTCAGAAATATTGAATTTATAGTTCGCTTGCTGATGAATTCCTGTCATATTAAATATGTATATAAAGAAAATTCGAAATGAAAGCTATTATTCGGGGAATATGGAAATATCTATTTGCATATCCCAACAATAATAGCGGAATACACAATCAATTTGGTCTGAACTGCCATACCGGGTAGCCGGTATTGCCAAAAACTACAAATAAATTCAGACAACTGAAACAACTAATTTTTTTTTTCTTTTGGGCTCATTATCTCAAAATAAAAGAAGTATATAATTTTTCGATGATTGTATTATATATAACGATTCGAAAGTCGCTATGATGTTACAATGTAAAAGAAAACTGGCATAAGTAGGTGCTTGATACAAACAAAATAAAAATTGCGTATTCCGATTGCGATTATATTCCATTTGAGACGATTAATCCCCCCCAAATTACGCCGACTTTCGACGTAGCAATCATAATATCTACAAGGCTAAAATTAAGACTAAATCTGTGATCGGCTCATTTTTTGGCGAAAACTCGGTCTAATCAATTGTAAGTACATGTACACTAGTGGAATTAATTCTGGACGCTTAAATTTTTTTTTATTCTTTCTTTGTAGTTTTTTATTAAAAACATTAAACCATTTACAAAAGTAATATGTGGAAATATTAAGTAGAAACATTATAGATTAAAATAAAAACACTGCAGTTTAATTTCGGCGTAGCAGAATATACATTTTCTGCGTAAATATAAAAAAAGCTAATTTCTATTAAAAGTATCCAGAAATAATTCCACTAGTGTATAACGCGTTTTGCCATAGAAAATAATTATTTTTATATAAATAAAATAATTACTTTTACCGCATAGCGAATTCGCTATGCGGTACAAGCAACGGTCAGTTTGGCTCTACCAACTGACGATACCTTGAATATTCTCCCTCATATACAAACAAACACACACACACACACAAACTCCCAGAGATATAGTCGTCGACCGATGTTCTAAAATCTCGAAAAATCATTCTGCACCCGCAAGACATGTCGAAGACTTTTTACGATCTCTCTTCCCCTTATCGTATCCCCGAAAATACCGAGAAAAGAAGCTCCTCTCGTCATGCCCGACATAGAAAATCGTCCAATCTCGTAGACGCAATGAAACTGCGACAGTTCTCGCAACCACATCCAATTTAAGTGGAACAAGGCCATTTCTTGAAAAACGTGGAGTTTGCAGTCATGTGTCTAACAATCCCAAAAAGAGTCTTTCAATTTTTGCCAACTGTATGCACAAATACGTTAGGCCAGCATGCTAAAATTTAATCAACGGAAGAAAAACTTAACAAACGTGCTTCTTGCATTTTTAATAATCGGATATTCAACAGCATACGTACATGCACATATGTCAATAAAGGGCTTAGGCATTTTTTTTCTAATGCAGTTACTCGTACTGTCTGTTTGACAGAAGCGTGTACCGCTGCATTTTTTGCTGAAAACCGTTAGAGGGTAGATTCGAACACGAACAGTTAGCGGAGCCCGTGCAACAAAACGCTTTGCATAGAAAGCGTCAGTTGTCTTCCGACCATCGTCACAGACGAACCGCTACTGTCCTAAAAACATGTAGAAAAAAGACTCATTTAAGCGAAAGAAAGTTTGGATCGAGATTGGGACGACGTAATTATGTCGGACAAAGCTTCTTTTTGGGCACGTTCTCTCATCAATCATAGCAGGTCTATCCACACCAATAAACACCAAAGATCTGAACCATTAAGCAATTATTCGTACAGATTCGACTCATGTGGAGCTCTTTGTCGCCAGATCATGCCATAAAATTAGTGGAAAGTATGCCTTGGAAATAACAGGCCATTATTACGGCGGGCAACCACTTTATATGCTTCAAAAAATCAATGTTTTTTTTATTTCATAAATCGTTAGCAAAATATCTTAAGAATACACCCTGAAAATTTTAAAACGATATTCGGATTTCTTCTAACGCTATGTATTTAAGTGACAAAGACTCTCCGCTCGACTCTCAAACGTGCTCAGGTATCCACGAGCGCTCAGTTAGGTAGTTTGTTTGGGTTTTCATAACCCAAACAAACCCAAACTCGACCGTATGGCAATTAGCTCCAAAACATCTCCATTCTGGGTACCAAATAATCGAGGTAGCGGCATTTCTCACTGCTATTTTATTCAATGAAGGAAATTCAGCCCTACTCATGGTTACGATGAACTACAAATCGCACTTGGCAGGCAGAGCTACGGATATACCGAGCAAATGGATCCGGTGCGCGTGGCTCGGCAAAATAGAAAAAGTTTATTAGAGACAAAAGAAGCTCGAAAAGCTCGTAAAGAGGAAATGCAAGCTTCAAATGAGTTGCATGAGGAAGAGGAAGGACTGCTGTATGGTACTGGAATCGCTGTTTAATCGGTAAGACACTTTATCATTTGATTAAACACATTTGACTTTGAGTTTTTCGCTGGTGAAACTTTAAACGTGATTTTCCCGAAACGGCGTTTTTCCAACTTGCGGGAATCATAACTCAAAAACTAATTGGTGGATCATCTTCAAATTTGGAACACGTTTACATAATACAATTTATTAAAACATGAACCTAAAGTTGGAAAGATTAGATTGTTTAAAACATATTTATTATTTCACAATGCCAGGAAAAAAATGTTAATCGATTATTTTTTTCAAACACGTTCCAACATTCAATTCTATATTTTTTTCAAAATTTAGGTTCATGTTCTTAAAAAACATCTCAAGAATGTATAAACATTTGTTGGACTATTTCAGATGCGAATTGTGAGCTGCACAATTCCCGCAAATCGACAACGACGATGAGGACAAACCAAGGGACACAGCGGAATACACCTTAATTAATGCATGAAATAACGAAAAAATTACCAGAGATGTATGAAAATATTAATAAATTATTGTCAGAGTTACGGAAATTTTCGTTTTTTTTCACAATAAAAATAAATCCAAAAAATCATATAATTTTCGGTCTCCTAAAGTGGTTGCCCGCTTTAAAGTATTACTGGATGGATATTAAAAAATCGCCAAAATTCTTAAAAATTTGAAGAATGTTCTTGATAGAATAACAGTACATGAATTATTTTAGAATTTCTCACTAAATAATTTATTAGTTATAAACATATGAATTCAATACGATCGCATAAGAGAAAACAGCTTCTGCAGATGTTAATGGTTGCAAAACGAATGGAACTAAATTCATTATGCAAAGTTTCAAATAAATCGACTGAGTAATTGTCGAGAAATTAATTAAAGTAATGAGGAGTATCGCCTTTTTTAACGATGAATTAATAGCAATCATTGGAAAACTCAATATATATTGTTTTTCAGTGATTATTGATAATAATTAAATGATCTGAACGTATTAATTAAATTTAAAAATTGAGAAATTTTTTTGTTGGACAGTTGAAACAGATGTTCGGTCAGACAAAACCTCAGTCAAGCACACCCCAATATCGCCACATTTGACTTTAAGTTTTATCAAAAGTGGAAAATTAACATTTATAAGTGTTAATTTATTATTAAATTAGCTATTTGTAAGGCTAAACATGGACGACATGATCTAGACTTGTAAATCCACGATTCGCTCATTTTGGATTAACTTTTTGCCCGACAGTCCATCCACTAATACTTGAATAGGAAAAGCGACTGGACCACTTATTGATAATAAAGCATCACAGTTTATATTATGTAGTGTGTATGTATTTTATTTAAATGTCTTCTTCCAAATAGTTTTTGAATTGCGCCGTACACTCTCTTGTCGAACAGATTGTTTATGTATGAATGTACATTTCATTCGAAGAGAAATCACGAGGGAAAAACATCGCCCCGCTGGCAACCCGTCCCAACTAAACGCGATGAAATCTCATTATTCTGCAGTTGGAATTGCACTGAAAAAATAGAGAGTAAAAATATTGAGGGCATAAAAAGGGTGGGAAACACGGCGTGTTCTTTCGAATGCAATTTTTGCGGAATTAAATTTTGCTCCATTCTATTGAATACAGATTTCGAAGTTGCATTTGTATGCATGTTTTTATACTACATTCATAATATGCATCGACTGTTGAAGAAGCGGATGTTTTACTGAGTTTTTGACACAACTGAAACAGTAAAATATAGCCGCAGCATCGGCTCGGATTTT
The DNA here is from genome assembly GCA_963932345.1 of Ophion ventricosus. Lineage (NCBI taxonomy): Eukaryota > Metazoa > Arthropoda > Insecta > Hymenoptera > Ichneumonidae > Ophion > Ophion ventricosus. Next base: position 15,711,993 of record OZ010713.1, read on the forward strand.
TCATATTTTCCCTTGTGCCCTCGTGCAAACGTGGCACATTCCGAGAGTGTCTATGGGCAAAATGGGGGTCTCTCAGAAACGGGAAGTGTCGAAGTGACAAACGTGGGATAGAAATGAAAGAGATGCGATCATAAAAAGCTGAAAAAGAATACGAAGAAACATTAGGAATAAATATATTAAGTAAACACTGTCGTGCACTTTGAAGAAGAAAGAAGAAAAGTTTATTGTACAACCATGATATACATTTTAAAGTGTGACATTTTATCTACATTGTGTGAAAATTTGGTTCAAATATTTTGAACGGTAAAAAAGTTACAGTCGTTTTCCTGGGACGTGTTTTTGTTGACAGCGTTTGCGGTACCAGACGTGCCTCTGCCATTTTTTATCTAAAAAAAAAATATCTGTTTCTTAAAGTAGATAGATAAAACTAGTACTTATCGAGCCGGAATTTAAAAATTTAATTTTTTCGGGTCATGGCAGTCACTGGAATAAAACAGGCGATTTTTCGCCTCAAAATTGTTCAGTACTTATGATGAAAAAAAAAAACTATGCCAGGTATCGAAAAAAATGGCTCGATAAGTACTAGATTATTGTGTGAAGCATAACTGTGCAAAACTTGATCGCGATCGGTCCAGTAGTTGCGGAGATATTTCTGGTACCGCTTTTGAAAACACTGTTTCGAGTAAAATGCGTTTAAAGTTTTGAGTACACTTTACACTAAAATAACTGGTTTATTTTAAACTTACATGAAATCGTCGATTCCTGGGCCATATGACGGAGCTTCCTAGATGTTGACGCTTCCATTAGACCTCTTTTTTTGCTGTGTCAACCTCATTCATAGTCAAACTCATAGTCAAACAGATGACAAAGGCCGCGTCTGCCTGCGCCCCAACAGTTAGTCGTTGCTCACTCGGTCAGTTACAAAACGCTATAACTTCCTCATTACTGCGAATTTCCTTATGAAATTTTCAGGGTAGATACTCAAAGGATAGTACTTTCGAATGAGCACCTTTTTGAAAAATCGGTCATTTTGACCTACCCAGGTGTATGTAAGCCCTTAAAGCCATGTATGACACGCCACGAAATTTCGACGCGGTCACGTAAACTGTCTCTGAACTATTCTCTTTGAAATAACGTTGTCGACCATTGCATCTCTTTTGTCAAAGGAAATCTGCGTGTACGCTCAATTATTATGTTGATCACTCAATGATTGTGCAATAAATTCGAATATTATTTACGAGAATAAATATGCACACGTATATTCGATTATTCTCGATATAAAATGCGTATTCGCGGATAAAATTTTAGAAGTTTTTTTTTATTTTGTACTTAAAAATTCCACGTATCTTTAAGGGTGCCCAACAAATTTTTTTTTATCCCTCTCTTCAAACGCAATTCCTTTATTTATTGTCGATCATTCCGTCTCTTTTTCGAACGTAAAACATTACGATAGATAAAATCGAAATTTTACCGTTGGCTATAAAAAAAAAAAGCAGTAAGCAGTATTTTTGCGGTTGATACGATTCTTTTTTTCACTCGCAGGGGAAATAAATGCGAGGTAATAGAGCTTCGGGGGCGCACTACTTTTTATATACACACGTAAAAAGAAACGAAATAAATGCTGAAGAAGTTTCGGGACTTCTGGCGCCGTTCTTACGACTCTCGTAGTTTCTTGTACAATTCAATAAAGTTACTTACCAAATTTCCTCCAACGGGCTCCGGGCCTCCGTCAATTTGTAGTTTATTCGTCGTCGTTCGCGCGACTCGCGACGTGATCAAAACGCGGCACCGTCGTACCATTTTCATTTCCGTCTCGTTCGAGCGCGACCTCGTTCCTTCGCGAACATACGAACGTTGCTTTTATGCAAATGATCCTTCCATTTAGTCAGAACACGGGAAAAAAAACGCGACAAAAATTATTTACCTCGCACAATTAAACCTTTATCACTCACCGGTGACATTGTTACATTTTTTTTTCATTTTGTTCTTTTGGCCAGACGAACAAATTGCGCTCGAAAATATTTTAAATTGATAATGGAAAAAGAAAATGCGACGTATATCTATGGGGAAAAATATAAATAACGACTTTAAACAATAATATTTTAGGCTTACGGAATATTAGTAGGCTTACGGAATATTTCACGATATTCCGTAAGCCTACTAATTTCTCGTGTATATTTAACACTGTGCTTAGTTAGTCCCATTCGCTTACGAACTCGAAGGAACTGCAAAAGCGCGGCTAGCACCGCTGCGAATTTCGTTATCATTGCTTATGCTTTTAAGGAGGTAGGAGCAGTCCAGTTGAGTCAAATGACGGTTTATGAGTTTTTGAAAATAATAAACCTCAAAAAAAAATGCATACGAGGTATAGATTTATTCTGTAGATGCCAAGTTTTCATGAAATATATTTCATAAAGGGCAAAATTATGTATTTTTATACTTTTAATACGTAAAAAAGGAAAACTGTTGTATTACCATCAACTTGAAAAAGTATAACATTATTGATGATTATTATGTAAGAGTCATAATCTTCTATTAAATTAAAAAACTTTAAAATATTAGGGAGATTAAACGATTAAAGGATCAAAAAGATTCGTAATCTTTTATCAAACCTTGATGGTTCAATATTGAATATATATGGTTTTCGACGGCCAAGGTGGACTTTTTTCTAAATATTTACAATGGTTTAGTTTACGCTAATCCGTTGTTAGAAATGGATTATCTTGATGCTAAATACCCAAAAACATTACGTCACCTATAGAGTGAACGTCTTGCCCAACTAACTGCACATGAAATGACATACATTGAAGTACTTTGTATCTTCGGTGTTTTTTTTGGTGACATTTTTTTTTTTTAATTCGTTAAGACTCCGTGTAGCCTGGACAATAACATATATGTTAGGTCTACAACTTGGTTTCCGCCGTTTTTTTTTCAAAATTTGAGGCTTTATTCTTAAAAAGTGATTACCTATTCATGATTCAAAATACTGTAAAATATATATATATATATATATTTAATCTTGGATTGTGGGTAATGCTCCAACCTTCTTAAGGGCTTACACCTAGTTGGAACTTTTGAGAATATCGATTTTTGGTTTTCGGCCGAGTCTCCAAATATAACATTTCAAAAAAATGCTCGGAAAATTCCAACTCGACCTGTTCAAAATTCAGGGAGTAATGGGTGTTTATAGGTAGGTTCCACGAAACGGCGAAATTTAAATGCATTAATCGCAAAATGACTTTTTTAAAATTCGGTGACCACGATATATTAAAAATCACTGCAAGGATCAACTTCAAATTTTACAAGCTTCTTTTACAAAGCAAAAAGCAATTCTTCGACGAGAAACTTTCTTATTCGATGCATAATTTTTCTTTATCAACGGAAATAGAGCGTTTTTTCACGGAGCTCAATACTTTTACTTTGGACTGCAGTCATTTTTTTTCAAAAATGAATATTTTATTAAACCATTTGTCCAAACACTAGATAATTTCATGCAAAAACTAAATGCGTTTGATTTCTTTATCTCGGATGATTTGTTTCCGTGCAGCAGTGGTCACCATGAAGGACTTTTTTTTTAAACAGCGGTCGGCATCAACTATTGTATCTACCACATTTATCAATATTTTTGAATACAAATATTCTAAAAAATACTTAAAACCAACCTCTTCAAATTCAAAGCATTAATAAAAATCTAAAATGTTTTAAAAAATTAATTAAAACCCAGAAAAAAATCACGAATATTCCAACAATACGCGTAATAGTCGAAATTTAATTGACACTTTATTTATTTTTCGGATATTGCTTCAAAGATGGCGGTTTGAGTCGTATCAAAATAAGACAAACGATAAGCTTTCGTTAAAAAAATATATATATATAAATTTTTGTGCCAGTACAGTCTCAATGATTGGAAACTGTGAGCCTGTGAATAACTGTAGCTATAGAATCGAAATATGTATATATATACGATGAGTATATATGTATAAATACTTATCGTATCATTTGCGCTAACATGTTCTGTATCATTTGCGCTAACATAGCTGCAATGGTTTATAGAAATCCGAATTTTCAAAAGAATGTCTGTGGTAAATTTAGCTTGTAGCTTCCGTAAATTTTAAGATACCAAGATAATTCGTTTTTACATGATTACGTTAAGAGACAAATATGCTTGTCATTAAATGTAACCACGATCGATAAAGTGGTCCGCATTTTATAAAATTGTCTTCTTTTTTTCAGCTGTCACGGATAATACGATGATCGATATATTTGCCTTAATTTCGTTATTTTTAGATAGCTTATTTATTTTACGTACAGAAGAATAGAGTAACGCACGTGGTATGCTCGAGTTGAATTTTAAAAAATTCAAAGAATGTGTTCAAATTGTTAGGGGGTTTGCGTTTAATAATTTTTTGCACATGAGTATTATAGAAGAAATGTAGTAATTTAATTTGGCGGACACTGGCGATATTGTTTAACATTTCAAGTGCCTTTCAATTTTTGGAATAATTTTAAATTGTAAAGGAACAGAAATGGTATAATAATTTTATATAAAACAAATATTGTTCGGCGGTATTGATTCATACCAAAACTGTTACTAAAGCAATTATTCAAATGTTTATGGCAAAACGTTTGAAAAACTACAGTAAAAACATGAACGTAAACGATACAAATTGTGTATGTTCCAGGAGCGTAGATCGTAAAGCTCCGCCGGAGCTTGATCGCCGTCATCGAGATGGACAGGGAATTGTCAATATCACTGGTGATAATAGTGGTAATCGGTGGTGTAACCGTGACCGCCCTTCTCGTCTGTTACGCGTGCATATTTCGGGATTTGTGCTGCAGACGGGACGATCGCGCAAAGAGACGTCGGAATGAGTACGACAGCCCGGCTAGAGGTTCCGACGACCTTGGCAGAGCGCGTTTCGACACGATACCACTCAACGATATCACACAGGTGGACAGCATGCCAACGGAATCGGAAAAATTGTAAGGATCTTGAGGAACGAAAAGTCGTCAAGGCGGAGGAAAAAATTGGCGGCGAGGTTGAGGAATATCGTCGAGGAACGGCGAAATGGCGTTCGAGGGACGAAACAAAATGTCGGCGAAAAGAAACGACAGAACGATCGTATATTTTCGCCGCCTCGTGTATGTACAGATTCGTGAAAAATTCGAATTACATATATACGTATTTATTCATATATGGCAACGCGTGTAATAAAGAGAATCTCCACCAAAAACAAACTTTCGCATCTTACTCGGATACGAACGCGACGACGAAGCTGCGAGAGCAGCCCTTTCCCAAGTTCGATGGACAAAATTCATACTTTCGTATGTGAAATAAACTTATTCTTTTTGTTTGCGATATTATTATTATTATTTTTTAACGAGATGAAAGTTCGATTGCGAACTCCATATAAAAGTATTTATATTTATATATACATATATATATATATATATATATATATATATATATATATATATTATATATTTATATCCCTGCCGTATTATGGTAACTCTGTAATAACTCTCGGTCGAGCTTACCCACCGAGGAGAACTATTTCACTTTCTTCCATCAACGAACGGTAGCACGCTCCAATCGAACGGCGAGGAGGCAGCACGGTGATTGAGTTCGAGTTTATTGTAACGATGGTTTCTGCTTGACTAGCTAATTTGACCGTTGAGCTGCTGCAAGACCGAGAGAACTACCTCCCGTAACGTCTGAAAGAGGGACGTTTATGTTTTTCTTCGTTTTTTTTCCACTGCCACATCGTTACAGCAATTTGAAACAAAATATTGGAATAATGAAATACAACGATCAATGCCGAACACGCACTTCATAAATGAACAAGCAATATCACGAGTGACTTGAGGAAAATTTTGACTTTTGGCTACTTTCGATAAGCTGTTTTTTTAATTCCTGTCCTTCAATCAATTAAATTTTGTGTGCGATGTCCATCGACCGATTTCACGTTCCCAAAATGTTAAGTCCATGTATCACACCCTGCGAAATTTCAACGAGGTCACGGCGATATTACCGAACTCGTAGTTTTTTGTTACGAGTCGCTGCAAACAACCGCCAGACGTCGCAGCAACCGTCTAGTACTCATACTACAGCAAAGAGCAGAAGCCCAATAGGCGACAGTTGCTGCAAGGCCATGTGTGACCGTGTATGTGTGCACCTTCACCATGCGGGATCGCCGCCAATGGGGAAACTGATGCACTAGATTTTCAGGATTGTCGATAATATTTTGAGCTTCGTTCGTACAATTTTGCTAGTTTTTGTGTAAACAAAAAATACTCTAAATCCCAATTTCCCCGTCATTTTTCCATAAAATCAGTTGAAAGAATGCTCAAAATGTGTTTTTTCACTATCGAGAGCCTAACGGTCTTGAAAAATGCACGAATTCAGCACATCAGCTAGTAATTCACAATTAATCTTATGGTAACTACAATCTGGAAAGTGTTTTTCGAAATTAAAAAAAATGTCGACCGTCAGACTCTTTCTGCAACAATATCGCATGTGCACAATAAATTTCATCTCAATTGATTATATCGTTTGGTCGAAATTAGAGTTCAAAATTTCGAAGTAGTCGGAGCGTGTGATGCATGGCCTTAAATGAGGAGCAAAATGCTTCCTTTCTTGTAAAAAACAAAAACCCACCTGAGGTTTACAGTGCTCCTCCAACCAGCTGAACACACAGCCGGACAATTCAGCGAAGTTCGCCACGGATATGTTGTTGAACGTCAAAAATAGTTGATTCATTATGGCTTGGAACTGCGAATAAGGAAGATTTTTTTTCAAACAAAATATACGAAGGTTTCCATAGAATGAAAAAAAAATCACTTCCGTCATAGTTTGCCGAAAGATATTAATTTAATTACTTAATTGCTCAGATAGAGAGTAACGCTTATTATCGAAATCACAACCGACAACGGGATTTCGTTGAATTGTAATTTAAAAAAAAAGCATTAAGGAGTTTCGATAGCGTTTTTCAGGCTACAATGAGTTTTCGGCAGTTTTCGGCAGGCTGCCAAATCCTTGTGAATAAAATTTTATATAAAAATCAATTATTATTGGGCAATTTCCAACTCATAATATTGTTGAAAAATAGTTCCAAGCCAGGAAATGATATTAATACTTATCATTTTTACCATTAAATATAAACATTTTGCAATTTCATTCAAGAAAAAATAACCGATAGACTTGGCAACAGCGGCATTCTCTGCCATTGTCACGACTGACTATCGCTAAAGCATCGTCGGCTTCAGGTTATTTGCATAGTAAAAAACGTTCAACGTACAACGTTTTATAAAGAATTTTTGATTCGGCAAAGTCGAGAAAACGTTAAAAATGTCTAGCGGACAAAAAAAATACATTTTATTATAAAGTTCAAATGCTGTAATACTATGTAGGTTTTAAATATACGCCGATATTGAAATACCCGCACGTTTAACCTACAAGTTTCGTTAATGTCCGAAAACAAACAGTTCGAGCTCAAAATTCACGTATTTTTTCGAGTATTATTAATGAACGAAGTAGAGAAACAACTTGATTATTTAACAAGATACTCCTAACACTATAATCACGGGTGTTCAGTTTTATTTTAAATCTAAATCTCGGTATTATTTTTGTCCCCACAACCCTATAACTGGTGTTTACAAGGTGTCATGTGTATTAAGGGGTTACGTGGGTTTGAAAATTTCAAAAAATACATTTTTTAAAAGTCAATCGGAGTAAAAGTCTAGGAGAGCCTTTGGAAATTCCCCCCGTTGGGAAAGACCGGCCGGGAGCGAAGCAGGTATAAGCATTTTTCTCAAAACACTATTTTTGAAGTCGGTGGCCACGATTTCTCAAAAACTAATGCACTGATCTTATTGAAATTTTGCACACTTCTTCAAAATAGCATTGACTAGTGATTCAACCAAGGTTTTTTTTCGATAACACCTAATTTTACAAGGCTATATGTAGTGTAAATTGTATCAAAAATTGAACTATTTTGCATACAACTCTACCAAAAATGCAAATTTCAATTTTTCTTTAAATCCTTTGTTCAATCACGAGCTATACTTATCTACTAACAGAAAAAAATTGGTTTTTTAATTTCAGATAAAGCTATCATGAGTTATCCTGACCACCACGAGGACACTTTTTTGTAAGGAGTCTCCAGAAACCAGGTCCCAACGGCTGAATTTCCCAAATTTTTGGAGGAATTTTTTAAAAAATATTGTTGAAATGTTGCTCTTTTATGTGCTTAACATTTTGAATAAAATAATTTATATATTATATTTTAAAAAAAAATAGAGAAGATATGATTTTTTTGGCTTCGAAACCCACGTAACCCCTCAACAAGTGGATAAAGGGTCAACTTGAACATTCAAAATCTCCGAAACTATATTGTAAAACCGACTGATTTTTGGACAGTTAATGCATCCTAAATTAATCTGTCGGCCATATAAATTTTACCCGTTTATGAGCATTTCGATTTTGGTGTCGTAACTCCTGAATGTGTAAGCATCCCAATCTTGGCAAATTCAAAAAAAAATATTGACAGTAATTCTATTCGAGCGTCTATTATTATAGTGAATACTATTGAACAAATTCCGATGTTCGTAAATATTATATACAGATAAAGTTTCTTATTATATAATTGTGATAAAATATTATTACAATGATTAAAAAAATGTTATAAGGCCATGAAATCTTTGCTGCAAAACAAAACATTTATCCACAAAACTGTCCTAGACAAAGGTCTCTGAACAAAGAACCGTCGCAAGATGAGCATGAAATTATTGCTCGAAGAACTCGTTTGCACTGATATGCTTGCTCGACAATTAAGAAAAGATGTCTCCTTACCACTTGGAATTTCGTCTCGTCCGAAACTCTCATCTCTGCTTGTCCCGGTTCTGTTTGATGCGCCTTAACAATTTGTTCGTAATTAGCTTGCATTATTCTGAGCGCTACGACCTCCTTTCTGAGCGCGTTCCTCTCCTCTTCCTGTTTCTTCTTTTGCTGGAGCAAGAATTGTATGTAATCGATGGACTTTTGTAAGACGGTAGCCTTGGATAGTTTGTAACCGGACGAATCCGTGTGCTGGCAGGTTGGCACGAGGTCCTGAAGCGAATCGTAACCCTTCTTAATCGCGTCTCGTCGTTTTTGTTCCGCCTGGGTGTGAGCTTCTCGACGACGTTCCTTGTAGCTTATAGTAGAATTCTTATTGTCACTGTCTTCGTCCTCTGAAAATTGTTTATTTGGTAATTCATTACTACCAACTTCAAAAACGAGTTATCCTATGTTCAAGAAAGTCATTGAAAGAATGAATATACTGGAGCGTTGAATTCATTGAATTTTTTGGCCACTGATAAAACATTCTATATTTGCGCGATATCTTTTTCACTGAACTTTCGTACAGTTGCAACTACGGTCAATGTTTTTTTTTTTAACACGGTCTCTAGCAAAATTCAAGAACGAAATTAAGGATCCGTTTTTGAGTTCAAACCGTTTTTTATTCGTTCTATATAAATTTAACAACAATGAAAATTAAGTATCTACTACACTATTTTCGATACCGATGTCAATGTCCGGTTTACTCCTATTTCATATCTAAATGCTCCGAACCTATCAGCAACTTATGTTTACTACTTTCGGAGTAAGTCAACTGCAAGATTACTTCAACACGGAATTATTTCAATAAACTCTCGACTCCTTTTGAGGTCCTCCGTATCCATACAAAACCTACATATTAGCACAATTGAAAACAAAATCTGACTCAATTCGTCGATCTGATAAAGCTTTGAATGCTCGTCGAACGTGTACAAAAGAGCGAAGTCGCGAATGCAACACTTTTGGCTGACAAAATGAGTCGTAAACACATTTATATTGCTCCTTCGTTGCGTACCTATTCTTCTAACGGATCCATTATTTTATCCCACCCACCTTCTCCAATTTTTTTTTAACTGCACGTGCAGTTAAAACGTCATCTAAGATGAAAAAAAAAATCAAGAATCTAGAAAAAAATTTAAGTACATTTCCAGAACTATTCAAGCACAAGTGAAATTTCAATACTTCATCAATGGCTAGGCAGCCTAAAAACATCGTCTGAATTGATGCCTGACACTAAAATTCCATGAATTAAACTCACAAATGTCCGATCGGCGTTACCTGTATTGTGAGCGGAGGAGGAAGGCGTATTGACAGAGCCGGTGCTGCTACATCGCGAGAACGCGTAACGCTCCGTAGGACTGGAAGGTTCGAGTTTCATGTCACTATCAGAGCCAGCTCCGCTATTTCCAATTCTACCGACTTGACCATCTGTACCCCCAGAAATTGCGTCATTGCATCGTTTTAATTTTTGTATCATTTTAATTTTAATTATAATGATGCGTCATTGCATCATTATAATTAAAATAATTAAAATCAAATTTTTCTTGCAGTTTTAGTCTACGAGCATAGTTCACAAATTTTTCCTACACTTGTCGGAGATCTATAACATCAAACTACAAAAAAAAGGCTGAATAATAATAAAAGAATAAAGAGATAAAAAAAGCCAAAAAGTATTTCCTTTGCATTTCAACAAACTGTATGGAGCAATAACAATACCAACGACAATGGAACAATGTATGAAAACGTAATCATTATTGCCGTATTTTTATAACCATAATAATAATAATAAAGTATAAAGATAGAGGAGCTAGCGTAGTAAAAGTGGGCACCTAAAATAATCTTCCTAATGACAAGGTACTTGCAAAATAATAATGGAAAATGGATAGTAATATTGAAGTAGAAGACATGATTATTAGGGTACACTGACCAATGAATGGACACGGACCAGTGAGTGGACACAAGCTAATTTATATTTAAAATCAGTAAAGAATATGAATGGACGATAAAAACTCGCATCACTATAATTGAACAAAAAGATCACTGACGATATTAAAACCAATTTTTTAGTTTAATATTGCTGTTCTTATTAATTATATTGTAATAAAAATTCTAATTAGATTCTATTAAAATTCTAATTAAAATGTTGACACCACACAAAATTTTTCTAGTTTGTGGTACTTGCACACTGCGTAACTCAGTTATGATATGGCTGTGCACAGTAGGTATTTTAAAGGCGAAAACAAAAGTTTTTATGAGTTTTGAAGAAAAATATTACTTTTATTATTTAAGATGGAATTAATCTTAATTTTTTGCAAAATTTTGAAATAAATTCATAGAAATAGGTCAGAATTAGACATGGTTAATCACTGGTATCATATTCTGACCTCTTTCCAGTAAATGGACATATAGGTTCTGCTCTGATAATCAAAGCAGAGTGAGAAGTTGATAATCAAAAATTTTTAAAAAGTGAGAATCAGAGCAGATTGAAAAATTGAGCTCATCTGCTGAAATTTGGAAAATGAATTACTGGTAATAATTGACAATGTACTTTTCGTCAAATGTCAGAAAATCATTTCATACGTTTTTTTTTATTTTGACAAAACACAATTATGCGTTTCCCTGTCAAAACGACAGAGTTTCAAACAACTACTTCCGCAGTTGTTTCGAGAGCGTCGCGTTAAAATACTAAGAAGTTTTGTGCATTTTCTATGATATCGTAATAACAAATATAATATTCATATGTATAAGAATATTATGATTTTTGTGCAACACAATGATCTCTAAATCTAGCATTTGATAAAAATTAATAATAAATCGTTATCCTTTACAGCATTCATCTATACTACACGTCCAATTTGTTAGTAGTCGAGTGTCCATTTACTGGTAATTTCATCCATTCCCTGGCGATTTAGTCATTTCGCTACTTGTTTATCAATTCCTTCAATATTATTTATTGCAATTACTTCGAATATTTTTTTCTACTATCACAATAATATCATTTGTTGGCTATAGCGATTAAAAAGTTTGTTTTGATAATATATTAATTTTACAGTCAATCTGAATTCTATAATGTCGTTATTCGTCCATTCACTGGTCGGTTAACCCTACGTGTCGAAAAAAAAAAAAACAGTAATGGATTTTTGATCAAATGAGTAAAGTGTAAACAGCTGTCGATGTGCTCAGAGCGGTAAAAACACGAATGTGATAAATTCGCGATAAAAATAACGTTACGAATAAGAATTTAAAAAATTGGATATCGAAGAGCGCACAAAGCAATAAGAATAAAGTACAAACATAAATATACGAGTATAATAAAGGTCAAAGTAGCGCGCATCAAAAAACTTTACTTACGCGTCTCGTGACCATCTTTGTGCGACATGCTCTCTGCCATAACGTTTTCTTTTTTTTCTCTTTTCTACTATTGCCCGTATCTCCCAATATTGGCAGCTAAACGTTGAGCAATGAGGAGCTCGGGGCTGTAAAACCAGAAAACAAGAAGAGCAAAGAAATATTCTGAAGTGAGGACGTCACGTTCTCGATAGGGTTACGATCGAGATTAATTCGCGGGCAACATGAGATCTTATCGCGTCCTTTCCATCCACGTGGATGTGGCGTCCATCAAGGACGTATATTTGTAATTTCTCGATTGTTCCGATCCCACGTAATAATCACGACATGACGACAAAAGCAGGCGTAAAAACGCAAATGTCGCAACAATGTTGATCCTCAGGAGCGGCCATTTTGAATCTCTATGAAAGAGCGTCGAGGGCGAAGTAGAGCAACGCGGGACAACGCCGCGGCGAAACACGAAACTAACAGAAGTGACGTATATAGGTAGAACTGTCAAAACGGAACCACGTGGGTTCTGCGTGTGACGTTTCGCCAAGAAAACCCGGGAACGCTTTGTTTTTGTTTGCACCGACGAACTTTCGATGCTTCATCGGTTATAATCTGTGATCACAAAATTCTGTTATGCATTGCAGATTATAATTGTTTTACGATGACGCAGCTTTCGTTAACACGGCATTGATTAGCCTCAATCGAAAAAAAATACTCCAATTTTCTTTCATTTTTTACTCAAAGTTGTGATTTCGGATTAGAACAAACGTCCGACGGGGAATAAAAGTTGAAATGCAAATACCACAATTAGTCGCACAGATTTGTTAAATTATGTTTATTGTATGATGTATCTAATATATATATTTACAATCGCTTCAATACACGTAAATCGAAATAGAGACATTGTTAATTACCTTATCGCAAAACGCGTTAGCCGTTTGGCCTCAACACTTATTCTTATCACGTTTTCTTAACGTGTGATTGGCTTTTTTTTCTTATTATTTGCTCTAAAATCTGTCGTATATTATGCAAATTTCTCCCTCTCTTTCCCTTATACTTTTTTCATCCCCCTCCCACTGAACGTAACGGAGCGTACGTGTGATTAAAGCGATCGAAACGAATTCGATTGCGTTTGACCGTGAAGAATGAAAGAAAACGAAAAAAAAAGTAAACGCTGATTCATAGGAGGTTCTAGATGCCGGATTAGATATCAGTTTTTGTCATAAAATTGTCTTGAACCTCGTAAAGCAAATAATGAACTCTGTATGAAACGGTGATCAAGTGCTTAGCGTATCTATGAAAAGCACACGGGAAAAATAGTTATAGACGTTTTATAATCTAAAAGCTAGTTGTGTGTTTCGTTTTCACCGCTCGATTGTATATTTTTATCATTTTTATGACCATTGGACTCGTTTCATCATCGTATGCAGTGCAAAATACTAATATTATTATTATTATTATTATTATTGTTTTTCATCTTCCTTTTTTGTCAGCTTTTGCTTTCTTCGGGGACGGATTTTGCCGAAAAAGTAAAATTCCTCGATATACGAACAACAAAAAGCAATATTCGCCTAATCGTTTTCCTTGCTTTTTGTTTTGTTCTTTTCTTCCCCCCCCCCCCCCCCCCTCTAGTTTTCATAGTTCCCGTAACGCGTTGCATTTTTGTCTCGTGAGAGGACAGATAGTGACTTCGTTGATAATTTTATACAATCGCTGTGTGGGATCACTTGAATAACACTCGAAGTTTGGTCGGGTAGATGAACACAAATTTCGGATCTTACGAAGCGGAATTTCTAACGTGTGTGCAACGACGACGAGTTAAGCAATTGGGAAAATTTCTTTAACGTCGCATCTGTGAATTTCATCAAGTCACATCAAGTGTTGGATATAAAGTTATTTGTCGACTATTTTCTCTTCAAACGAAAATAATCTCATTGTGAATATATTATTTGAATAAAGGTCACTTTTCCGCGAATTATTCGACAAAGCATCACGTCTTGATGAATTTTTCGGCGTATTTTTTTTTTACGTTCAAATATTTTTCACTCTTCGCACACTCGTACCGGCTCTTTTTCCATTCGCACCACTATCTCGCAAAGTAACTTCAAATTTTGTGTAATTCCTGTTTGACATCGATAAAAAAAATTATATATATATTCATTGGAACGATTCAGAATAAAAACTTTTGTCGCCTTTTTGGGGGTTTTTGTTCCTAATTATAAAACGATTCTTCGCGTTATAAATGTGACTAGTGAACGAGTATTTATCTCCTCGATAAGATTGACTTTTAATATTTATGTATTTTCGGGTATAAAGCCAAGGTTCGAGGATCCGAGTACTCATCAAATTGCTCGCTCCTTACACGTTTTTCCCGAAGTATGTCATACATCAGAAGAGATATTCGGGATAGACCGACATTGGACAATGCCTCGTTGAGTTTCGCACTTTGTCACCATTCATCCGTCATTCTGAATATTAGTTCTTTTGTAAAAAAAAATGCTTCGTATAAAAGCGATACTGACGTAACAAATTTGGGACTACCAGCTCAACATTCCAATTAAATTTCTTCTAAAACGGTCCTAAATTCGATAAAGCGTGTACTTTTTCGTCTAGAAAGATACATCGACAGAAAGTCTGGGGATTCGAATCCCCGACCACGATATCCTTACGCCTAAAAAGACATATTTACAAAATTGTGCTATTAGCACAGTTGATTTTAATACTGTCTGGATTGTAATTTTTCAGAACGCATTTTTTTTATTTGCTACTTGTATCGTTTTATAATTAGGTTCAAAGATTTCCAGTTGCAAATAATGAGGGAAAAGGTAATATTCCTGAATATGCTCTTAATTTTATATATATTTATAATTTCATTTTTCATTGTTATATATTTTATTGTTTCAGTAGACTTTCAAACTAAAATGCTGTGTGGCGCCAGTTTCTCGTCTAACACCCCGATCTACCACCCCCGCTCTCTCCTTCCCACATTCATTTAAATATTTGTAATAAAGTATCATTTGCTTATTATCGGTAGTCCTTTTGCTTTCAATCTTTACTACTCCAATTATGAATAATAATGATAATAACTCACGATATTACCAATCACACTCCTTCGCCATCATACAAACATGAGTGTGTGATCGGTATAAGAAAAGCAGCCGCTCAATTCTAAATATACGTAAATATTGACAATTCTCACCCTCACAAGGGAATAAAGCCTCGTATTCTATCGGTGTATAATAATTTGGTTTTTCGCTAGCTCGTCAAGCGCAACCATTCGAAGGATATGACAAAAGTATTGCCCAATCAATAATAAACTTGATAGACTCGAATATTTCGATCGTAGATTCAATGATTACTTTCATCTCTTATTTTACAAAATCGCAGGTCTAACCTTACGAGTCACCGTCCTGCGTACAATTCGGCCAAAACAAATTTTCGTAATTCATTTGAACTTTTACGAAATTCAACAATCGAGAAACTAAAAGCGTTCTTGTTAACGCGAACAATGGTCCATCAGCTTTTTTGCCATCTGATATCGCACACGAGCCCTTCTCCACCTCTGCGTGGAATTTTCGACAACATAGAAGGAAAAGAGAAACGCTTTTACAGGCATTTTGTCACGAGGCCACCGTTGCGCAACGCAAGCTGCTCCACGGTTGCCGCAGGATTTCCTAAATAGCGGCAGGGTTTTTGTTCCCAAAGACAGATAATCGAAATGAAATTCAGTTTCAAGTTTATTTCCAACCTTGATATTTCTTTTTTTTTTACAATTATTTCCATTGTTATCGAAACTCACCGCAGAGCTTTTTTTTCATGCGTGCTGAAAAATTGCATCGAAGTATACGAAAGATAATTCCTATTAGCTTTCATACTGGAGAGATAAATTCGATTATCAATCTTCCAAGACTCACAAAACGTGAGATTTTTCTATATTAAATAATAATAGTAATAATAATAATGATAATAACGAGCGCTTTCGGCTATTAGCGAACGGCCATTATTCAGAATATTTGTGTGTGAATGTTTATCGTAAATCCAAATGAGGAACGGCAAATAAAACCGTAATCCCTATATTTACTACCCAAATTTTTGTTGTCCGCTTGGCGGGAGAGGAGGAGGGGGCGAAGTGATCGATAGTTGAATTTTGTACTTTGCTACACGCTGCTTTACGATTAACCGTTGACAAAAGGGGGAGAGGAAAAGTTCGGAAATAGGGAAGATTTTTCGAGCGGGGGGGGGGGATTATTTCTTCCGCTGGATTTTAATAGACAGAGGGATTGACAACGTACGAACGAGAAAGGAAGCATTCCAAAGATAACGTGGAAGAAAAAACTGAGCGAAACATCGC
Organism: Ophion ventricosus; assembly: GCA_963932345.1. NCBI lineage: Eukaryota > Metazoa > Arthropoda > Insecta > Hymenoptera > Ichneumonidae > Ophion > Ophion ventricosus. The sequence continues at coordinate 15,728,561 of OZ010713.1, forward strand.
GAAAGGGTGAAAACGAGAAATTCACTATTGAAATTTAAAACATTGTTACCGCGATACGCTCCTAGAATTTGTTTCAATCGTTGAATCCTGCAGTAATAATTCTTCGACGATATACATTTATATTTGTTTTTTAAATTTTCTTTCGCATTCGAACGGTGCTCAATCCTTGTCTCTGAGGGTGTTTAAATCGATAGATATTTCTTGTTCGTTTTGTACCATTATCAGAATTGATTTAAATCTTTGAGCGCTTGGCCTGACGTGACTTGGCAGTGCGACGTGGCTTTTTCGCAATTTCATTGGGTTGCTGCGGCTCGTCGGAGGTTGCCTTCCGTTTGGACGAGACCGAGGCCACCGGAGCTTTCGGCGGTGCCATCAGCATCGCGAGTCTCGGTGCCGGTTGTTGCGTCACACTCGTTGGGATCGGAGCTTCGCTCGGGCTCGAGGGATCAGCGATCGGTATGAAATTCAAGGCGTCGCTGAACGGTTCCGAAAGAACTCCCTGATTCGCGAGAGCCTGGAGCTCGTCGGTTGGCACGGGCATCGATTGTCCGCATCCACCGCAGACCGGTATCGCCGGTGATTTCGAACGCCAATATTGCAGCTCCGTCTTGCATTTGTTCAACTCCTGCAGATTTTTTTTGGTTTCATAAGACGATATTTCTCTTTCTTCTTTCGTTTCGATTTCGCCGAAGATAACCACGTTTGCCGTAACGTCGGGAAAGAATTGAATGTTCTATCGCCGTTTTTATAGCTTTGATAAATGTAAATCCATCATTTGTTCAGTTAAAAATGGTCATTTTGGATTTATCGAAGCTATAGAAGAGGTTATAAAAAAAAAAACGTGACAAATGCATGTTGCTTTGAAAACTAAGGAATTCATAGATATTGGACAATCAGAGAAAGAGGAAATTGCTGTTTTCTTCAGATTGTTCTGTACCTGACTAGAATATGGTGCAGTGAAAACTATAGTTGAGTCTCCAAATGACAGAAGTGATATACAAGTTGAAGCTCCCATTTTTTTAGAGACTCAAGCGTTTCGCCGTTCATTGTTGAAGAAAGCTATTTTTCTAGACGTGCATACGTCCAATAAAAGTTCAATTTTTAAGTTATAATAGGGTCCACCACAAAGACATCGTGAAGGGTTCAAATAAACTTACAAACGTTCAGACATGGTGAAAGTTTCTAAGTGAAACGAAGCATCAAATTTTGGGTCAGTTAATTTGACAGGGCCATTGGATCCTTCTCTTCAGTCAGAAGTCTTAACCATCCCCAAGAATAATTTTAGCTATTTCATTTGGACTTTTCCAATAGCCCCAAGACGTATCTAGTCTTACCGATGGAACGAGGCACATGCTTTTTAAAATGTTTTCGCGGAGCCTACTTCAGCATCAGAAAAAATGTAAATCGTCCAATACCGATCAGATAAGGGAACTGAAGGTTGCTTCGTACTTTGAAAAATGACAATTATGTTCGTCCTCCATTGCAGAGAGGACTAAATTTTAACTTTCAGCGAGAAGTCACCTTGTAATGTCTTCCCACGATCTTCAATTACTATCGGCCATCTTGACCCACGCCGCGTTAAATATCTAATTGGATTGCGCGGTATTTTAAGATTGCAGCGTTACATCGGTTAAGCGGTTACGTGGGTTCGAAAATTTCAAAAAATCCATTTTTTAATTATTTTATTATCTAATAGTACAATATGTCTAGAATATTCTCCCAAAGTTTTAAGTCAATCGGAGTAAAAGTCTAGGAAAGAGAGCCTTTGGGAATTCCCCCCGTTGGGAAAGACCGGCTGGGAGCAACGCATTTTTCTCAAAACACTATTTTTGAAGTCGGTGGACACGATTTCTCAAAAACTAATACACCGATATTATTGGAATTTTGCACACTTCTTTAAAATTGCATTGACTAGTGATTGAACGAAGGTTTTTTTTTATCACAACTAATTTTGCAAGGCTATACGTAGTGTAAATTGTTCCAAAAATTGAATTATTTTGCATACAACTCTACCAAAAATTCAAATTTCAATTTTTTTAAAAATCCGTCTGGTTTTTTAATTTCAGATAAAGCTATCATGAGTTATCCTGACCACCACGAGGACACTATTTTTGAGGGGTCTTCGGAAACCAGGTCCCAAATTTTTGGATGAAATTTTTTTTTAATATTGTTGAAATGTTGCTCTTTTATGTGCTTAACATATTGAATAAAATAATTGATATATTATATTTTTTTTAAATAGAGAAAATACGCTTCTTGGCTTCGAAACCCACGTAACCCCTTGAGATAAAATCACGAATGGCAAACGCGAATGAATGAAATTCGAATGCAAGATCAGGCAATACGAGCGCATGCATTCGATTTTCGAATAATGCGTACACGCGCGTGAGCTTAAAAACTCAAGCAAATTTGCCGGCTATTTAGGCTAAATAAATAAATCCAAACACTGCAGATTTAGCGCGGTTCTTATGAAAAAGAGCGTTAAGACCGCGCTCTTTTTTACTTTCATTCGTATTTCGCATTTAGATGAACCTAGGAACGAAAAGCACAACGTGTTTCAAAAATTTCGAGAATTAAGAGCATGTACACGGTCAACATAACCTCATAAATTTTCCAACTCAGTTTTCTTATCGATGGTTGAGGTTTTTTTTATAGAAAAAACGAAGCATCAAGCAGCGGAGAATTTCCTGACGCAGTGCTTGACGATTTTCTTTCGCCCTAAATATTATTCAACGTTGAGAAATCTCTTTGAAATTTTCAACTATCTCTCTCACACTCATATGTAATGTGGTATACCTTCTATTATGCGTTAAAATGGCATTAGAGAAAATAGCGGTTACTCAATGCTTCTCACAAACGTGATTTTTCAGCGGGCGCGAATTTTATAGAGTAATCATGATAAAACATCATTGCCAAATTTATAGTCGATCTAACAATTATAGCAACACAACGTTTTGATACATCTCACAGATTATGTTGACGAATCAAATTTTACTTCCAATAAAATCCACTCTTTCGATTGCTACGGTGCACATGACGTTTTATAGTCCGGACGTAAAATAAAAACGAGAAAATTAATCATCAATATAAAGAAACATGTTAGTTGGGGTATCCGTTGAAAAAAGATGGAGATCCCAAAAAAGAGAGAGTGTAATACCGTAAATTGTAGTATTACTACAATTTGTAATCAATGCCACGAATTATTGATATGCAATTTCAACGTAGGATGCTCAATAAATGATTCTTCAAAATCATGAATCAGTTTTCGACAGAAATCGACTGTGTGATCTATCACACTGTAGTATTAAGAGTCACAATATCGAAAAATAATACATCAAATCGTACCAGTTCAACCACTGAGCCCATTTGCCGTGTGGATAAATGGGCTACTTCTTGGCTAGATGTTAACAAATTACAGAAATGACACGGCCAAAGACGTGAAAAAAAGATTGAACGTTTTTACTGAAGCATTCGGTACCTTTTTAAGACCAGGCAAATATTTCTGTTCAAAAAGAATCGTTCATACTCAAAACGTCCGATAGTGTTTTCTCGTTTCACGCATCGCAATAATGCATTTTGCGATCGATCAATATTTTTCAATGTTTTTCCATTCAAACCGTTCAAAGTTTCTTATCTCCGTGCTTTGAACGGTTCGAATGGAAAATCATTGAAAAATATTAATCGATCGCAAAATGCATTATCGCAATTTGTAAAACGAAAAAATACTATCGGATGTTTTCAATATAAACGATTCTTTTCGAACAGGAATATTTTTTTTATCGACAAAAGTCAGGCATGATCCACAAGATATTGCAAGCTATCAGGTTAATGGAGTTCCATAGAAATTTTTTCAAAAAATCTGTCAACATGAGCTGCCGAATACAATTTTGGTAATAACTGAGATTTGGTTGTTCAAATTTCGATAAGTGTAACAAATATACCTCTGTAAATACCTGTAGAAGGGTGCTGAACTTTCGCGATGTTTCCTCGTTCTTTTTGTCATTGTCGTCGAAGCGATTCGCGTACTCGAGCATTTGCTTCTGCTGCTCGTATATCTTGCTCTTGCACGTTTTCAAATCCCTGCGCATCAGCGTCAATTGTGTACTGTAACGCTTCAGGCCTTGTTTAAGCTTGCGTAATCTTCGTCTGAACACTATATTAGCCTGGGGCGATGGCGTGTTTACCTCGACGAGTGATCGCTCGTCGGACGAGTGAGGTGACGAGGCTTCGTCGCCGTTTCCGCTTCCGGACTTTGCGCCACCGATACTCAACGGTGGCGAATCGAGGCACATAAAAGGTTTGCTCACGGTACTCGATGCTGGACAAGCACAGAGAAAAAAACAATGAACGATTATTACGAAACAATTGTTTCAATTTCTTGTATAGGATATGCCGAAATTGGTAGTAATCAAGTTATTAAGGGGTTACGTGAGTTTGAAAATTTCAAAAAATCCATTTTTTAATTCTTTTATTATCTATTAGTACAATATGTCTAGAATATTCTCCCAAAGTTTTAAGTCATTCGGAGTAAAAGTCTAGGAGAGAGAGCCTTTGGGAATTCCCCCCGTTGGGAAAGAAATTTTGCACACGTCTTCAAAATAGCATTGACTAGTGATTGAACGAAGGTTTTTTTTCGATTACAACTAATTTTACAATGCTATACGTAGTATAAATTGTACCAAAAATTGAACTATTTTGCATACAACTCTGCCAAAAATGCAAATTTAATTTTTTTTTTAAATCCTTTGTTCAATCACGAGCTATACTTATCTACTAATAGAAAAAAAATGGCTTTTTAAATTTCAGATAAAGCTATCATGAGTTATCCTGACCACCACGAGGACACTTTTTTTGAGGGGTCTCCGGAAACCAGGTCCCATCGGCTGAATTTCCCAAATTTTTGGATGAATTAAAAAAAAAAATATTGTTGAAATGTTGCCCTTTCATGTGTTTAACATTTTGAGTAAAATAATTGATATATTATATTTTTTCAAAATAAAGATAATATGCTTTTTTTTGGCTTCGAAACCCACGTAACCCCTTATAGCGTCACGAACGACAAAAAGAAAATGGTGCATCTAATAACAATCGAATCATCTCATCTAAGAATTAAGATTCTTGCAGTCTTTTTTTGCAATCAATTCTTGTTACATTTCAATATCACAAGCTGACAATTCTTTGTTTGAAAATTCTCTGAAAGAAAACGTTAAACCAAAAAGCCACTGGTCAAGAATAAGTGTTTAATAACTAAAGCAAATCGTACTTTAGATAGTTTATCTTTGAGCGCATAGGGAATATTTGTATATTTTTAATGAACGTTTTTTTCTCTCTGATCCGTCGAGAGGATAGAGAATAAAACGAGAGATTGTGGACTTACAAGAAAATGTTCCCGCGAGATCAAGGAAATCCGCACCGAAATACGGGATTTCCGGTAAAGTCGGCTCTATCCGCTCTTTGAAGTACTCCATGGCCATTGTGCTCAAATCGAACAATTCGTCGGTTGCTTTGTAAGGTCTAACGAGTTTTGGAGTTACTTTTATGTAATGTAAGATACGATATACTTCGTCCAGAATCTATAACGAGAAAAAAATCGAAAAACAATTTTATCAAGATTAGCACAATTGTCCTTATCTCGAGATATATAGGAATGATGGCAAACGCGTCGCTTTCTCACACAAAAAAAAAATAGGTTCTTCCCATGTTTGAAAATATTCCTTTTTAAATTGTCTAAAATTGTTAAATGTTGTTCGTGCAAACTAAGAGTATCACGAACGAGTTGTTCACAATACAAGCACGATTTTTGCTATACAGTTAAAAGCGTGCACTACTTCAATGCGTGAACAAATAGAGTTAATGAATTAAGATGTGCAAGTTAGACGTGAGAATTCAAAACTAATATTTATTCCTACGATTTATAAGTAATAAATATAACGTCCCAAAATCTCTGTATTTGAAATCGGTGCTCTTGACCCTGCCACTCATAAATATTCGTGAAAAATAATGAGAATTCTTATCGATTTTAAGCAGGCACTGTCGAATTTTCATAGTCAAATGTGAAAACATAATCTAAAGAGTTACATATCTCCAAGTTTAGAAAAAAAAATCAAAACTAGTCTAATATTTCAATTGCGGACAGCGTTATAGGGGCGGACCATGCGAACGAGTATTTTCGACAGAAGCCTGAACATCGTACATAAACACTAATTATTTATTGTTAAATACATTTTTTGAATTTCGGATGATCAAAATACCAATAAATAATGTATCATGTAGATTTCCGAGATTATCTTTTAAAACAATCGCGCAAAACGCCATTTTTCAACCCAGCTGGCGGTAACCCATTAACCCTTCGTGGTCACACATCCACTTGGTTCGATTCTATCTAGTCAGTTTTGAAAAAAGTATTGTGACCAAACAATCCGTCCGAAGTGGTTCAAGAAATTACGGAATATGGTTTGAACTTTCTAGATGATGTACGCAAAATTTATTGATAAGAAATAAAATGGCGACATGTTAAAGAGGTGAAAATGCAAAAGACACTTTTTCACTCAAAAAAACCATAGTTCCGTGAATTTTCAACATTTTTACCTAACATTTGGACTTGATACTCCATAGATATGCTACTTTTGGGAAAAAAAAATAGTAGCATAGTGCGCGTTCCAAAAAAGGTATTTATTCCGACACGTGAAGAGGGTATATTTTACGGTATGAGGATACTTTAAGGAGTTACGTTGATTTGAAAATTTCAAGAAATCCATTTTTCAAATTTTATCATCTAATAGTACAATATGTCTAGAATATTCTCCCAACGTTTTAAGTCAATCGGAGTAAAAGTCTAGGAGAGAGAGCCTTTGGGAATATCCCCCGTTGGGAAAGACCGACCGGGAGCGACGCAGGTATACGCATTTTTCTCAAAACACTATTTTTGAAATCGGTGGACACGACTTCTCAAAAACTAATGCACCGATCTTGTTAAAATTTTGCACACTTCTTCAAAATAGCATTGACTAGTGATTCAACGAAGGTTTTTTTTTCGATTAAAACTAATTTTACAAGGCTATACGTAGTGTAAATTGTACCAAAAATTGAACTATTTTGCATACAACTCTGCCAAAAATTCAAATTTCCAATTTTTTTTTAAATCCTTCGTTCAATCACGAGCTATACTTATCTACTAACAGAGAAAATTTGGTTTGTTAATTTCAGATACAGCTATCATGAGTTATCCTGACCAGCACGATGACACTTTTTTTAGGAGTCTCCGGAAACCAGGTCCCACCGGCTGAATTTTCCAAATTTTTGGATGAATTTTTTTTTTAATATTGTTGAAATGTTGCTCTTTTATGTGCTTAACATTTTGAATAAAATAATTTATATATTATATTTAAAAAAAATAGAGAAAATATGCTTCTTTTTTGGTTTCGAAACCCACGTAACCCCTTAAACTCCAGGTAAGATGGTGAATACAGTCCTATTCGAAGCCGGGAACGATTGTATATTTACGCCAAAAATTGTTCGACGGGTCGATTCTACCCAGGGTGACCACGAAGGGTTAATCAACGTTTTTCACATCTTATAAAATTTTACGCATCACGTGAAAATTCATGGAACTTGAGTATTCTATGAACTGTAAAACCCCCATCGGACCCCCCCCCCCCCCCCCCCCCCCCCCCCAAGAAAGGTAGCTATGAAGGTTAGTCTATTGAAAATCATAAAGTGAAAATCTTGCTGTCTCACCTCTCCAGGAAAGAAGCAGCAATGTTTCCGCTCAATGTGCTTGCCGAAGCTCATATGTAGAAGAGTCAGACGCATGTGTAGAGTCTCAATGATGTCGGATTCGCAGGCCAACGGATGACTGCGTCTAGCCGACTCTCTTCTCGGCATTTTTGCCTTTATGGATTGAAAACGACTGAGCATCTGAGCTTGAAGTCGTTGAAACGTGGAATTCAGTATCGATCCACAAATCCGATCCATTTGATGGCATACCTAAACATTTTCGTGTGAAAATCATCCACTCTCTAATTTTCGGAACCAAAACTTAAAGGTGTTTCCTCCAGAAAATGTCGAACTTACCAGACGCAAATGTGCCACGGTATTGTAATCCAGATAGGAGAATATTTTTTCAATAATCTCCGGCGGTAAGTTGAGCAGATTTAAATTTCGCTCCGACGGCATTATCGCCAATTGACGAGTGAGTCCCGGCTGTACTTGAGGTTGTTGCCTACGCGACGGTCCCGCCTCGCAGACTCCTTCGCCGACTGAACTCCCACCGCTCGCTCCACCCATGTTACTCGACTGACGAGTAGATACCATTCTTCCAAAATCCTCGGCCGAACGATCCTCCTACAAGCACCTGAATAGAAATTACTCAGACACAAAAGAACATGCTACAACAAAGAATATGTGATATTAAATTTACTGAAATTCCTGACGCAAGATTACGATGTCGTATTTGAGATTGTGCGAAACATTATTTCGAGGATAATCTTGCTCTTAATAGAATTAAATACTACTTGAAAATATAGGAATCGAAAAAAGATTAGAGCAATGTAATTCGACGAAATACAAATAAAAGCAATTTTTCAGAATAGAGGGAACAGGAATCAGGATCCGAGGATGTTTTATGTCGGGACATTCAAGGTCTACCTTAAATTTTGGTGCAATAATATACAGGGTGCGGCGCCAAAATCCGGACAAAATTAAATTTGATTTCCCGCCGTTCTGTACGACTTCGAGAGTTCGCGATTGGCGTCCAAATAGCTTGACGCATGTAACATTCATAACTTCGAAACAGTCGCAATGTTGAAACCCAGTACAAAGTATAATCGAAGAGCGGCGCTCTTCGATCGGAAGTGTTCACGCTGGGCACTCAGCGACAGAAAATCATTCGATTGTTCGGGTACCCAAGATCGACTGTGTATGATGTTGTCGCAAAGTATAATGGATCGGAGAAGTCCAACGAAGGTTTTGTAGCACCGGCAAGGAAAACTCACTCGAAGGAACGCATTGTCAGGACACCCAAAATCATTCAACGGGCTCAGAAGCTAATTATTGAGGATCCAGGGCAATTGAACTGAAAATTGGTGTCGGTTCTCGGTGCGAGTGAAAAAACTATGCGTCGAATCGTCGAGGAGGCCGTATGTTTTCTAGCAGGACAGTGCGCCCGTGCATACAAGTCATTTGGTGCAAAATTGGTTGTCGGACAACGTCGACATGTTTTGGAGCAAAGAATTTTGGCCTCCCAACGGCCCAAATCACTTATAAACAATAAACTAAATGATGAATGAACCCTGATATTTTCATCTGACCACAACTAAATGTGATTTTTGTATGAACTAGAATAAAGTGTATGGATGGTGTCGAAATTTGCATAGCTGGAATGCAACGAAAAATCCTCTCGATATTTTTATTTCTTTATTTTTAATATTATCGAAAATCTTTTTTCGCAGAATTTGGTTATAAATTTCCAATAGAGATTCTCAAAAATATTTCAATGACTTTCGTAACCTAGATGTGCAAAAAAAAATACAGAAAGACGAAAAAAAAATCTTAATTGCAGTCCCCCGATGCAAACTTTAATACCCTGTTTACGAAGACATAGCTAAAACACATAGCTATTATTTCAATTGAATATATGAGAATGCATCATTCAAGACAAACTCATCACACCATTTTTTTTTTTAAATAACAATTCAATCCACAACATTAAACCATTGCAATATGCTGAAGCGTTAAAGATTTTTTTCATTCTCTTTCATTTCATTTTGCTTCAAAGAAGTTTCAATTGAAAGGTGAATCCATTTTGTTTTGGAGTTGCAAGATGGAGAAGCTCTTTGATAAAAACACCAGTAATTCATGAACAATTCACATTTTGGTGGAAAAGTTCTCGCAAATCTTGTTTAATAAAAGTTTGCCCAATAGTTAGAAAAATTTGGTCCAGTAATCTATTCAACACCATCGTTCATGCCGGAAGTAAAAATGATTCACTCCGGCGCAGCCACTGATGATTCTCCAAAATTGAACAACCTGTTCTTCCGGCAAAACTGTTACCTCGAAGTCTCCGAGTTTGGAATGGCATCATAGAAATTTTTGCAAATCACTGCAATGCTAGAGATTTTCCTAAACGTGTCAATTTATGACGACGGACACTGGTAATACTTTGGTAGATAATTGCCCAATATATGTCACTTAACGAAACAAGTTTTTCACTTTTATTTCGAACTAAAAATTGTACGATCATCAAAAATAGAAAATATCGTTTCTCACGATAAAGTCAAGTGCCACGAAAAAAAAAAAGCTTGAAAACTCCATTGGCAGGTTTCGTAAATAGGGTTAGAAGAAATTCGTCGATATTCCGATGAAAATCGTTTAGTGCAATCGCGCTTATCGCGTTATGGCTGCACGACCGAAAATCTCGATATCTATGTGACGATTTTTGTTTTTTTTCAAAATCCTTCGCCTTCCTCTCTTCAAAGTGGGATCGATTTTTCGTGGATTTTCAAGCGTCGTACGAACCCGAAAAGTCTCGTCCCTCCCCCTCCCGCCCCCCTACCTTCTCCTCCAAAGAAAACCCGAGAGGACCGAAAGATTGCTCTTCGAGTCGAAAAATCGACAAAATAATGCGGAAAAGAATAAAGAAACATTCCTCCTGAATGAATTCGACAAGAAAATTCTGAGAGATGCAATCTCGTAAGCATTTTCCGAAATAACATACGGAGATTTCGCCACGTTTTTTTTTTTCTTCCGAAATAATGACTCAGCGGCACAAACTTTTCTTACTCGATAGATCGTAGAATGTGTGTGAAGAATAGCTGTAAAAACGTTTTCTTTTTATCCCCCCTGGAAGCTTTCACTGTTTCGTAGTGTAACAAAGTGTAAGGCCGAAGAACACTGGGGAGCTGTTTTAACGGGCGGGTATATACGGTTTTTTTCTCTCGGTCTCGTCTCTCACGCTCCGTCTCGCTACGCGTTGTGTGTCTTCTAATTTGCACCCGCCATAAGTGGGAAAACTCGGGCTTTGTGGAGGTGGAAAATCTTTTTTTTTTGCCAATTTACGCCAAGAATATAGGGGGCGGGAAAGTAAAAGTGAAAAATGAAAACAACGCAAGGTGAAACGAGTAGGCACACTTGCGAAGAGAAACATGTATTGCATACGTGTTTTCTATATATCTTATATAAATACAGATATAAAATGTACAGGACAACTCTCGATAACACCAACGCCGCCAAAACTACGGGTGTTAGACCTAAACGTTCCTGACAACAGCGTTAAAGAAACAGCACTTTATCTGATGCATGATGCGGTCCATTTTTGTTCCTCCGAACGATACATTTGCGTACAAGAGAGGGAGAGAGAGAAAAAGAGTAAAATTGTAATACGATTCTTACCACCCCCGGATAGAACGACGCGTTACACACGGCTCTCGGGAATCCGCGTTGGCGCTTATAGCGACATTTTGACGGAGGAACGCGCTCGAAAACGCCGTGTATTTCCTCACTGGAACCGTTGAACTGCCTCTCGACGCGGTCGTTTTTGTTATACTGTTCTGCTCTCGCACTCCGTTTCGTTGCGATAGATCGCGTCGTCTCTGAGGCCGCGGTTTGTACCATCGGATGCCCGTTCGGCTTTTGCCCCCCCCCCCCGCCGCCGTGCGCTGTCAGCGCTTCATGAATGTTTCGCTACAAAACCGCGGCACAGCGCTAACATCTTTTTTCCTTACCACTCGGCCGATAAGCCTGGGATTATTTGCGAATTGAGTTTTTGACATTTTTTTTGGCTTTTCAGTCCACGATATAATACGTTTTATATGACTTTTGGAAAATATTTTTAATTTTGGAGACACGTCGTTGAATGGATCGGAGATAACATTTTTTCATTTTAGAGTAAGCATTTAAGGCCATGTGTCACACGTCCAGTCGGTAAAAATCCTACTGCCAAGTTTTCTCCTAGACGGATCATATTTTGGATAAAAGAAGAGAAAGCGGTTGTTCGTCGTTCAACAGAGCGGAACGTGTTTCTTTTCTTTTTTCCCAAAAATTAACCGTTTCAGAAATCATTGGGAATCTGCAAATCAGCTATCTCTCTCGCACTCATGGCCGCTCGGTCGGTGTGACACTTGGCCTTAAAGTACATCAAAGAACGCTTAAAAAATATTCTCTAAAATTTCAAGTCAATTCGTTTAAAGTAAAGGGCGTTTTGGGCGTTTATAGGCAGTTTCTGCGAACCGGCGAACTTTAAACGCTTTTTTTTTCAAAATTAGTGACCACGATGTCTCAAAAATCACTGCACCGATCAACTTCAAAATTTACAAGCCTCTTTTACATATCGAATAACAGTGCTTGAACGAGGAGGAATTTTTTTTCGATGCATTGTTTTTTTTTTGTCAACGAAAAGAAAGTATTCTTTTTCCAATGAAAATCGCTACTTTCACTTTGAACTGCGGCCATTTAAAAAAAAATCAATATTTCATTGAATCCTTCGGCCACGCGCTAGAGAATTTTATGCAAAAACTAAATGCGTTTGATTTTTTTATTTCAGATGATTTGTTTCCGAGCTGCAATGGTCACCGCGAAGGACGTTTTTCAAACACCGGTCTGCAAAAACCATTGTATGTATCACGTTTATAAATATTTTTCAATACAAAATTTTTTAAACATGCTTCAAACATAGTTTAAACATACTTTAAACATACTTTATACATACTTTAAATATATACAGCAACATACTTTAAATATACTTTAAACATACTTTAAACATACTTTAAACATACTTGAACATACTTCAAACATTGCTTTTAACCCCGCACGCTTTAAGGCCATGTGTCACACGTTCAGTCGGTAAAAATCCTACTGCCAAGTTTTCTCCTAGACGGATCATATTTCGGCCAAAAGAAGAGAAAGCGGTTGTTCGTCGTTCAACAGAGCGCAACGTGTTTCTTTTCTTTTTTCCCAAAAATTAACCGTTTCAGAAATCATTGGGAATCTGCAAATCAGCTATCTCTCTCGCACTCATGGCCGCTCGGTCGGTGTGACACTTGGCCTTAATGTAAAAAAAAATGAAAACCAACCCCTGTTTTCCCAGAAAAAATTCACGAAAAATTCACGTGTAACGAGTTAAAGGGGACCTCTCTGTTTAAAATTATTTTTGTAATGTAGAATAAAGATTTACTGATTTGGAGAGAGAAATATATTTTTGAACTCGTTGATACGAATATAGTATAATAAACACGAATGTCGGTGGTCGTTTACCGACTGTTACTGATGTATTGTTTGCTCAGCTACGTCGTGTAGTTCGTGTACATTGCGCGATGGCGCCGCCAGTGTTGTGGCGACGGTACTACAGCTACTAAGAGGTACTACTTCATCGTCGATGCTTTTCCACTGAACACTGCGCGTGCGTGAGTTTGTCAATGATGTAATTAAAAATCGTTAAATTAGTTTGTGGTATTTAGGATATTATTTGAAAAGTTTTTAGGAAACGATATTTTGAGATTCAGGATATCGCTAATCGTCTTTTAATTTTAAACATCTTACAGAGCATTTTTTGTCGTAGATAAGTCTATTCTTTAAAAATAAAACAGACTTTTTTACCACTTTTCTTTTAATGAAAAAATATTCCTAATTTTGTTTCATCAAACGTGTTTGTTTATTAACATTGAAATAATATACAATAATGTTTCAATTGCCGAATTGTTAAAGCTGCCTTGAAAATAGAATAAAAAAAGTTCCATGCAATTTTCGATTACTAGAATCTTTTGTCTTTGTTCGTCTTGCTGTATTTTTCGTTCTTATAAATGTTTCATGACAACAATGATTCCGGAACATTTGTCCGCACAACAAATAGTCCCAATAAAAAATAGTGATGTACTATGAGAGAAAATGGAAGGTTTATCTATAAGGAATACATAGATGCACCAATTAATAAATGCTCTGTAATTCGGTAAATCGTGTGCTCACTCATTTCTAAGAATAAATTCGGATATCACAATCGAGTCTAATCAGATATTTACAAAAAGGAAAAAATTGAAAAACTATGTGCTTGGATTTTTTTTTCGAACTATCTTCGAATAGAAAAGAAATCCTCGGTGAATTATGGAAAGAATCTAAGAAGAATGACCGAAGAGAGAAGTAACGAGAGTTTGCTATTGTGCATGCGAATTGAACATATTTGATCAGCGCTAACCATTTAGCGCTGATCAAACGTATAAATAGGAAACAGGGAAGAACTTTTTTTGCTCCTTTTTCGTACAGTCCTTGTTTTAGCATGACTCCAATGAATTGCCCATTTTTAAATATTGGTCGTCATCAATTGACGTCAAGCGGTTTTTAAAAAAAAACAAGAGAATTTCAATGTAACGTTACAGCTTTGGTCATACGGCATTAGTATGAGAAATCTATACGCGTACAGTATAACGGCTGTTTCATGAGACACAATGTGAAGAAAAAAAAACAACCTCCAACAGTCACAAGCCGAACCCAGCACGATTTTTCTGTCCTAGCTACTGCCCCCTCTTTTAACCGCACAAGTAAACTTTTTTCGCATTTTTTTTTCCTACACGAGTGTCCCTCTCGGTAGAATTGGGTTCCATTGTCGAGATTGGATAAAAATGACCGCGAGCGCAATTTTAAGCCAAAATTACTATAAGTTATTGGCGGCCAATTTTTATAATAAATCACAAAAGTTTCATGATTATCGTTCTTTATTTTACTCCAAATGGCTCTTCAGTATAAGAATAATTATCTTTTTTCAAACGCCCACTATGGAGCTATTGTTTTCCTTAACCCTGCGTGGTCACACTTGGGTCGATTCTACCCAGTCAGTTTTCAAAAAAGTATTGTGACCAAACTATCCGTCCGAAGTGGTTCAAAAAATTACAGAACATACTTTGAACTTTCTAGATGATGTACGAAAAATTTTATTAATGAGAAATAAAATGGCGATATGTTAAAAAAAAAATCATAAAGATGTGAGAATGAAAAAAAGACACTTTTTCGCTAAAAAAAAACATAGTTCCGTGAATTTTCAACATTTTTACCTAAATTTTAGCCGTGATTCTCCTTAGATATGCTACTTTTGAGAAAATAATAGTAGCATAGTGCGCGTTCCAAAAAAAGTATTTATTCCGACATGTGAAGAGGATAAATTTTATGGAATGAGGATAGTTCAAACTCCAGGTAAGATGGTAAATACAGTCCTATTCGAAGCAGAGAACTATTATTTATTTACGCCAAAAATTGGTCGCCGGATCGATTCTACCCAGGATGACCACGAAGGGTAAAGGCGGGCAACCACTTTAAGAGACCGAAAATTAGATGATTTTTTGGATTTTTTTTATTGTGAAAAAAGAAACGGAAATTTCCGCAACTCTGAAAATAATTTATTTATATTTTCATACATCTCTGGTAATTTTTTCAAGTTATTTCATGCATTAATTAAGGTGTAATCTGGTGTATCCCTTGGCGTGTCCTCATCGTCGTTGTCGATTTGCGGGAATTGTGCAGCTCGCAATTCGCATCTGAAATAGTCCAACAAATTTTTACACATTCTTAACATGTTTTTTAAGAATATGAACCTAAACTTTGAAAAAAAAATCGAGAATTGAATATCGGAACGTGTTTGAAAAAAATGATCGATTTTTAGCATTTTTTTCCCCGGCGTTTTGTAATAATAAATATGTTTTAAACAATCTAATCTTTCCAACTTTAGGTTCATGTTTTACTAAATTATATTATGTAAGCGTGTTCCAAATTTGAAGTTGTTCCATCAATAAGTTTTTGAGTTATGATTCCCGCAAATTGAAAAAATGTAGTTTGAGACAAAAACGTTTAAAGTTTCACAAACGAAAAACTCAAAGTCAAATGTGTTTAATGAAATGATAAAACGTCTTACCGATTAATCAGCGATTCCAGCACCATACAGCAGTCCTTTCTGTTCCTCATGCAACTTATTTGAAGCTTGCATTTCCTCTTTACGAGCTCTTCGAGCTCCTTTTGTCTCTAATAAACTTTTTCTATTTTGCCGAGCCACGCGCATCTGATCCATTTGCTCGGCATATCCGTAACTCTGCCTGCCAACTACGATTTGTAGTTCATTCATAACCATGAGTAGGGCTGAATTTCCTTCATTGAATAAAATAGCAGCAAGAAATGCCGCTACCTCGATTATTTCGTACCCAGAATGGAGATGTTTTGGAGCTAATCGCCAAACGGTCGAGTTTGGGTTTGTTTGAGTTATGAAAACCCAAACAAACCCAAATAAACTATCTAACTGAGCGCTCGTGGATACCTGAGCGCGATTGGGAGTCGAGCAGAGAGTCTTTATCATTTATATACATACCGATAGAAGGAATCCGAATATCGTTTTGAAATTTTCAGGGTGTATTCTTAAAATATTTTGCTAACGATTTATGAAATTAAAAAAAAATAATTTTTTGAAGCATCTAAAGTGGTTGCCCACCTTAAACTATCATATATCAAAAGTATAACTCTAAATTGTATGAAACAAAATTGAAAATTGCAAGAGTTATGATTTTTTTTAGTAAAAAAGGGTCTTTTTACGCATTGATCCCTTGCTGATTTTGTCTGCCAATTTTAAATTCGATAAAAATATAATACCGAGAATGTCACAATCTAGAATGTTCAAACTAATATCCTGAATTTTTATGAGTCATTAGGAACGATACGGTCAACGCGGCAATCGTTTAAACATGGCTGAGGTCATTGCAAGCCCCCTACGACCAGCGTGTTATAGCCAGAACGTGCAACCACGAATGGTTAAACAGTTTTATACACCCACAATAAGCATAATTTTAAGCTTTTGAAAAAAAACTCCCTGTTGTTTGTTATTGGCATCTTTTGTCCAATTTTTCGAAATCCCCAAAGTCCTAAAAAAATTTAACAGCCGTAGCGATGGTCTTATTTGAATCCCGGAGACTTATTGGAAGGTTTGTGAAAAGGATTTTGGTAGACTAAGAGAATGCCGCTTGGCTGATGTCGGTATATCAATTAGCTTTCCTGGAAAGTCCATTTGACCCAACAAATTGCTTCCATATACTTGAGGCAGTATTCGAATCTAGAAATTTGAAAAAAAAAATCGATTTTTTTTGCATTTCCTTAAAGTATAGAATCTTAAGAATATGCCCTCAAAAGGAAATTTCGAAATGCCCAATATTTACAAAGTTATAGCGATTTGATTGAGAGGCCGCACAGACGCGAATCGGACAATCAGAAGATTCTAAGGAAGCTAGAATCAAAAAATCATCAGAATTCAGAAAATCATCATTTCGAAGTCGAGGAAGGTACACTTTACGAGGCAGGAATATAACGTTATAAATTACCGATTAATATAACGTAAATAGAGCATAACATAACATATTACTTCGATAGTTGCGGTTGTCTGAAATTATACTCAAAACTTTAAACGGGTTTTTCTCGAACCTACTTTTTTCAATCTGGTTGACATAAATCTCGAGTTCTATTCAACCGATTGACTTCAAATATGGTATATACCTTCAGTATATATTCCTTTATCGTCCCTATGGCGGTAATTGCCAAATTATTATTATGACTATTGAATAAGAAATTCAGAGGGGGTAAAAAATAACTTTTTTCAGAGAGTCACCATTTTAACTTTTATTTATTTTTTCTGTTTCGTACCTGCCTTAATAAAATTCTTATTGATAAAGAAAATTGGTTTTATTTCTGTTTCAGATGAATAAGAGCTTTGAAATAATTTCAACCACCTCAACCCTTTTTCTCCACGACCATATTTAGAGGGAAAAATAGGGCCAAGCAAATCGTTGGATGGACCCTCTGCAAAAACATTTCTCCTACTGAAAACATACAAAGTATTTATTGCTATGTCACATAGCAGATTATAGTTCTAATTATAATATTTAAAAATATATATATATTTAGAGGCCCATAACTATTTTAAATTTTGTATCGTTTTGGCACAGATTTTTTGTAAGTTCTTGAAACAACAATAAAAAGACTGTAAAGAAAGGGATACTAATTTTTTTTTTAACAAATATCATAAAGAGTTATTAAAATATGAATACTTTGATTGTTATTCAGAGGATCGACTAATCGATTGTACGGCGCGGAAATGTTACGGCTGCATCGAATCCCAGGTGCATCAGTGGCTAACGGCTTAACAACCGGAAACTCTTTAATGACTCGTCAAAGAATTGCACCTATATTTATACAATCCCTTTCTATATGCATCCAGTGATTCATCGGATTCCCTGTGGATCACTAGTGACTCTCTTGTACTTTTCTCCCACATTTTGACTCATCGTTCAATGCATTCGATCACATCTATATGGGGCATTCCACGCCAAATCGACCACTTTCAGGCCCGACTCCTTTCGATTTGGCTGAAACTTTTATGTTATTGTTTTCATCTTAAGACGCTTGTGTGTTTTTTTTTTCAATTTTTTTTACATAATCACAAATACGTACTGATTTTTTGAAAAAATCGCCCGTTTTTTTAAACTCTCATAACTTTCGGAAAAATGGACCGATTGAGATTTGGTTTTTAAAATTCTTCGTTTCGAAATGTTTTTTATGAAAAGAATATTTGAAAAATATTCAAAATCATCTTCAGCATGATTTTTTAGTTTTTGAAAAAAAAAACGCGTTTTGTTTTTCAAGAATGCCACTTTCGAATTTTTTTTTGTAAAAAAAATATGATGAATTTAGCAATTTTTTCCGCCAGACCCATCATGGTACGATATTTTTTTCTATTTCTTTTTCTAAATTGAAAAACGTTTATTTTTAATTTTTTCCAATTATAGCTGTTTTCTATGATGAAATAATTTTAAATGGTTAATTCTATCATACTCAATACTTTGTATATAATATTAACTCACTTAAAAAGCTTTCCAATAATGTTAAATTATTTTTAAAGGATTAGTTCATGGGGAAAGAAGTAAATTCAATAAATCGTTTAATAGTAATTAATGATGAATTCATTCATCTCTGTGACGTTTGAATAATTTACACAATTTGAATTAATCAAATTTTTAATAATAAAACTGCTGAGTTCCTGAAGTGGTTTTGGTTTTCGAAAATCGATCACGGAGACCGTTCACCGCATTATTGTAGTCATCCGACGACGAAAACAGTCAGTGCATATGAAATAAAAACGATTGAACTGGAATGTTTTTTTAACATTGACAGATGCTTGTCGTTTAATATTTTAGCGGCAAAACTAAATGAAATATTACACTGAATTTTTTTGGAAAACCATAGAACTTATTAATGGACATTATTGCACCATAGGAAACAGCTACATACGGAAAAAATTAAGAATTAAAATTTATTAATTTAGAAAAATAGAAAGAAAAATCTTACCACGATCGGTCTGGCGGCAAAAAATGCTAAATTTATCATATTTTTTACAAAAATAAATAAAAAATCAAAAGTAGCGTGCTTTGAAAAAATTGCGTCTTTTTTTTCAAAAAACTAAAAAATCATGTCGAAGATGAGTTTGAATATTTATCAAATCTTTTTTTCATAAAGAACATTTTAGAACGAAGAATTAAAAAAAAAGATCTTAATGGGTCTATTTTTCAGAAAGTTGTGAGCATTTGAAAAAAAATCACACAAGTATTTTAAGATGAAAACAATAACATATTACAGTTTCAGGCAAATCGAAAGGGGTCGGGCCGGAAAGTGGTCGATTTGGCATGGAATTACCCATATACTATAATAAGGAATGATCTATCCACTGTTCTATTCATGTTGTATCACATAGAAATAAGATTCATTCTGATGCAGGTAGGGACCGTCGCATCGTTTCGGCTGAACATGTAACTTTAACGATGAAACCTTTGGAAAAAAAAAGGACTCGGAAGAAATGACAAGTCCTTTTTTCCACGAAAGCGAGAGGTTCACGTGTCAATGACTTGTATCTTTCTTTTCTCATTCACCACATTTCCGTTGGGTTATTAACACTTCCTGAAGACACGTCACATGAACGGGCGAGTGAAATTGCGGTTCAGCTGCTAGTCTCGAATGTAGTAGTCATCTTATATATCTCGAAAATTCAGACATTTAAGAATCCAAGATGATTATTTTTATAAGTGTATTAGGGGGACTGGAGAAATATGGAGTTTTTAATTTTTGAACGCGTTGAATCAGTTGAGCCCGACAGAAAATACTTTATGTACACATGTTACCTTTTCTTTAACATTTTATTACGGTATATAAAAGTAACGAACTATTTTTTAGAATTTTCTAGTACAGTAAAACGTCAGTTATACCTTTTTCAAGGGATACAACAAGTATGACGTATAAATAAGAATAACGTAGAAGTAAAATACAGTATGTATGTGAAAACCTTTTGGCATTTGAAAATGGCGATTGGTGCATAATTCGCGATTTTTAAAAAAAGCAGTACTATTATGATAATGTTTTGTTTTCCAATTGAAAATTCGATTGGTAGTAATGAAATAATGAGTCAACTCAATTTTTTTTTGTCATTTTCGCTTAGAATTTTTATTTAATCCGAGTTTACAACATCAAAGCTTTGACGTTTTAGACTAGGTAATAACTGACATGTTCGTATTAATAAGAGATATGTAACTACAGTTAAGTATATGCATACAGGCGTTTTACAGTGGAAAAAATCAAGACGCGGGTTGTAAAAATTGTTTTATACTTGTCTGTTATTTTTTGTGTCACAGAACTTTGATTAAGGGGTTACGTGGGTTTCGAAGCTAAAAAAAAGCATATTTTCTCTATTTTTTTTTCGAAAATAATATATAAATTATTTTATTCAAAATGTTAAGCACATAAAAGAGCAACATTTCAATAATATTTTTTAAAAAATTCATTAAAAAATTTGGGAAACTCAGCCGGTGGGACCAGGTTTCCGGAGACACCTCAAAAAAAAGTTTCCTCGTGGTGGTCAGGATAACTCATGATAGCTTTATCTGAAATTAAAAAACCAATTTTTTTTCTGTTAGTAGATAAGTATAGCTCGAGATTGAACGAAGTATTTAAAAAAAAATGGAAATTTGAATTTTTGGCAGAATTTTTGGCAGAATTTACACTACGTATAGTCTTGTAAAATTAGTTGTAATCGAAAAAAAACCTTCGTTCAATCACTAGTCAATGCTATTTTGAAGAAGTGTGCAAAATTTCATTAAGATCGGTGCATTAGTTTTTGAGAAATCGTGTCCACCGACTTCAAAAATAGTGTTTTGAGAAAAATGCTTATACCTGCGTCGCTCCTGGCCGGTCTTTTCCAACGGGGGGAATTCCCAAAGGCTCTCTCTCCTAGACTTTTACTCCGATTGATTTAAAACTTTGGAAGAATATTCTAGACCTATTGTACTATTAGATAATAAAATAAAATTAAAAAATTGATTTTTTTACATTTTCAAACCCGAAACCGACGCTGCGGAATAAAATTAATTGTGTATAAGGGCGAAAAACGTATAAGTGAAAATGTAAAAATGGAACTTTATTACATTCTTTATAGGCGGAATGTGCCTATAAAGGCCAGAGAAATTTGACGTATAAATGATTTAAAAAAACGTATAAGTGCAAAACGTATAAACGACTTTTCATTGTACCTTAAAATGAGTGTTTTAGCGTAGTTATTGAATATGTGGAAGCCTGGGTTTTACCACGAGTACTCTCGAACGAATGAAGATTTTTGCGAAATCCAAAAACAATTGTCCTTCCTGTACTATTCCTCATTGAGTAAGCCTAAAAAGTGGAGGAAAATAATGAAGTTTTGTAAACTGGCAAACGAAAACGAAAAATACGTAAATATTAGTAGATTTTGTTTGTATTATAAAATAACGATTTACAGTTCCATTCCGTTGATAATTTGAAGAACTTGACCATCACTAACGTTGATTATTGCAACAGCAATGTGCTTTGCAATCTGCAAAATTTCGACGTCGCTGAGAGATTATTTAATCGCTATCTTTCAAACACGCGAATGAAACCTTTTGTTTGCGTTTTGCTTGAAATGGCGCACTTATTTTTCTAATAACTCTCGATAGTGCTTCATCAATTGGTTTTATCGAGTTTTCAGCATTGATATGTAATCCTGGTTTGCGTTTATATTCAGCCAATGCGCCAGTTGCCTCAGGTCTTGGCCCCTCACACCAGCTATCTGTTCCAGCAGAGCAGTAATCGAACAGTGGATTATCATCCGTCGAACATTTGTAACAAAATTTCACGAATTCGTGTTTTTCACTGTACGAATGCCTCTCATTGCTTTGCCGTAGTACAAAGTTAGCCCTTCTATCAGAGCAGTTGTCAATTTGCCTTCAGCCCCCAAACGAAGCAATTATTCGTTCTTCACGTTGAGCTGAGATCTTCCTTATAAATTCGAAAATATAGGCCCCACGTAGTATAAAACTGTGAAAAACCAGGCTGTGTGAAAAATATAAGGCTGGAAATGAAACGAATAACAGCTTTGAAACGAGTTATATCTTTGTTATTTGTTCACTTTCGTTCGACTTGCACTTTCAGTCATATAACGTTTTTTTTACCAATTTGTGCTTGCTCCAAAAGGAAGCTGATATTGCGTAATTTTTTGCCGATTTTTCAATGTTTTCAGATTGTACCAACATCTCATCATGTTGAATCATGTTAAATCATGTTAATCATGTTAAAAAATGATATTTAGAAGAAAAAATACTGCATGTGTTTCAGGTTTTCTGTACACGCGAAAACTTCTAGTTTTCAAGATACTTGATTAAAATGTGGCACCCCAATAGTATATCATAGAAAGTGTTATAAATAAATTTAGAAAAAATCGGTAGAACATTTTCAATTTTGAGGGAGCTTTAATTTAAAAAAAAACGTCTTTGTGCGCTGAAATTTGAAAAAAATTGAGATACCTGGTTAAACTTTTGTACTATATAAAGTATCATAGACATTCAGATTACATTTTGCGGATGTTGATAAAAGGATTCAGATTTTAAGAAAGTTAAAATTTCCAAATAAATATTTTTACTTTCATTTCAGACATCCGGATAATTTTTTGCACATAAACAGAGTATCATAGTAAAAAAAACTCGTGACTTAATCTTGCAGAAATGGACGAAAGGGTTCAGCTTGAAAGAATTGTAAATTTCAATAGACCACTTTACGATGTAATTTTTTTTCAACCCTTCGTGGTCACCCTGGGTAAAATCGACCCGTCGATCAATTTTTGGCGTAAATATATAATAATTCCCGGCTTCGAATGGGACTGTATTCACCATTTTACCTGGAATTTGAAGTATCCTCATACCATAAAATTTATCCTCTTCACATGTCGGAATAAATACCTTTTTTGGCACGCGCACTATGCTACTATTTTTTCCCAAAAGTAGCATATCTAAGGAGTATCACGTCCAAATTTTAGGTACAAATGTTGAAAATTCACGGAACTATGATTTTTTGAGCGAAAAAGTGTATTTTTTGCGTTTTCACCTGTATATGAATGTTTTTTAGCATGTCGCCATTTTATTTCTTATAAATACATTTTTCCTACATCATCTAGAAAGTTCAAAGCATGTTTCGTAATTTTTTGAACGACTTCGGACGGATAGTTCGGTCAGAATACTTTTTTGAAAACTGACTGGGTGAAATCGACCCAAGTGTGACTACCGCGATTGAATTTGGATGTGTGACCACGATGGTTTAAAGGTGAAATACTCTAATATTTTTTGCGCATATATAAAATATTATGTATTAAACGTAATCATCCAGCTTAGCGAGAATTAGCGAACCAATTTTTTATTTTGACTGCGTTAGAATACTTTTTGAATAATTAAAAATTGGAAAGTAAGGATAATAGTGAAATCATTTTATATAAAAATATCGTTAAATTTGATTAAACAAACGAAAACTGTGCGCTTTGGAAACTATCAGATTGCTTCCTGATTAATTTATATTGCTCATAAAGCGATCGTACAAATCAATTTGTTTTTTTTTTTTACATAAATCTTCCTGTATGAGGAAGCCAAAATTGAAAGACAGACGTACTCGTGTTACTGACGTACTTAGGAGCAACATTCAAACGTACTTATAGCTATAGCTTGTGAACACAAAAACTTTGCTCAGACAGTCATCTTTGTGAGCGAAATAAAATAGTCAGGAAGCAATGTGAAGTTGGTGTCTCGCCCGATTTTCTCATAGTTGACTTATCAGGATTTATTTATTTTAAACGTAATCTTTGCAAGTATCAAAAATTAATTGATTATTTCACCATTGAAAAGAATCAAATTATCTAAAGCTGTGATTCACAAAATTGGCAATCATGTTGGTGATGTTCCATCGCATCGCGGTGAAATATACATTCAACTACCAATAAATTGGACAATTATATTCGAGACACGCGAAGCCTTAACATGCAATGATAATAACATCGTAAAAATTACGTTCAGACGATAGAAAAAGAACTTGTCTGCTGTAATCTCGGTGGAAGATTCTTTTTTACTTTTCGTACTTATTACCTAGGCTCTTTTTAATACATAACAATAATATCAACAATGTTGGACTAAAATTATCGCTCGAGATTTGCATTTTAAGAGTAAGAAGATCGGATTTTTTGTTTTCGTCGAATGTAAGTGTATGTTTAGGTGGTTTTGTGCTGTATTTATCAACCTCAATGAGCAAATAAGGTTTAAAGAAAACAATTGAGATGGACTGCCTGAAGAAACTTTAGGGAAATGTATCCATAAAATTTTAAGATAAGTATCTCGAAAGATATAAAATTCAATACCGAAATTTGCTATTCGAAAGATAAATAAATTGAAAAAAAAAACGTGAGCGTAAATTCGACTTCTCATGGCCTACAAAAAATATTGCCGAATTATGAAAAATCTGTAACGTTGTCACTGAGACTTTTAGAGTTAAGCAATCGAAGAATGAAAAATTGCAAAAATGTGATCTTGATTCGAGATTCAAGGCTTTTGGCTCCCGTCTCGATCGCGGACTCCTGGTTTCATATTTCCCGACAGGAGAATTAAATGAAGGAACTGTACGATCGACGGGGTTTCGTGTGCGGTGGAAATGCGTTCGGGTTCGGTTAGATCCGTTGTAACGGATAGGAGGATGTACGGAAGCCAACCAGAAAAGGAGTCACGACACACCGAGCGCGTTATTTAACGTGCCGGTCGAGGATCGACGAAGTTCAGTCGGCTATCGTCAGCAAAACGGTCTTATCGACTATTCCTTCGCTGCTCTCTCGTTAAATATACATTTTTCGCGCTCTCACTCTCTCTCTCTCTCCCTCTCTCTCTATTTTCGCGCAAAATTTTTGCTCCTTCGCTCTTACAAGTTTTTTTGCTATATATCACACAATTAAATTTCCGTGTCAAATTTTATTTGTCACCTTTATCTTTTACTAATCACATTTGGTCGGTATCGGGATCAGACCTGTGATTTTTTTTACTGTGAACTTAGAAGAAGAAAAAGTGATACGAAAATTCGTCCGTGATGGGCTTTCGTCTAGTGTCTCTTTTTGGCCTGCTGTTTGTCGCGAGTGAGTACAACAATAGCAAAAAAAAACAGAAATAATGAGTTACCATTGTTTACAGTTTGATTAAAGACAATTTATAATCTTCAATAAAGATCACAAAAATAAAAATCACCTTACAAACATGTTCGTAAGAAAAGTAGATGTTGGATTTTAACTGGCTTTGAATTATTGGAAAAATGGTTGTTGAGTTCAGAATTATATTTTGAATTGTCGAACTTAAATATTATGCAGACAAGGAGCTCATTTTTCAGCGTTTGCAAGTGTCTATTTACTGCCCTATTTGTACTGATTTACATTCATTTCCGAATATGTAATTTCGTGTGACATTTGAAAAGTAATTGTCCCATTTTTTCGAACTGTTTGGGCATCGTTGCGATTTTAATATTTTATGGTCGAATTTTTCATTAGGAACGATTTTATATGAATTTTTTTTTAAATCGATATTGGATTGATCGAATTACTCAGCCTGAATATTTTCATCACACATATAGGTATATCTTTCAATATATATTGTCTCTAGTTTTATTCCATCCTCTTTATACACAATTGGATAATAAGTGAATTCTACACCAAACATTCAGGCTTCTTCTCACGTGTTTACAGCCTCGATACAAGCAATAGTTCTTCATAAGTTTTCCCTTCCTTCGATACGTAAATACTTATTGGCTCGGCGAAATTACCGACCGTGATAATTTCTTAATCAAAATTGCGTTA
Source organism: Ophion ventricosus (assembly GCA_963932345.1). Classification (NCBI taxonomy): domain Eukaryota; kingdom Metazoa; phylum Arthropoda; class Insecta; order Hymenoptera; family Ichneumonidae; genus Ophion; species Ophion ventricosus. Next base: position 15,754,773 of record OZ010713.1, read on the forward strand.
TAGACATCAGTATTGAAGCAACGGAACAAAAGTATTTTTAGCGCGAATTACGATAATTCGACAAAATCCACACATAATAGCTGCTTAATATTCACTGCAGTGAAATTAAAAGAAAGGCGACATTGAACAAATAAATATTGCAAGCAACCAATCAATTTGTCGATGGCAATAGCTTGTAATTTTATGTATTGAAAGTAATAAAGGGTTTTAATATAAACAAAGCCTTAATTAATAAAAGCCATGGTTTAAAAAAGAAATCCCGGGCTCATTTTTTTAAAAAACCGTATTAATTCAAACGACTAACTTTAACAATAATTATCCCGATTAAGAGAGATATTGATTTTGCTATAATGCTTTGTGATTCGTGTTCTAAACAAAATATTTTAATATTCATACGATTGACCTTCTATTGACCGGTATTGGTCCAACGGATATTTTGCAAATAGTCCAGCAATCCGTGGTGTTTCAAAATCAAAAGTCTAATTGATCCTTCATAAACGTGAAAAAAATGTCATTCGCAAATAAGTGGCAAATTAGAAGATACAGCGATACGTTGAAATATGTGAAAGCAAACGTTTCAATTTGCCACCAATTTAATTGATATTTGATGCTGTAGTTATTATCGTAAAAGTATTCATCGATTGAGGGAAAAATGTCAAGGCGACCGACTAATTTATAACCAACGAAATATTTATATATGCGATTTTATCGGGCACAATTTTTTCTACGTCTCAAATGCGCGACTCGAGCAATCAAAATTAATTAGCCATTTCATAACCATGATATGGTGAAAGGACCCAAAGTTATCGTAAATTCTTGAGAGACATGAAAGAAGATGCGACAACAAATGCGATAGCTCGAACCAGATATTTACGAGAGTTTCTTTTTCCAGCCGTAAGGAACATTTAAAAAGACATAAAAACTAAGCAAGAAAAAGCTATGTCTTTTGTATAATTTATTTCGCTTCTTTGGACAACGCTTCACATTGAAATGACATAAAAAACGATGTGTTAGGTCCGTAAAGAATTGAATAATCGGTAATATCCTTTCTGACAGGCCTAGCTTGATAAAAAAAAACATATATTTGCCAATTTATTCAATCGCAGGACGAATTCAACAGAATTTCTGCACCAAGGTCTCGAAACGAAGATAAAATTTTGTAAATTCTGAAAAATAAAAATCCATGACCAATCAGTTCCTCGTGCGGAACGTTCGTTGATGAATTTTTAATTAGCACAGTCGCGATTTCAATCGTGTATGCGAACGACACAATCACATATGATAAATATGCCAAAGGTTGAGGTTTCATTCATTAAAAAAAAAAAAAAAAAACAATATACGTTCAACAAAACTTAACGTATGCGCCTCAGGCATGAGGACTGAGAGAACATTCTTCCGGAGTATAAAAAACGATAATGCAATTTGCCATCTGAGTGCAATAAGCCATTGAGTTTTTCACGAGGCTCGTAAATGTTGAATACCTCAACCGTTAGAAGAGCCTATTTTTTTTAATCCCCGATCTCTCACGCTTTGTCTCGACGCGATTACTTTCTAGAGAACCTTATAAAGAACGCATGATTTCCTCGTTGTTGTAGAAATGAGAACGCGAGCCCAGAACTTTTTAACACGGATGTAATGATAAAAAAAAATTAAAAATAAAATCCCCCATCGTTCGTTGTAATGGAGTACCGCACACTTCAACGAAAATATCTGGATGTAATTGCGTATTGCTCAGCTACTTTCCACTTTCACTAATTTATTTGGCAAAAAACTACACCAGAAAAAGAAAAATAGAATGCAAAAGCAATGTTTTCCAACTCCATATGTGAATTGGAGAAATCAGCGTCGTGGTAATTATTTTCCAGATCAAATTCTTGCTTTGGTATTTTTTATATTCCGGGACTTGGAGTCACCGAGAGAAATGATTTGCATAAATCAACCTAAATCGCTGCATTTGACGGGACGTTAAATGTCTGAGTGTTATTTATCTATTAAGCGATACCAAGCGAGCCTGGTGTGCATCACATTTTGACCAGAACCGTCCTGTTGCATAGTGATCGTAGCACGACAAAATGTAAAGCCCAACGTTCATAATTTTGTTTATAAAAATGCAATTACTGGTCGAAATTTCTAGCCGTTATTGCGAATCCGCCATTGTGATGACGAAGTCCAAGATTTTGTGCAATAACAAGAAAAGAAAAACATATTTTTTTTTTTAAGAATAAACTAATCGGTCTTGAATAAAATATATTCGAGTCGAACATACATTTTCTTTAGGAGAAATATGCTTTTAAGTTAAATTTAAAATATCGCTACAGTGAATGAAAAAGTCTCTTTAATATAAATGAAATATTATAAGACTCAAATGAACAATTTCTTTTCGGCTCAGTTGTAATCAATTCATACATTTAGTTATAAATATATATTATTGAATATCAAACAAAAGCTTAGCAATTCTTTCTTGAGACAAAATATTCTTTGTTTCGTTTTGTTCGAAAGTTTTCTCTCGGTGACTTTGGAAAGATTGAAAAAATTGTGGATCGGTAACGACGATCGTCGAAAAGAGTGACAAATTTTCGCAAACAATTGCACAACTAAAAAATGGTCTTTTACCTCGCAATCCAGAAGTGGAATTTTCGAAAGAATCTTCCGGCGTTCCTATTCCCTCACAAGTGCCTTCATAAAATTGTAAAGCAATTTTAAGTCAACTCTGTGTATTTTTACTCCGTTTTTATTAACTCGCTTCCTTGTCTGTCTGTTTGTTCGGTACAAAGTTTGCAATCGATTTTAAACTAACTTCCGGATGATCTAGAGACTCCAAACTTCAAACATAGCACAGAACTGGATGACAATGCAATATTAAATCGGTTTAAAATTTTTTTAATTTTTAAAAACTTTTTAAATTAAATTTTCTTTCAATTTTTAAGGACATTAAAATTTATTTAAAAATAAAAAAGAGCATATAATAATATAAATAATATAATATACAAAGAGATATTGTATATATTCAAATAATATATACAAATATTTAACAGATTGCAACAGGTTTCATATTGAAGAAATAAATGTGTAAGAGAGAGAGGGAAAGAGAGAGAGGGAAAGAGAGAGAGAGAGAGAGAGAGAGAGAGAGAGAGAGAGAGAGAGAGAGAGAGAGACAGACAGAGAAGAGGAAAAAATTGGGAAAAAAATAAATAAATAAAGAAATAATTTATATTTCCGGAAAATCAAGAGACGCGGTAGCGTCTCGACGCCAAGTAATAACAATTATACAGATTGATATATTAGAGGTAGGTAATTATAACAATTTTCTATTTCAGATATGATTAGGTGAAGAGAAACTGACATAAACCTGAAATTTGCCACATGTCCCTGTCATAATAACATCAAGATGTTTAAAATCGATTGCAAAATTTCACACACACAAGAATAAAAAGCAAAAAATAATTATTTAAACAAATTTTTTTTTTTTTAAAGAACTACGTTTTTAAAACGGACTAAAAAGTATAAAATAATTTCTCGTAGCCCCATACAGATTTATAACTGAAATTGTCCTGAAAATTTGTGATTGTGAATTTTTAATAGGTATGAAAATACTTGTAAGATTTAAAACGAACAACGTGGAGCGCATGCAATAGATAACACAGTAAGGAGTGTAGGGAGTAGCTGTGGTTGAGAAAAGTCACACAACAATTCATATAATTTGCAGTGCAATAAAATTGTTAGTGACTTAGGTGAACTCTTCATGCATCAATTATCTATTGCATGCGCCCCACGTTTTTTATTTAAATAATTTTCTTTTTTTTTACGTATTGTAGTAATCCAAACGTACATGCCTTACGGTATTTTACGTTTCTATTCCTCAGTACACTCACTTCATGTTTAGTCCTCGCAATTTCTTTCGAATACAATTACGAACGTGTCTTACCACAATCGCCAAGTCTAGTGCTTATTATCTTAACTAGAAGAGTACGAGTGTATGCACACGTCGAAGTTACGATTTACCCGATTTGCTATACCAATAGCGTTTTCTACTCTCTCTCTCTCTCTCTTTCTCTCTGCACCACTTTTCCATATGGCAAATATAATTTCTATGGAGATCGGCTCCATTGTTATCGAGTCTAAGGAATCAAATCTCCGCCACGAGGGCTTGCTCGAAAGATCGGAAAAAAACTGCGAATTGAATATCGCCTCTCTCGGATTACCTAAGCTAGTTATTGAGCAGTTTCGTAAAGGAAATTGCCTGATGTACTCTTGAGATAAAGAAAGACGTATGTAGAGGGAGAGGAATGGGAAGACAAAGAAAACGGAAAGAAAAAGGAGAGAAAGAGAGAGAGACAGAGATTTAGCGAGGGAGCGAGACATAGAGATCAGTTTACTACAACATTGTATTCGCGGTCTCTACTCGGAGTTATATGATTATTAATCATTCGCACAGACACTATACAACGATCAGGTTCAAACGAGAGAATGAGTATGTTTTTTTATCAAACCTCGGAGTATCATCCGCGCACCGGATTAATCACATTTCAACCCTCAACCGTATTAATATTATTGCAAAGAAAATAACATTTGCAGCTGTAATTTTGCAAGATGTCCGATCATTTTGAACAACCGGTAGATAAACAATCTGTAAAATCCACAATACAGATAATTTGTACAGATGACACGAGGTCAAGATCGAAGATATACAACTCCAGCCGCGAAATCGGCCGAATGTCACCTCAAGTTAAAGTTCACGAGTGTTACGAAACGAATTATAAAAAAAAAACGTATTGAAATTTGGCAAATTTCGATTATATATTCATTGAGTTCCACAAGAATGCTTAAGCATCATTTAGATAAATATTATTCATGAGAATTGCAGTTTCATTAGAATTAATGAGCGTTACAGAACAATCAGGAAAAAATCGTACTTCAATTCGCAAAATTTTGATGTAAAACGTGTCCGCTGCGAAAAAGATTTTTATGCATTACTAAGACAGAATCATTGATAAAAAAAAAGGTATTGGACATAGCCAAATTTCCATTAAGTGCTCGAGTTTAAAAAACGATCTTCATTATAGAATAATTGACAACTATTGTATGAATAATGGACAGAAATTTTGTCACAGAATTAGAAATTTATTGACATTGGGCGAGATGGATATTTTTTCGGAGTTAAATGTGGCAGAGGCATTTGCAGTTGCGTTATGTCACGAAGTCGTACGAGTGTAAAAAATTGTCATCGCAACGAAATTACGATAGTTGAACATGAGATGATAGAGTCGATTTACTCGCAGGATTTAATTACCATATGTAACGCCAGTCTGATATTTTTTTTCCGCCGTCAACTCGCGTCAATTGGCGAAGCGTAGAACGCGTTATAATATATCGATTAGTACCTAACTGCGCATTCGCGTGAATATGAATTTCTCTAAACCTGTTTGTTTTTTTTCTGCATCGGGAAGTGAAAAATTTGATCGGCAATGGCCGAGTTCTTATTGTCCATTAATTCGATGACAATTGCTGGGAAAATGTCAACGATATCACTAACGATGAGTTAAATAAATAAGAATAGTCGATCAGATTATTAATTCGAACCGTAAACTCACAGCAGTTGACGTTCGTGGCACTTAACGACACGCGATATTCCATTACCATCGGAAACACGTACAGGAAGAAAGGAAAGAAATATAAACCACCGTTATAGAAAGAACAGTGTTCGTCGTAATATGCGAGTACACAAACGTGTCCCCTCAATTGATTTTGTGCATTATTTAGATACTTTTATAGAACAAAATGACAATACTGTGTATTTGTACTACTTGTGTACATGTATTGTAATTTTGGAAATGTCCCCAACTAAATATGGAACATTGTTTGATAAGGCGGAAAACAAAAACTATGGTACATTAAAAATCATACCTTTGCCTACGAGACTTTTGTTTGATATTTAGGGAAATTATTTATTTGCTTCAATTAATAAATGTAATTGAATACAAGTGACTTCGGAAAAACGGTGAACTTGGCTAAAAAATAATGGTGAACGGTGAACTTGGCTAAAAAATAACATTTCACTTGCTTTTTATAGTTTTATTTAACTTTTTATTGACTACAGTGAAATTACAGTCGGTAAAAAAAGTATTTGTACACCGCGTGTTTTTCAAATTGTCCTACGAAAAAAAAATAAAATGCTGTAGCAGTTATTTTTTTTTCAAAAATTTTTGTCGAGCATTTTATTTTTCTTCAAAAAAAAATCAAAATGCTAAAGTATTTTATTTCTTTCGCAAGATAATTTGAGAAACACGCGGTGTACAAATACTTTTTCTACCCACTGTATATATTTAACGGAAACAAACATTTTATTACGTCAAAGGAGGATACTTTTCTAATAGAACAATGTATCGCTGACTAATGGTATTTTATTCGAGTCCTTTTTTATTCGATAATTGAATATTTTATTCAAGTCCTTTTTTAATCGATAACCCTTTTCAATAGTATAGTATTTTCTTCGAGTTACTTTAGTATAGAATTAGATCGGGTATACCATAGTATACCCGAGAGTATAGTATTTTATTCGAGTTGCTTTTTAGTCGAAAACATTTTAAAATCCGTCAACAAATATTTTTGCTTTGAGTATTTGTCCAGAAAATATCGAGCCTTGTCAATGGAATAGCGGATTTGAACTGACAACTATTGTAAATATTCCCAAAAGCAGTAACAGAATTTTTATTTTTAAAATTATGAAGGTTAGAATGGCAGATTTTTTTATTGTTCGCATACAGTGTCTACACGATGCTCTTATTCCACTTATTAAACATTTATTTGTATCCAATAAATTATTTAGCAAGTGGCTAAATACTCAACTTCAGTGCTGAACGATTCTTTTATTTATTCTATATTGTTATACAAACATTATTATTCATTTATATTGCACAGAAATTATTATTTCATAAATGTTTCAAAATTTATGTGACTTGAATAAATAATTTCTTTGAAGTTAACACTCGATATAAAGTTTATTCGAAATCTAATATGTAATGTAAAATCTAATTATTCCTTCAAGTACAATAAATATTTCGGAAAAAGCGATGAACTTGGACGCACACATTTAAGTTCGTTAATAAACGTGATAAAAATATAATTGTTTTAAACAATAGTACGTCATATTGCTCGCACTTAATTGATTCGAATAAATTCTTTCACTCAGTGCAGGAAAATAATATTTTTACCGTAGCATTTATTGTGAAAGATTTAAATATCAATACGACAAATACCTGAGGATTGTTGCAAATATAAAAAAAGCGGAGCGCAATAAACGTACAAGTACATAGTAAAAAAAATAAACATACACGATCTGTCAGCAGGACTCAGAATTGTCACTATTCCAAAAGTAAAATTTTGCCATTGTACTTCATTATTATTAGAAATTCGCAATATTCTCGTTTTTCCAACAGCGAAAGAAAAAAAAATCATAATTATCAAGTTCTCCGTAAAGTTGATCGTTTGAAATGAGCTATGAAAAAAGTGTAACAATTTGAATGACAAGTATTACGAGAGGCCAATACGGGTCCAGAAATGCATCGAATGGGCAGAGAAAATAAAAGTACGAAGAAAACATGCAAGTATGGTAATTAAAAATTCTCGTACATAGCATGTACCATGTACCAGAACATACGCAACAATGGAGCTTGAATTCTCGATTTATAATTACACATTTATTTCTCTCCCATTCGTGCCTTTTTTACAATTAATAATAACCATCGACTATTGTCAGACAATGTCAAAGGCAACGATGGAATAAAAATACATTCTACTCGTTGCGGGTGGGATCGAAATTTAAGCATCCGCAATCTCGAGGCTTATCCACTGTCAGGATTTCTCTCAATGACCTCGTCATTGCGAAGTCGGTTAAGGTTATCGATTTTGCGATGGCTTCACGGAATAAGAAGAATCGCAAATTTCGTTAGGTCGCGTGTGATTAAGCCGAGGATGCAGTAAACAAGCTTTTGAACTGGTGCCGAAAAAAAATGACGAATCTTCATGAATCGGTTTTATTGGCGTTAAACGATCGTGGAGAGTAAGAAGTTTCCAAAAAAATCTGTGCCTGAACCGTCGAAACAGTTCAATCAGCGTCTGTATGCCAGAATTGATACGTAGGATTTTATTTTAATACCCATTTAATTATGGGATGACTCCTCGATTTTTTAAATTATGCTTAAGGTGGGCAACCACTTTAGGAGACCGAAAATTAGATGATTTTTTGGATTTTTTTTTATTGTGAAAAAACGGAAATTTTCGCAACTCTGACAATAATTTATTCATATTTTCATACATCTCTGGTAATTTTTTCAAGTTATTTCATGCATTAATTGAGGTGTAATCCGCTGTGTCCCTTGGCGTGTTCTCATCGTCGTTGTCGATTTGCGGGAATTGTGCAGCTCGCAATTCGCATCTGAAATAGTTCAACAAATTTTTATACATTCTCAACATGTTTTTTAAAAACATGAACCTAAACTTTGAAAAAAAAATCGAGAATTGAATGGTGGAACGTGTTTAAAAAAAAATGATCGATTTTTAGCATTTTTTTCCCCGGCATTTTGCAATAATAAATATGATTTAAACAATCTAATCTTTCCAACTTTAGGTTCATGTTTTAATAAATTATATTATGCAAACGTTTTCCAAATTTGAAGATGATCCATCAATTAGTTTTTGAGTTATGATTCCCGCAAACTCAAAGTCAAATGTATTTAATCAAATGATAAAGTGTCTTACCGATTAATCAGAGATTCAAGCACCATACAGCAGTCCTTCCTCTTCCTCATGCAACTCGTTTGAAGCTTGCATTTCCTCTTTACGAGCTTTTCGAGCTTCTTTTGTCTCTAATAATTTTTTTTCTATTTTGCCGAGCCATGCGCACCTGATCCATTTGCTCGGCATATCCGTAGCTCTGCCTGCCAACTACGATTTGTAGTTCATTCATAACAATGAGTAGGGCTGAATTTCCTTCATTGAATAAAATGGCAGCAAGAAATGCCGCTACCTCGATTATTTTGTATCCAAAATGGAGATGTTTTGGAGCTAATCGACAAACGGTCGAGTTTGGGTTTGTTTGGGTTATGAAAACCCAAACAAACTCTAGGCTACCAGTCTAGAGTACCGAAAAAAGATCGAATTTCGAATATCTTTTATGAATTCCCAGTTGATAGAATGAAAATTCCATTCAGTGACCTTTATTCAACATATCTTCAAGTATCTTTACAAATTTTTTCACAAGATTTTGTAACAGAATGGCGGCGCTGAAGCTGAATGAAGCGAGTCACCTTTGTCTGATAGTTTCCCGTGGCCAGCAAGAGTTTTTTATTTTTTACCTTGAACGAAAATTCAAAATAATTCAAGTTCTAGATACGATTTGCCTTCGAAGTACGTAAGGAAATCGAAAAGTATCGATTTTTCATGAAATAATGCATGTTTTACAGAAAAAAAATTGTTTTCGTTAAAAAAAATCGCCGAAAATATTATTTTTTTGGAAGAAATTTTCAACATATCCAAAATCCGTTATGTACTCCGATGTAAAATGTTGTTATGAAGTTCCAAAAGAAATGTTGACTCAATCGGTGAAGAATTGGCGATGTAATGTTGCCAACCACAAGACAGTATCATACAAAGGTGACTCGATTCATCTAGCTTCAGCGCCGTCATTTTGTTACAAAATCTTGTGAATAATTTTGTACAGATACTTGATGATATGTCAAAGAAATGTCATTAAATAGAATTTTTATTCTATCAGCTGGGTATCCATAAAAAATTGTCGAAATTCGCCTTCTTTTCGAGCTCTAGTCTCCAGTTTGGGCGTTCCAAGATAACTACAGCGAGGGCTAATGCAAAACGATTGAGTGCGGAATTAAGTTTCCATGCAGGTCTTTGCTACTACAGTGACCACAATTGCATTTAGTATTGTTACAATGAAAAAAAGGAAACGTCTCTTTATAGGAGGCAATAAATCGACGAGATTTATGATACTGCAACCGCGACTTTATTTTGCCCGAACAATGGTCTTTTTTATTCTGGTTACGAATTACCGATGATAATAAAATTATGCAATCAAATTATGCAATCAAAAAAAAAACCTCTCGGGTACTTTGATCGAGGCCTCTTTTTTAGTATTGCGTAGAGATATTTGAATAATAGCACATGATTTCAATCTTTTGCCATTGCCGTTGCAGTTAAGCACCCGCGAAATGAATTCTTCAAATTCGAACTTGCCTCTTGAAAAAAAATCGGATTTCCGCCATTATTAAAAAAAAAAGGATCTCGGAATCTTCGCAAAAAGTATATTTGTGAATGAAAAAAAAGTGTACGTTTCCGGAAGTTTTGAAATTGATGAAAAAAAAAATTGTTTATTCATTCTGATAATAATCTGTAGGGCGTTCAATAATTGTTTCTCCGTTACGAATGAGTAAGCGACCAATGTGTAGGTCGTCGAACAAACGCTCGTTTATTTCCCTCAATGTCGCGGGACACCGGGTCGGGGAAAGAAGGAACTTTCCATACTTTTGCGCGGAATATCTCTCGAAGTCGGTACAATTCCGTCAAACCTATTTAATATTCTTATCGGAATCAACGTGAAACTATTTTTATTTATACTGGAAAGAAAAGATCGCGGAGGCCTAAGAAGCGTAATATTCTCTTCGTACAGAGAGAATAATAATTGAATAAATGTACCTTATGTATTGAGATAATAATAATTTAATAAGATAACCTGTGTACTGAGACAATAATAATTTTATAAGTATACCGATATACTGACAGAATAATATTTTAACAAATGTACCTATGTACTGAGAAAATAATAATTCAATAGATATCTCATACTTGATTTAGCGAATATATATTTTTTTTAATATACATTCTTAAATGACCGGTCCTCATAACAAGAATAAGATTACGTTTGCTGAAGCATTGGGGAATTTCGTTCACACGCAAAATCAGACATCCTCATCGAGATAGAATTCAATATCACACGGTATAATAATTAATGATATTCATCAATTCTCGTGGCTTCGATAAATAGCAAAATCCGAAGTAGCGAAACGTATGCCAGGCTGCAATTACAATAAGTATAATTGGGTAACATTGTACGTTATTTAACAACTGCGTACACATTGTATTTAATTACTTGAACGACGAGCGTCAATTTCTTTGCTGTATAGCTGAGCGAGTATCGAATAAAGAATTGCAAATTATTCAAGTTCCGCATATGATACTGCGACAATCCTGATTCACACGAGAGATTATCTCCAAGTGTATGAGTCAAAATGCCGTAATATATCTCAGCACTGGCTGCATCTGTGCATCAGAGTTTTTCCTCTCCTACCTCTCTCTTTCATCGTCTCTTTTGATATACGTCACTCAAGTACGTCACTTTTTAATTAAGTGTATTCGTTCGTTGGCATTCTTTTTATTCGCAATGAATAATTAAATTATTCAAAAATTGCAGCGCATACATCGTGTTATGAAAATCTTTTGAAAAATCACTAAGATTAAGTATCAATTGATGAACAACTTTTCTCTTAATTTTGAAAAGCAAGGAAACGTGCGTCGAAACAAATTACTTTGCTCCATACGTTCTTTTGACAATGTTTTGTTTTTTACTCTACGTAATTGACAATACGACACACATTTCTTTTCGTTTAGATTTCTCTCCTTTTACTCTATAACAACACAAATCCGGCGACTTTTTTTCCAAACTATTCGCAAAATGAGGAGGCGCCGAATCTTTTTTCTCTTTTTAAAATAAAATTATTTTATGTGACACAAGTTATACGTACGTGTGCAGGTATACATGTCACAGAAAATTACAAGAGAAAAAAAAACCGTGTTACAGATTTCCATAGAGCAAGTTCCGTTCCTTGAGATCATAATACAATGCACTTATTTGCATAACTGTATAAGAATACGTGTGTTCATGTGGGTATTTATATTGTGTGTATGTGAGTGAGGTTATAGCCGAGTGGATATTGCGGGAGTAATTAGTATTGCAGTCTCCAGGAACCCGATATGATGAAGGATATACGTCGAGTCTGTGCAATTTTTCTCCCTATGCGGCTTTCTCCTCAGAATACCGGGCATTTAAGTAGCAAAAAATTCTGACCAATGAGAAATCGCTTTTCGTGGCGAATGACACAGAATATTCTTTTTTTTTTAACAAAATCATGAAATACGATGACTGTTCATCGTGGATTTGCGATAAATGAACGAAACTCTTTTCGAGACTTTGCGAAGACAATTATATTTGCCGATCATTATTATAAATGTTTTTTTCTTACGCGAAAAATGAGCTTCTACTTTTATGAAAATGTATGTTGTTCAAACCTAGTGTACCGGAATTTTTCGGCAAGATTATTATCGAAATCTTTTTCGTATTGCAGAACTCGGAGAGGCGAATCAGGACTTTACCTACGATGGACAACACGGTAAGGAAAATTGTCATTCTTGATTATATATATAAATATTTTTTTTTTCGAAAAATAAGATTTTCGTTTTAATTTGTTTCCACCGATAGTTTGCAGTTTTTTGTATCCGGACATTGCTTCTTTAGTTTTCGTTTATATATTTATTTATGGTTTACTTTTCCAATATCCTTCTGCGTGCACTTTCGGGCCTTTACGATCCCATCCTTTCCATTGTTCCTCCCACGCTTATTATTTTTTCTTCTATTCCACTTTCCTTCCTACATATTTCTTAGTTCCTTTATCCATTACCACTCGTTCCGATAATGCACTACTTTCCTATGACGCACGAGGGCACAGAGAAACTGCTTAAAACTCGTGCCAATACAGTTAGCTACATTTCACTGACCGTCAGAAAGTCGGTAAAAGTGCCTCCTACCCAATAGCCCAAGCCAGTGCGCGCCTAAGCGGTCACCCATCCAAGTACCGGCCTCGGTCAACGTTCCACAGCGCTTACACCCGCTGTCGATCATAATCGTTTATTATTCATTATTGATTTATATCACCAGGGCCACTACACTGGGGCGACGATTACAACACATGCGTGGGAAAGCATCAGTCGCCCATTAATATCGAGGAACACATAGTTAGAAATGTCAGTCTGCCGCCGCTGCAATTCTACGGTATGGACGTACAACGTAAAGCCTTCCTTACGAACAATGGGCATACAGGTAAGAAATCGTAATGTAAATGCATTATCTAGGCTAAGCAGAGCTGCCGAAGAAAAAATAATACGTGAGATGGTGTTGGTAATTCGCTTGAGTCTTAAGACGAAAAAATCATTTGATGAGAAAACTACTAATAGTATAATTTTTTTGTGTGGATAAAATAAATATTGAATATTTCGGGATTTGAAGCTTTTTTTTGTATATAACTTATATCCTACGAATTGATTTTCATTACTAAATGAATTTGCAGAAAATAAAATGAATCAAGGATCTTTACATTTTATTCGTTATTTCGATTGTGAAAATTTTACGTCGTTTTTCTTCCCCGAAATTTGGCAATGACGATTGAATATATTCAATTCGCTATGTCGAACTATAATTTTATATACATTAAATAAATTCTTCTCTTGAAGAATTGCAAGAAGGCAATGGTTTTTTTTGTTGCTTCGTGTTATCAATACTTTATCGTGTGAAGTTTCATGTTTCATGGATCTTTAATGTGCATGCATTACCGCAATCCGAACTATGACGATGAAGAAAAAGGCGATATTCCGGCTACTTGGATTATTATTATTATTGTGGCATATCGTAACGGCAGCGTCAGCTTTACCAGTCAATTTACGATTCGCTTTGATTGGCTGGAATTTCATATCTTATTGAATTTTCAACTGTACGAGGGATTGCCAATTTTTTATTTCGATTCCGTTTTCAATTCCTTATCAATAAGCCGGAAAACGTTGCAATTTCCACGATCACATGTTCAAGTTAAAGCTGAATTTTCGGCTTTTCGTTAGTCGATCGTTTTGGATTTTTTTAAATTTTACTTTTGATTTGCAAATCATGGATGTGAAAAATCTCTTCGTACGATTTTTCGTGCCATTTGATTAAACATCGCGTAAAGCACGAGGAAGTGTACGATATAGATAGACCGGAAGGCTCGTCCTTTATCTAGCTGTTCTATTGATTCCACTTGCGTAATCTCAATGATTTATCGACAATGAGGACAATTGAAGCGAAAACTCTCGCGAAGAATAACAAACACGAAATTCTGGCAGACGTCTCTAAACGACAGTCGAGACAACACTCTAAACAATGTACGCCCGAGCGTAACCTTTAAAAATAAGGAAAATAAAAAAACACGATCTATTTTTAGACAGTATTCGTCGATTTTTTCAAACGCGCGACAACGATCCTCTCTTTTTTTTCCAGACGATGATCGAATTGCGATTTTTTCTATAGAGCCAATTAGCACCCTTCCCCCGCGAGTAACGAAAAAATTGCCGGAAGCGTAGTGTGCAAATTGTGCGAGGAACGCATTCGTCATTCCGTGAATGGAACAGGCAAAGGTTCCGCAACACCCAATACACTTTTTCTGTTTAATTATCTCCTTAAGACATTGTAGCGAATCAAAAGTGTAAAGAACAAATTGGAGCCATTTTTTTATTTATTTTCCGATCGCGCCGTTATAGCAAGTGTTCGGTTTTTCATGAATAAGAAAATGTTCAAGCTTTTCCACTCGGCGACCTGGAGATGTGGTGAACTTTTGGTCAAAAATTAAATGCATTCAGTTTTTGCATTAAATTATTTAGTGCTTGGAGGAAGGGTTTGATGAAATATTGATTTTTGAGAAAAAAAAACGCTATACTTTCGTTGATAAAAAAAAATTATGCATCGAAAAAAAATAGTCTTTCGTTCAAGCACTGCTTTTTGATATGTAAAAGAAGATTGTAATATTTTAAGTCGACCGGTGCAGTGATTTTCGAGATATCGTTGTCACCGATTTTGAAAAAGTAATTTTGAGAAGAACGCGTCTAAGGGGGCTGCATCTACCTAAAGGCACGAAAAAAATGTCGAAATTATAATTTTGTTTTTTGAGCAACGATTGATGCAAATGGAACGCATTTTTTTTTAACACAAAGGTACATGTATTGGCAACCTTTATAAAAAAATATAAAATAAAAAAACATGTGACGGTGGACACGGACCAACTGAAACGGTCCATCTGCAATAAAAAAATCAAACGGGTTATTCAAGTTAACAATAAATAAATTAATACAACTCGTTGACGATCGCCGAATTGCAAAATCGATTTTTTTTTACAAAATAGCGATGAATTGAAGCTCGAGCATGAAAAAGTCGTCATTTTTACTTAACTATTGAAAAATGAAGATTGATTTTGAAAGAAAAGTGACATCGTCACCAACCTCCGAATATTTCCATCGAGTGATTCTCGACATATGATGTCCAGCGCCGAACGTCGCGAAAAAAATGACATCATGTGCCGGCAGCTATGTTTTCTTTTATATTTTTTCATGATTTTTTTCTTAGAGGTTGTCAATACCTTTGTGTTAAAAAAAAAGCGTTTCATTTCCACCAATCATTGCTCAGAAAAAAAAATGCCGCCTTTCGACATTTTTTCGTGCCTCTAGGTAGATGTAACCCCTTAAAGTTCGCCGGTTCGTGGAACCTACCTATAAACGCGCATAACTCCCTTAATTTTAAACGAATCGAGTTGAAAATTGCAGAGAATATTCTTGAAATATTATATTTTGACATCCGTTTGAAAATCATAAATCAATATTTTCGAAAATTTCGATCAGTATAAGCTTATAGCGCTTGGGCGAATTTTTTTAATTTTTTTTTATTACAGTAATGCTGAGAATGGACGATTCGGAGAGTGCCCAAGTCTCGGGAGGTCCACTCGGCAATGATAAATACGTTTTCGAGCAGCTACATTTTCATTGGGGAGAAAACGATTCGGAGGGTTCCGAGGACAAAATTAATAATCACTCGTTCGCGATGGAACTTCACGTGGTTTTTTACAAAAAAATGTACGGATCTGTGGGAAACGCTGTGCGCTATTCCGATGGACTCGCAGTTCTCGCTTATTTCTTCGAGGTAATGACGGCGATATCGTATATCCACGATATTTATCTACAATATTTGTTTTTATTCATTTTTAATTCGTTCGTTCAATACGAGTAAGATCGATAAGTCGTATCAGCTGAATCATTTTTTTTTTCCCTCGATAATCGAGCGAGTTTATAAGAAATCTTCGACGATACAGAGACGAGAGAAATATTGCGAAAATGATGAATTTCATTTTAAACGCCTTTCGTTTGCAGTCAATTTTGTATTTTATTTTGTCGACAGGCCAGCGAAGATGATAATCCGGTCTATCAATATATAGTCGATTCCCTACCCAATATCGAGGGCCACGACTCTAGTCTGACACTGCCGAAGTATTTAAACATCAAGCATATTCTCGTGGCAAATTCGTCGCTACAGCACAATTACTTCACCTACAACGGGTCGTTGACGACACCACCTTGTTCGGAAGTCGTCACATGGATCGACTTCAAAGATCCACTTCGACTTTCTCACAAACAGGTTAGAGAAAGAAATCGTTGTCTCGTTTTTCAGCTCGAAAACGATGAGTCACGTAAAGAGATTTCAGGGCTCTCAATGTTCGGAAACTACCATTTTTACGATAACTTCACTTCGAATAAAAAATACAAAATATCGGAGAAAGAAAAAATTACCATATCTTAGCTTATAGAAATGCTATAATGGCGATTAAAATTGAACGCATTTTTACTGTTTATTCTAAACCTGTAAGCAAAGTTTGGGACTGCTCCACTCACTCGTTCATTAACCATAATTCTTTTAATTTGCCGTTTTGCATGCGTTTTATTTTATTAACGAGATTTCAAATAACATACAATAAAATTATTTGCGTAGTCCTCTTATGGAGTTTCCATTAATTCCTTTGACGAACCCGTATATTTAAAACTTAACCGATTTTCGTCTAAAATTAACTAAAAATACATCTCAGTATACTGGTAAACTTTCAAGCCAAGTTACCGAACTTTAAACAAAAAATGACGCCCTTAAAAATCGTGTAATTGATGCAACACTTTATGGAGATGACATGCTGACCACATTTCTATCTGGTAATTTATATGCTAAATAACTCGAGATGTCTGATAAAAACGACTTTAAGCATGTCGAAATTCTGAAGATTCCGTAATGACAATGAAAACGGGGGGTCACCCAATGTTTAAAGAAAATATTACTGATAAAACTTAGAAAAATGTGACTAGCAGAAGAAATTTCGTAATCGCGATTTCTCAGTCTAAATCTATAAACTCTAATCTAAATCTATAAAATAAAAAATGTCTAAATCTATAAAATTTATGCAAAATTTTTCATTCTAGTTCATCATTGGGTATAATAATTGATTGTAACTTATTTTTTTTATCAAGCGCCACTCTAATCTACTGATTTAAAAGGACCCTGGCTTATGCGCCGAAAAAAAACGGCTCTCCGTTTTTACATTGATTCATAAGTGGGGAAAAAATTAGAATAAAAGCAATATGTATATTTCCAATATCCGATAACGAACGTTTTTCCAAAGTTTTAATATTTTTAAATCGCAACAACATATTTCGTATTGACATTTTTTTTTAATCCTTCAAGTATACGAATAGTTACTCTCTTCCAATTATACTGAAAAAACTTTAAAATTCATTTGTTTGGGTTTGTTGGCACCTTCCTGATATCGAAGAGCTAACTTACCGAAAAAGTCACATACCGATATGACTAGTGACGTGACGATCATGATTCACCAAAGAATGTAGATTGGCCCAAAATTACGTTCCTTTATCCCATAAAAACCAACCTATCTATTTGTTAATTAATTCGCATTTTTTTTTGCCTCTTTCTTTCGCAGATAGCAACGTTTCGAAACGTCAAAAGTTCCGGAGGAAACAAGCTAACTCACAATTTTCGTCCTGTTCAGCCGCTCGAGGACCGAGTAGTCTATCACAACATTGGGAATGACGACAGCGATGGTAGCTTCAATGATGAAAACTCCATCGAGTCCAACTCGATGAACAGATACAAGTCGGGCCAATTTAAAATGGACGGTTCCATAATTTCGACCGCAGCAGCTTTCCTACTGACTTTTCGCTCGTCCTTGGCCACGATGATACTCGAGGATTTCCGGTAATGCGATTTTGCAATCGCATTCACCAAATCTCTGTGAAACTTTAGTTTTCATTTTTTTTAAAGAGCAAAACCAGAAACACTGGCTTGCAGAGCTACCACGTGCGCGCGATATATATGTAGTTCATTATTAACTAGAACTATATGGTCAATTATGAGTTCACCAATAATAACATTTTTCCATAAATATTGATGATGATGTTTATCTCGTTGGAATACAATGTAATTTTTTAAATTCGAATTCGGTAAAAAATTTTCGTTAAAATGAAACAGAATTTTCGTTGCATTCAAACGATGCAAAATTGGGCCCGTAAATATTGGTGGGATATCAGTTGACATTGGACTTTAATAATTCGGATTCAACAGGAGTTATTATAGAAGTACTATACTTTTAAAATGACTTTTATTCCGAAACAATAGCGGAGTTTGCGGATCCGGTTCCCGCGGTATCTTTTATTTATTAACTATAACTATACTATCAATCACAAGTTCGCTAAGAATGAAATTTCACGTAAATATTGGTGAACTAGCAGCTGATATTGAATTTAGGTAATTGATACTAAATTTCGAGAGTTGTTACTGTGAGAGTGCTAGAACGTTGCAAATGCATTTTTATTACGAGCAGTTGGCGTTGAACGAAGACAGCGCCAATGTTCCGTAAACATTGTAATTTATGCCTACGTCAACGTTTACAGTAGCCAATATTGACATTTGATGATATCGAAATATTTAAGTTTTTCCTCGCGTATTTATCACTGGGCATGATTACTATAGAATTTATTATTGGAAAAATTCATTATTGGTAACAATATCATAGGTACAATTGCGAGACTGATAAGGAATGAACTTGCTGTATCAAATATTCATTCGTTATGAAACGATTTAGTGAACATTTTATAATTTTGAACAATTCTCCATTCCTCTGTACGCAGCTCGACAACAGTTTCCGTAAACAATAGTTTCTGAGTCCTCAGCCGTAGAGGACATCTTTTTAAAAACCGCGTTGAGTCATTTTCAATAATTTTACCAGTAGTGTTCTCAATTCAGGTGTCCCCACGAAAAGTCCCTAACCAATAAAAGGGATTTTGTTACAATTTTGTACGGATATTACATTTGTAAGGTCTATTGCAAGATTTTCTGTGCCACGAAAAATATTCATCTAGCAATTATAAAAAGAAATCTCAAGAACGTTACGACAGACTTCTTCCCAAGCTCAAAATGTTTCACATTGAATAGCCAATTCATGGTCGGTGTTTTGGCTAACGATGATGAATCGTGCGATTATTTCGTCGATAATATTTTATTTTTTTTTACAAGTATAACGATACTATTTACATGTCCGCCTTTAGGCATTTATTCAAATATTCCACTTATAGTGCAGTATGCATTCGAAACCCATACCGCAGTGTCTTTTTTTCGATTCGGTTGAAGATCCGAAGCGATAATATCACGCACGCGTGCTTTCATTGCGAAATTGTCGTAGTTTTTTCTAAACAACATCAGTGGAGCACGGTGAACCTGAGTCATTTTTTTACCCGAACAAAGTTAATTTACAGCATCTAGCTGGTCATTCACTGTACATATCTCTGATAATGTTGACCACTGTTTGCACAATTGGAATGCAATGAAAATTCTTTTTTTTTTTAAATTGCTCGCATTTTTGTTTGATGATTGCGGCTACGTATACCACTTCAAAGTTCTTTAACGAACCTTACTAGAAAGCTAGAACACCAATCGGTAAAAAATATTTTCGTTAATAATAGAAGCAGACATGAAAAAAAAGAAAAGAATCCTCGCTGCATTCCAACAGCGGAAAGCTTAACAGCATTATCCCTTTACGTCAATATATTAATGCACATCAAATTTACGGCGATGCATTACTACGTTATGCCAAAATGCCGTGACAATGTTTTCTCCTGGACGGATTGCATTTCGAGTTGACCGAGATACACACAGTTGAACTTTTTATTGAACGCAAGATTTTTTTATTTTTCTTTCTTCGAAGTATCAGCTGTTTAAGAGAAAGCTCGAAATATGCGACGCACAGCTGTACTTCTCACACTCGCTTGTCACAAGATTGGGAGAACGTGGATTTTAGAAAAAATACGCAAATTCCACGCGTATAGGGATCGTTGATGAGCTTCCTTATTTATGTGTTTCTTAGACTGAAAGAATAGACAGTTAATCGAGCTTTTGTTTGAAAAACTGAATACTATTTTATAAATGTGTACTACTTTCTTTTTATTTTGTCAATTATTTTCCCGATATCCTATCGAATATAAGTTTTCAACATTAGTTAATATATTTTTTTTATTTGCCAAGAATGATTTCAATGTGAATATTTATATTCGCGCGAGTATGAAAGAACTCTGTAAAAAGAATTTGTATGAAAGAATTCTGCAAAACTCCGTTGCCATCGTACATGCGCAATACGTGGACAAACATAACTTGTGGTAAATCATCGTTTGATTTTCTAGATCAAAGCGAAGCTGCTGAACGGCTCGATCACTATTAACACTTGTATACATATTCATGTTTAAAGGTACGTAATATATATGTGTGTGCACTCGTGTAACGATGTAAACATTTATGCAATAAAATCAAATGTGCGTCAACGACTTCTTTTTCCTCTCGCTGTTACGTATCGAATGATCAAAGGATACGAGAATATGATGGAATTCACCTGAACCAAACCCCTCGAATAAAATTCTTTGCGCCAAAGTGTCAAATAATGTCGCTTGAAATGCTTTATTATTATTATTTTCCTATACAATATCCAGTAAAAGTTAATTCGTACTTAATCCTGTTCAGGTGGTTCATTTGTCTGAAACCATGTTAACGACACTTGCCAGATCGTTCTGACCGTGCTTCAAACGTTCCATTATGAGCTCGGCTATCGCCTTTTGTGTCCGTCGCTCCAACTTTTCCAGTTTCGCAGCGACGTCCCTCTTCAAGTCCCAATCTGGCTTGCGTGGGGCAAGGTTACTGATGTCCTGTACAGCAAAAAAGAAAGTTTGTTCAGTATTACACGATACGACTCTGCCGTAGACATAAACTTTCTCAAACTGCGGAACCGGCAAAAGATCTTACAGTTGTTAAGAAGAGTGGGATCTTTTTGTTTTTGTTGTAATTTATTTGCTGTCAATCAAGCTACCAGACTGACTCGTGATGTTTATCAATGCATGCATCCGTGCCTTAATAAAAATTATCATTGCTTTTTGGATCCAATGAAGATGAAATTTCACGTACTGTGGTGCAATCAGCAATAATAGGTATCGAATGTGGCGAGCACATGCCATTGGTTTTAAGTACTATCTAAAATTAGTCAACAGTACCAGTTGCGTGGCTTTTGCGATCACCCATGTTAGGCATGAGTTTCATTCAAAAATTGAAAATAGTGAACTGGCAAGTGTGGAGGAAACTGAAAGCAATGAGATCGTGCAAAATTGAAAGGTTTTATAGAGGCACATTAGGAAACAAACACCAAAAAAATATTTTAAATTATTACGAACGTTTAACCCTGTCTATTTACGGCTGAATTAACCAAATGGTAATTCAAGTTGGAACTTCCAGCAACGTGATTCAACAATTATCTGTTATTGTTTCTATCAATTAGATTCTATCTAAATCTGTTGCTGCACAACCTATTTAATAATATTGGGCTCATCGTAAATGAGACCAGTAGGCTGTAGGGAATAGGCTAAATACAAAAGCAACTGATCATCTCATCTTTCAATGAGATCAGTAAAGCTGTAGGGAATAGGCAAATGCTAAGGCACGCAATCATCGAAGGAATAATTTTAAAACAAAGAAAATATAGTATTAGATTCTTTAAAATCCAGTAATTGGTTTTGAACCTGTAACCTTAAGCTGGATAAAATGAAGACCTTCACGACAAATGGAATTTAAAGAATTTACTCGACAAACTAAAAAAATTGCATGTTGTAATAGTTAATTTTCATAACTTTTATACACATATGTAAATTCAACGAAACAATGTTCATGTAAAATTGGCTGCATTGTTAAAATAAAAAAAATACCAATCTATATACAGTGGTTAAAAAAAATAATTTGCACACCGCGTGTTTTTCGTTGGACAATTTCGTTTGTTTCGAAAAAAAAATAAATTGCTTTAGCATGCTATTTTTTTTCGAAAACTTTTGTCGAATATTTTATTTTGCTTCGAAAAAAAAAATACTGAAGTATTTTCTTTTTTTGCAGGATAATTTGAAAAACACGCAGTGTACAAATAGAGAGATAGTTGATTTGCAAATTTCCAATTTTCTTCGAGACAGTTGATCATTCTACAAAAAGAAAAGAAACATCTTCCGCGCTGTTGAACGACGTCAACGTCTTTCTCTTCGTTTGCCCGAAATGCGATCCGTCTAGGAAAAAACTTGCTCGCAGGATTTTTATCAATCGGACGTGTGAGACGTGGCCTTAATTATCCTAAGTAACTTGAGGTCCCCGTGTATAATTATTGAAAGTGGATAAGATAGGGAGCATTTATGCCGTCTACAACATTGCCATGTTCGCACAGCCTAATATTTTCTGCGCTTGATTTTCACATAAATTCGCCATTAAAAACACTAATCATTTTGTAATGGTGATGTGAATCCTCATTTTCTTAATTTTAAGAGTTAATCCGATAATTTCTTAAACCGTACCTATTTTCTTAGCCCCGTGGTAGCATTTCTTTAGCAGATATCAATAATATACTGGAAAATGATCGGAAGGTTTCCATATGCGTAATGTGATTAGCCCAAGAAATATGCCCAGTTTCTGATTTTTTTTATATACTTCCAGACAAAAATTCATCTTGGTAGTAATATTTTGATCTTGCCCCATAACAACCTTAAGAGGTTACGTGGGTTTAAAAATTTCAAAAAAGCCATTTTTTTAAATTTTATTATCGAATCGCACAATATGTCTAGACTATTCTCCCAAAGTTGTAAGTCAATCAAAGTAAAAATCTAGGAGAGAGAGCCTTTGAGAAATCCTCCCGTTGGGAAAAACCGGCCAGGAGGGACACAGGTATACGCATCTTTCTAAAAACACTATTTTTGAAGTCGATGAACACGATTTCTCAAAAACTAATGTACCGATCTTATTGAAATTGTGCTCACTTGTTCAAAATAGCATTGACTAGTGATTAAACGACGGTTTTTTTTCGATTACAACTACTTTTACAAGGCTGTACGCAGTGTAAAATGTACCAAAAATTGAACTATTTTGCATACAACTCTGCAAAAAATTCAAATGTCAATTTTTTTAAAAATTCTTCGTTCAATCACGAGTTATACTTATCTACTAACAGAAAAAAATTGATTTTTTAATTTCAGATAAAGCTATCATGAGTTACGACGACCACCACGAGGACACTTTTTTTAAGGGGTCTCCGGAAACCAGGTCCCACCAGCTGAATTTCCCAAATTTCTGGATGAATTTTTTTTTAAATATTGTTGAAATGTTGCTCTTTTATGTGTTTAATATTTTGAATAAAATAATTTATATATTATATTTTTTTAAAATAGAGAAAATTTTCTTTTTTTTTGGCTTCGCAACCAAGGTAACCCCTTAAGGGCATGTACAAGGTCAACATAACGTCACAAATTTTCCAACCCAGTTTTCTCATAAATGGTTAAGGTTTTTGAGGAAAAACAAAGCATCAGGCTCTGGAGAATATCCTGACACACAGTTTGACGATTTTCTTTTGCCCTAAAAATGATTCATCTTTGAAAAATCTTAGTGCAAAAGTTTTAGCTATCTCTCTCGCACTCATATGTCACGTGGTACACCTTCTACTTTGCCTTGAAAACAATGGCAAATTAGATCATGTACATTCAAGTATCTGCTCCTCTATGCAATCTTCGTTTCCCAATGATAAATTACAACCAATCGGAATATGCCATTTTAATGGAAATGACAGAAAAGAATGCCGAACCTCGAACTTACCAGATCTTCAACAACGACCTTGCTCGTTGCCGCGCTCAGCTGATCTTGAACCTCAGCAATAACGTCACCAGGTTTCGCATCCTCGACGACTTGTTCCTTAAGGCTGTCATCTTGAGGCTTATAACTTCGGAATTTAGGCCTGATCAACCGATAAAAATTTCAATTCTCAAATCAAGTAGATGTCGGTGAACAGGAGACCTTTGTGATTATTTTCCACAGTCACGCAATTTTATGTTCATATTTTGCATTGTGATTATCTTACGATTTTATCCCGAAATTATTATAATGTGAAATTTCTATTGGACGAGCACAACGCGTCAACGAGAGAGGTTATAGTTGGGCTTTCGTAAACACAATTAATTCTTCCATCTGAAGGAGTATTTTTTTTTTCAAGCGATACGAGTAGGATTGTTTACAAAACAATCTTGTAAGGATAGAAGATAAATCGTATCAACACAGTTTCAAAATAAGTTCGAGTACGTGTCCAAAAGTACAATTTCCATGCCGCATTTTCAACAAATGATTAACTCACTTGGGTAATTTGTCTGTACCGTCGGCATGATTTTCTTTGCTTTCTTCGCTCTTCTTTTTAAGAGCGGCCAATCTCTCTTTGCGCTTTAGAGCCTCTTCTTCGAGACTACCGACTCGTTCGTCAGTCATCACTTTCAGGTTATGTTCCACTGGTATTTTTTGCCGCTGCAATTTTATGCTTCCTGTTTGTTTTTCTGGATCTACCTGCGGCGCCACTTGACAGTCGTGACTCGCGATCGTACGAACGTCGATGCGCAACCGAAACCGCCCGAACGTATCAGGCGGTTCGACGATTGCCCGTGGCGCTAGTGTCGCAGAGAACATTTTTCAAACTTTACTTTTATAAAGTTTTGCATCCACAATACAACGTCGTCGTAATTGTTGCGAAACTTTTACACGTGCACTTTCAATATGTCACCGTGTCGCAGAGATCTTACGTGCTCTTCGGTGATTTTGTGGGAGATGGAAATAAGTTTAGACGTCGCGATGACGATGGTCGACTGAAAAGACGATCCAGCCACGAGACACGAACAAAAACGTAAGCGACACCAGTTACTTCATTGTTTAGGTTTCCTGCTTCTTTGTACATTCGCTCCATCGATATTATCGTAGTACGAACATGCCGCAGAAAATAACCCTTTGTTGTTTCGTTCTACTGCATTCGTGGTGAGTTTGCGATCACTTTTATTTTTCTGCAAACGTTTTGGAAGCCCTGCAAGTGTAATTACAATAGCAGACTCCTTACTAGAAAATCCACGGGCAACTGCGCCGTACTAAGTTTGTGGTTAAGGCTTTAGGTCACTCTCGGATTTTCCAAAAATCGATTTTTTTTTGTTAAAAATGTACCTTAGTACCTATAAAATTATATTCCAAAAGATTATGGGTGTGAAAAATCTCTAAGTACTCAATTTTCGAATTCTAGCGCAACCCCTCTTGATTCATGTCGTGACTTTCTACTAACTTTAAACGCGTTTATACAAAACTACATTTTTCAAGTCGGCCGGACTCAACTCAAACAAATTTCAACCGATTCACTTGAAACTTTAACTGTATATTTAGAATTACATTTTCCGAGGCACTACGTAGGTTTTTTTAAATTATATTGCATAGTTCCTTTTTTATAAACAATTTTCTGACGATTTTCTCATGGCATTTTATACTTTTTGTTTTAGAAATGCGCCATTTTGAAAAAAAACAATATATCAAAAAAATCCTAAGTACTTCTATAGCAATTCTTATATATAATCGAAAAAACTTTAGTGTCTCATCATAACTCAAAAATTATAGGAGTTGTTGGTTCGGCCGTTGACCTTCCAGAAATAAAGGCGTCATCGCAAAAATGCAGCACGGTCGCCATTTTGACATGTATCGCTGTGAAAAAATAAGTTTGTATAGTCAATTACGTGTATAATAAAACCCCTATTTTGTAATACCGATTTATTTTATGATTTCGCTGAAAAAATGTCACAAAATATGCCCCTGTTTTGGCCTCTAGAGTGGCCTAAAGCCTTAATTAAACGAGATGAAAAAAATTTCTCTCAACTCTTGGGGAGAAGCGGTCGATTTCGTGATCGAGAGAGAGAGAGAGAGAGAGAGAGAGAGAGAGAGAGAGAGAGAGAGAGAGAGAGAGAGAGAGAGAGAGAAACAGAGAAATCTTGAATCTATGCCAAACCTTTTGTGAAATTGAGGACGTATCAAGTATATGTAGGAGTAACATAAAAAAAAGCTTAGAAAGTCAGCCATTTTTTCACCCATTTGCATATACAGTTGAAATGCAACGACGAATTTACAAACCAACGAATAATCTGCCGTTCGTATTCACCGTAATGTTTCATCATTAAGGGGGGAAAACCCTTTAGACGCCCGAAAATAAGTCATTTTTCATGAATTATTTTTAAAGTGATAAAATAATCGCCTCATTTTTAAATTTTGACATTATCTTATTACAACTTTTAAGTGTTAAATTGTTTTTAACAAAACGGAATGCCAGCGTTATAAGGTATTCCTTTAGGCGTCTTTTGCGTGATATCGAAAAGTGCTCTATTTGTCTGATTTTTTCTATTGATCTCAAACAGAAATGGAAAATATTTTTTCGATTATTGACATGTTTAGGGGAAGGATATACCTATAAAAATATAAAAAAGTATAAAATTAAAAATTAAGTCTGCTTTTTAATCAAATTTTCATATTTTTGATCATTTTCTCGACAATTTTTACCCCAAAAAAGTAATTTATTTACGCGATAACCTTAAAACTTTAGGTATATCCTTCCGATAATTTTATAGTGAGAAACCTCCCAAAATTTCAGCCAGATCGATCAACAACTTTTTGAGCTATAACGTGAGTAGTTTTTGAAAATGCAGTTTCGATATAATCGCGTTTAAAGTTTCAATACGATAATGTGATATACGACTATGTGCTACAACTTCGTAAATATTTCATATTTCGATTTATCGATTTTCTAGTATACTCTCAATGTACAATATTATACTTTCGAAATATGTGAAAAAAATCGATTTTTTGAACATTGTAAAGGGTCCCCCCCCCCCCCTAAACGTAGTACGATGGGTACCAAAAATACCCGAAAACATTCGTGTATTTAAAAAATAATGAATAATTGAATGTACATCAACAAAACAAAAACATCCGTCGGAAATAGTATTAATTTTTTTTAACGATCCAAACTCTAGCTTTTTATCATAATTATCGAGGCAAACTATGTAGTTTTGCATCTTTACTTATCGCTACGACAGTGCGTAGGATTTACGGTGATACTCTTGAGATATGATAGTTTAAGGAAAAGAATAGCTCTATAGCGGGTGTTTCAAAAATGGTATTTATTCTTACATATCAAAAGAGCCTGTGCTCTTTTCAAATGTGCTTATTCGTAAGCACATTACCTCACCCCCCAGCGGAATATTTCCAAAAGACCCCCGTATTTCGGATTTGCCTTTGATTTTGCAAGCTACGCAATCAGATATGCTCATGCATACGTAAATTTATACACAGGCACACACATTGTATCTCATTAATAGCAGGAAATGTCTAGAGCTACCTGACCAATAAATGAAATGAATCGAGTAAGTTAATGAACTGGAATCGCGATTTGGCGCAATCGCTCACCACGCATCTTATCTGCGTTTGTCCTCTTGCGTCATTGGGCATCCACGCTTAATCCCGGCATCGGTAGGTATAATGAGAGATGACTGTGGGTATACACAAACACGCACACACACAAATACACATACAACGTCGAGAAACGACAGTGAAAGTTAGTTTTTGCCAATGGCAGACGATTTCAATGGAAGGTCGGTAATCGTTTAGAGGAGTCTGTATTATGATTCGCACGGTCAAGATTAATTCTGTACGCCATTATGCATTTCTCGACTTGTATCTGTATTATTAACCCTTCGTGGTCACCCTGGGTAGAATCGACCCGTCGATCAATTTTTGGCGCAAATATGTAATGGTTCCCAGCTTCGAATAGAACTGTATTCACGATCTTACCTGGAGTTTGAAGTATCCTCATCCCATAAAATTTACCCTCTTCACATGTCGGGATAAATACCTCTTTTTGGAACGCGCAGTACGCTACTATTTTTTTCCCAAAAGTAGCATATCTAAGGAGTATCACGTCCAAATTTTAGGTAAAAATGTTGAAAATTCACGGAACTATGATTTTTTTAGAGAAAAAATCTATTTTTTGCGTTTTCATCTCTTTATGATTTTTTTTTAACATGTCGCCATTTTATTTCTTATAAACAAATTTTTTGTACATCATCTAGATAGTTCAAAGCATGTTCTGTAATTTTTTGAACCAATTCGGACGGATACTTTGGTCACAATACTTTTTTTGAAAACTGACTGGGTAGAATCGATCCAAGTCCGTGACCACCGCGATTGAATTTGGATGTGTGACCATAAAGGGTTAAAACGCGTACGCGTACGTTCATACTATATATATTATATATATATATACTTTATACTTCGTGGATGTGGGCGGAATATAGCATAAAGTAGAAATAGAAATAAAAATCCAAAAAAGAAGCAGGAAATTCGGTACGACTGATGCAGTATTGATATATCAACAAAATGCAAATGAGTACAAGAACAGAAAAGGGAACACAGAGATGGAAAAATACTGGGTGGTAAAGAAGATCAAAAGAGAAACGAACGAACTATGGGACAAGATAAGGTTCGGGAATATAGGGAAAAAAGGGAATAAGGGGTATAGGGACAATACCTTCCGAATTTGCAGAGAAGGGGAGGACAGTTTGAAAGAAATTTGTGGATGTGAAGTGCTCAAGGCAGAAATTAGAGAGGAAGTAGTGGAAAAACTAGAAAAAAGTGCTGGAATACAAAGAGGTGAAAGAACTACAGTAAAAAATATAGGAACTGGTTAGGAATAATCCTGTCAAAGAGTTATGTGCGTACGTAAAAGAATTCGAAGCAAAGCATGTAGCGCAAAGAGAAGGTAATGGCAGTGTATAAAATGTTGTGGAAACGGAGGCGCGTGTGCAAAATGTGTAAGAACAAATTTGAAGGGGAATAATATATAAGGGGGGGGGGGGGGACTATTTATGAACACCCTTAAAGGGTACATCCGGAAAAAAAACTACTAGTACTAACACTACTTTATACTTCGTTATATATTATAATCATTATCATACATTTGTATATATTTATATATATATAATATTCCTGACGGTACAACTATATTATATTATACCTGAACGGTTGAGACGGAAGGCAAGCCTTATAAATAACATTTATAACGAATGAAAAAAAAAGAGAAAATAAAGCACGATGCACACACTGGCATAACTCATCGCTGTCGAAAAGGATTACGACAATACATCTTTCTCTCTTGAGCATTGGGGATTCGCGAAAACGGGACGAATTGCCTCGCGCGAAGTTCGGACGAAGATAACAGTAACAAATTACAAAATTAATATAGCGATAACGGACACGTGACAACGAGGTGACGTTTTTCGGGCTGTAATTATCGTGTCGAAGTTTACATCTTTGGAATGCAACGAAAATTCTTATTTCATTCGTTTATTTATTATTATTGTTATCAAAAAGCTTTTTTTGCAGTTTTTGGTTACAAGCTGCCGGTGAGAAACCTGCAAAACGTTTGAGTAATCCGAATAATTGGAATACTAAGAAAAAAAAAGTTGGCGATAACAATAAAGTGTATTTCTTTGCATTGCAACGATGCAAAATTGACATATAATTAAAAGACATATCTCGCGAGGGTTTTGTGTTTTTTTTTTTTTTTTTTTTTTTGGTGTTCGATGTTTCATATTTTTCTCAGCGAAATTTTGCTTAATCTGTACTTTATATCAACGTCGTTGTTGTTACGATTATTATTACCAGTTTATTATTACGGTTATTGTTATTGCGTGGCTTACGTCGTTAGCCGTCCCACTGGGAAAACGAGATGATGGCGCAACCAGAACAACCGAAGAATAGTCTTATTCGACGTAACAGTATTTTTACGGTGTAAAGACGCGTGTGCAGCGATGCGCTTTTTCATATTTTTCGGTCCTCTTCGTCTTCTTGTTCTCTCCCTCGTAGAGATGAGCTTGAGCATAGTTAAATTGGCGAGGATGGGGAATGGGGAAGAGTTCATGCCGAGGGAAATTACACGAAGGAATCCTCGTGGAGCACGGCCGAGATTCGTAATTAATATCATTAGGCTCGTTATAGAGTTTCCTTGTTCTATACGTGAAGAATCAACGAGATAGAAATGGTAAAGCAAGAATTATATACGTATATAGATTGTTGATGTGTTTTGTTCCTCGGCTCGGATTAACGAGAGAATAAGGAAAGTCAGCTTCATCGTGCGCCGTAAGAATCGTACCGTAACATCGTTCTGCATAATTACAGAGGCAATTTCAACGGTACACACACATACATATATGTATATATATATATATATATATATATATATATATATATATATATATATATATGCGTACCAAAACGGTTGCCTCGATCGAGCATGAAATACTACCTCGAAGTCTCAAGGCAATTCATCCTTATTATCAGCTTTATTTTTCAATGGCCAGTGTCGGTCGCCTCAATTTTTCCTCTTCTCATCTCGCGATGTACAAAAAAAAACATTTATTTATTTTCAGGCTAGGTACGACATCGTATCTTTTTCGTAATGAATCCCAAAAAAAATACTTTGAAACATTGCTCTTGTGACGTAACTGCGCTTCTCTGGAAGTAGCCCGAATCTGATTTGACTTTCTTTTTAAGATTCCCGGAATTCTGGTTTGGTGTGTCCAATAATCTAGAACCGTTCGTGGTTCTTCAAATGTTTGATAGGACAGTTACAGAAAACTTGGCAATCGAGCATCAGGGAAATTTGAATTTTGTAGCTGCGAAAAATACTTTTTTTTTTTTTTAATTACGCTACGCTTCCCAGGTCTGTTTTTTTTCACATCCAGGCAGTAGGTCTTAAATTTGCGGACACCGATTCAGGAAATCAAAAGTTCAAGCTTAGTTTCTTTGATTTGGGTCAGGAAAAGATGATTCAAAGAAATTCATAAAAATGTTTGGCCTCCAACGTTTCGAGTATGTACTTTTTCAGTTGAAAGTCAAGATTACATTTCTGATTACTTTCTTGCTTTTTTTAAAAAGAGGTAGCAGATTTTGTAAAGTGGGAGTTTTATTCTGAAAGTGCTGTTGTCACATGTATATCTTTTTGTAGCTTCAACAAGCTCAAGTTTACCCATTTTTTTTTTAAATTCGGAATTTGATCATGGTCGATATCGTCTCGCGGCTTCAATAAAGCTTTCCTAATGAAACTCCAGCACGAAAAGGTGAGTGAGGGAGCAAGAATGAAAAAAAAGCCTTTCGAAACTATTTTAAAAACTCGATTTTGCACACGATCATGCATATAACTATTTATAATAATAATAACAATAATAATAATATTATTTTTCAAGTCTGTAGAGTCATTAAAGAACAGTATATAACAACAATTTGCATTACATTAAGTGAAAATTCCCCTTGATTTCACCTTATTACAGTAATACATCGCGCAAAGTAAATTCAACCATCAACTCTCCTCGATGGTGCTGTCATGTTCATTTTTCGCTCGCGTAGTTTTAAGTCGTGATATTACCTTTGTTGCATTTAAGTATCCGGCACGAACTGTCGAACTTTTTCATTAGCCCCGTCGTCACTCGTGACTGTCGTTGTAGATTTTCTACTATTGGAAATTGTCAAGAATTATGGAACACGTACACCTATACACACACACACACACATACACGCACGCACGCGATTTATAACGAACTGTTGGAAAGAAAATGCTCGTTTCACGCGTTATTCGCGGTACTACCAAAATTGTTATAACGAACATTTTTGGTTGGTGCCGCACCGACATTCAGGGCCAACACTTTGGATACAATGTTAAGATCTTCCTGGCCTCCGGTGCCTTGAACGTTTCCCAAGTTCCCGGCTACCCCAGATTGATACAACAAGTGTTGTATCTGCTTCGCTGGCGTCTGAGGCCTGTGTTGCCTGTACTGTTGTTGCTGCAATTGTTGCGTCTGATGAGGATTGTAGGTGAAAGCCTGGGCTCCTCTCGACGATTGACCACCGAAGCTAAACTGATTATTTCTCTGGCTAGGGAAGTGCTGCTGTCTATTTTCGTTGGTGCCAAAGTTTCCGACAGTCCCGAAAGCCTCCTGCCTGTGGAATCTGAGCGCGGGGCTGGCGCTTGGTGGTTGAAAGTCGGTAGTAAAGACAGGGAAACTTTGTTGGAGTCTTTGCTGTTGCAACAATTGTTGTTGACGCTGCTGCTGCTGTTGCTGCTGTTGAAGTTGTGCCTGTTGTTGCTGTTGAAATTGTGCCTGTTGTTGCTGTTGAAGTTGTGCTTGTTGTTGCTGATGCAACTGTTGTTGACGCAACTGTTGGATTCTCAGCTGGTCATTATAGTTGGATTGGAAGGATGTTAGACCTGCAGCTTTTGGTAATTCCAGAATGAAGCTGGGTTGAATATTGACAGATGATGACTTGAAGGATGGCTGCGGAGATAGAATGCTGCTCTGTTGACTCTGTGCAAATTGCGACGTAGGTTTTTGCACCTGCAATTGATAGTTTCGTTGTTCCTCTAGTTGTTTCAGCCTCGACTGTTCCTCGAGTTGCTTCAGCCGTGACTGCTCCTCGAGATGTTTTAGCCTCGACTGTTCCTCGAGTTGCTTGAGCCTCAACTGTTCTTCCTGCAGTTGTTTCAGTCTACTCTGCTCCTGAATGAACAACTGTTGCTGTTGCTTCTGCCTCAATTGTTGGTCGTAAATCTGCTGTTGCCTCACGAGGAACTGTGTCTGCTGTATCTGTTGGGTCTGCAACTCGGCCAGTTGTCTCTCAAGGAGTTGTTGCTTAAACTCCAATTGCTCTTGAAGAGAGAGAGCTTGTCCGTCTCCGCTTGGTCTGTAGATCGGCACGACGCTCTTTGGAACACCTCGCTCGTCTTGCTGCACTGTGAACGCTGCGACCAGCGGAGCTTGGAAGATCTTTACTTCTTGCTCCTCCTTGGAGGTGCTTGTGGTTTCGGAACTGCTGGACGAAGACGAGGACGAACTGATCGATACCTTGGTTGTGGCGTTCCTTGACAGGGGTAATGCGGTTGGACTTGATACGGTGGGACTCGGGCCAATAAGAGCATTCGCCGCTGCTATTCCGTTGCTGGAACTTATCGCCAGCCTCTCGGGAAAGTGATTCGATTGTGACTTGACGCTGGAATTCTCGATCACGTTGATCGGAGCGCTTGATGTTTTTACACTTCTCGTCTCTAACTGATCGTACACGATGTCGGGACTCTTGTCATAGATCGCCGACGATTTGTCCGCCAATATAACGTCGTGCGCTTGGAAAGCTCTGTTGTTGGGCAATCTGCTTTCATCGCTTGACTTTTGAATTTCCGACGTCATTGTCAGCCCAGGACTATCCGCAAGCGCGTACTTGTCTGTCTCAACGAAAGTAGAATTTTGAAGTTTATCCTCGTTTGGTGTTTCCTCGTCGCTTGGAAAACCATCGAATGAGAATATCGTGCGAATTGGTTCTCTACTGGATTCTTCGTTTCTCGTCGATGCTGTCCCGTCCGATGGAGTCAAATCAATTTCATCGATTCTCGTCTCACTCACTTCCGTTGTGCTCTTTTGCTCGGCCGACTCGGTATCCAGATCGGCTAGTGCCTTGAGCAACGCCTTTCGAAGATTCTTATCGATCTTCACCGGTGCCTGTTGACGAACGGGATCCTCGGCTAAGGAGGATCCAATTGCCAGGAAAATGAAGAAAATCGGCAGCACGAACATGACTGTTCTCTAAAAACAAAGTAAAAAAAAGTTTATTGATTACCATTATAATTGGCAACATGTTCTTTCAATGATTGTTGATATACGGACGTGGAGAAGGATGAATTAAGCAAGCAGCACAATGAATCAATATCAACGGCCCTGCCAGTTTTTTTTTGTTGATGTGCAATTGTGAGATATTTCTTGCAAGAAGTCATAAAACGTTTAGCATAAAATTGTGAGAGTAGATTGAAAAAAGCTCTTACATAGAGAAAAATAATGTATCCAAATAAACACGAAGCAAGGAGATTGAAGTTTCTAAAAAGGGAAAGCACATCAAACAAAACGCTTCACTAATAAAAATGAGATCAATTATTCGCTGATAAAGCTTTGAAAAATTAAATAAAAAATTATGACAACCGGAAGCTGGGACAGAGAATATCCTTGGTGTTGAACGTGCAGTAGCTAGCCGAAAGGCCTTTGAGGAAGTTGAGGTGTTACAATCCTTTTTCTTGCCCAAAAGTTCGGGACGGTACGTTTTAAAAGTTGTAGCCGTTTCCCAATCTGGCAACGTCTCATACATTTTTAAGGTGTTTGTGTTCATGTGTACTGTCAGTTGGCTCAATAATGGCTGATTCGTGACACGGCAAAATTACGATCACTCTTTAGATTAATTTTTTTTTTCAAAATGATTTTCGTGATCGTGCTGCGATGACTTTAAATCCATTCCATGAATCGCTGCTTGCCATTTTTTAAAATAGTTTGGTGTTTTTTGGCCTTTTAAAAACAGAGCATTTTTATTTATTCGATTTGTATTCTGTTTTACACTGAGGTACCGCACAGAATTTCGGCATTTTTACTTAATTAAATCGTCAAGAACTGTTATTTAGACATATCATACTTTTAGACTTAGAAAACTTAGAAAAATGTGACTAGTGGAAGGATTTTCGTAACTGCAACTTTTCAGAGAAGTTGTAAAAACGTCTAAATCTAGAAAATTTATGCGAAATTTTTCATTACTGTTCATCGTTCGGTATAATGAATGATTTTAACCTATTTTTATTAAGCACTACTGTAATCCACTAATGATTCGAAAGGGCCCTGACTTATGCGCCCACAAAGTACGACTCTCCGCGAAAAGAATACCTTAAAAAAAAAAAGTACGCGAACGCAACGCTCTTTTGACAGGTAAATGAGGAGAAAGAAAAAGACGTTTCTAGAATGCGACCTACAATTTGAGGTTGCGCACATATAAACTCGCATCTTCAACGAGGAATCGTAATGACAGCCTGTGAATACAATTTTCATTCACATGGTTTACAACGCTCACCATGTATCCATTGTGCAAGGTGGATAATCGCGGTTCGATGTATTGTGACGTACCGTTACCACTATAATAACAGATGAAATGAGCCATCATACGTTCACTCGCATACACGTATACGCGTGTACATATATAAATTTGAATTTGTGTTCATGTGAAATCTTTGGTAAACCGATACCAAGAGTCAGATACATCGTTCGACTCGAGGGCATTTTCTCTTGTCTAAAAGCGATGACAAATATATTACATACTCCATCACGATTCCATATTCTTCACGGAACATTTTCGTCTTGTGTATAAGTAGTCGAAAGAATTACAAGTGGCGACAGCCACGACGAATAACAAGGAGATCGTCGACGGAGCACGCAACAACCGGGCGTTTACTCGCCTTACGTAACTTTCCTCTTCTTCTTCTTTTTCCTCTGTCTCGTATTTTACGTTTATGAGAATTCTTTTGCACGTCCACGTGTATTTTTGTTTTTCCGCACCGGGCGACAGGTTGTTTGTTTCGTTGTATATAATTATATACAGGCGCGTATACAACGCATAATGATCCGAAAAATCTTGAACGTATTCGTGTAGCCATTCGCGTTTATATTATTTTCATTATTATCGTTATATATTAACATTTGTCGAGGACCGAGCGCGGATGTTTGGTATAAATCTCTCTCTCTTTCTCTCTCTCTCTCTCTCTCTCTCTCTCTCTCTCTCTCTCTCTCTCTGTCTTTTCATCGTACAGTGAATGGACTTGGTAAGAGGGTAACCGTGCATGCTAATCAATTTTTTGTGTGCGCGTTTTGTGCCCGCCTCGGAATGTATTATTTCGTACTGTTACAACAGTCAAAAGTTGCACGCTCCTCGCGCTCTTCCGTTTCTTTTCGCAATAAGTATTCTCTTCCTTTCCTTCTGCCCTTGGACGATGATTCACGAGAACGCTCTCAGTTTTCGAGGCCGACTAACAATAAGCAACGGGTGATCGACGGTAGCAAAAGTCACGGGAATAAAATCCAATTGACTTTGTTTCAAAATTCTTCCAAATTCAAGCACGAGTAGCCGGGAATCGTTGTCGTTGGAAGCTTTTCTCATTTTCGGGCCATCAAATACGACCAAGTAGATCGAAAAATAAGAAATTCAAGGAATTATCTACTTTTAACAAAGTCGAATATACAAATAGAAACATTTTTACACCCAATTCACCCTCTTAGGAATTGATTTTCGAAAAATCCTTCCATAGTGCACCTCTACACCTTCTAAGAAACATATCTTTCAAATTTCATGTTTCGATGTTCAGCGGTTAACGAGGCACGACTAGTTCTTCAGCGTCAACAAAGAGACTAAATTTATGTTACCCCACGGGTATTTCTGATTTATGGTAACTTATGTTGAATATTCCTATTGTTGACCCTAAAGTGCCAAATGTGTGGTAAATATTTGATTTATTGCATATTTACTAATAAAAACTGGAAAAATTAGATCATCAACGACTCTGGAGTAGTCTCCGTCATATTCACAATGACAGTTTCACCATAAAAACGGATTAAAAAAACGTTACACCAAATCTATCGGAATCTTATTTAAATAGCCCCGAATTATCTCAGGAAAATGAATATTATAGGTAAAATGTTACGTTTTGTGGCGACTCGTCTTCACGACGATTTGCAAGCAGAGTTAGGTTATGCTCGCCAAATGAATCAGCTGTTACG
Source organism: Ophion ventricosus (assembly GCA_963932345.1). NCBI lineage: Eukaryota > Metazoa > Arthropoda > Insecta > Hymenoptera > Ichneumonidae > Ophion > Ophion ventricosus. Next base: position 15,791,769 of record OZ010713.1, read on the forward strand.
CCCAACATTGCCAAGTCTACACGGAGAGAATTAAAAAGTAATTTTTGTCGTGAATTTCACGGTAAAAATTACCGTGATATATTACAATGTGGTGACAAGTGAGAAAAGCATAATAATTCGTATGCGACAAGTTTTTTTTAACTCACGTTACAGAAAATTTCAAATACGTAGCTAAAATTTTACTATACAAGAAGGGTAGCGCGCACGATAATTTTTACCGAGAGCACTATACATTTTCCTATAACACTCATTAAATTTTATAATAAATCTTAAAATAACTGTTATAAAGACGATACTTTTTTATAGACATTTTTCAAAGGCATAAAATAATAAAATGCACAGTAAAATTTCGCTGATATTATATATTTTTTAAATTTAAGTTTTGCGTATTTTGTTACACATCAAAATTTACTAGAAAATCTGGTAAAATTTTCTATCTGAAGAAGAAATTTTATTTTATTTTCGTGAAAATCTGTGTTTTATTCAATAATAATAAGCGAAGTTTCAGGGTTGTCATCTGGTTACCGTTACTGCACGGTAATTTTTAACATTTAATTCTCCCCGTGTACGAGTGCTATTTCGTCATTATGATAATATTCAACCGGAAGTTAAAACCGTTTTATAATGTAGTGCTTGAACTAAACGGTGAAGTCCGAATTTTCGATTTTTTACAATATCTTTTGTGTCTAATTTATCAAATTTCAGTTTTCCAACGCGACCTCAGTTGGATACGTGAGCAGCAAAACCGTGATCACTGCCCTTCCGGTCGACCGTAACTATAAAACAATGTGCTTCCCTAGCTCAAAGTGCCTCGACTTTGCAATTTTATTACGAAAAAACTGAACGATCAATATAGATAAAATTTTTCCAAAGGGTGCATAACGTATTTCGTCAACATCATATAAAACTTTCAGGCGCGAAAGTTGGATTCTTCTCAATGATCTCCAGACATTTTCGATCGAGTTGATTTTTTAAATACTTACATTGCCGATAATCAACACGTGCCATTATACGCGCGCATCAAATACGACTACAACATTCTTTAAAAATAAATTTAAAAATGGTGAGAGTCTCATCATCGCAGCTACTGCTGTATCACCTGTACTTTTTTTCATCTTCTTTGGTATATACCAAGCCGTTCTGCGCTTACGAGCATTCGTAATTAAAGTTGCGGCTTCGTGCGGGAGTAGCAATGAGCACGAATGCTTTTTTTTTGGCCGCGGAACAAAGCAAGACGGTGAAAAAAGAACAAAAGACAAGTAATCGTCAATCGTTGAAGAAACGTGCAGCAGTGTCCGTGCATGATAATGTGAATGCGTTTACTGCTATATACATCGTGCGTACGCGCACAATGTATCAAAACACCTCGAGGCTATGTAATACGTTTCTGTGTGCAATGAGTCCCTTGCGAAGTTTGCGTAGGTGAATTTCGCACGTTTCTAAAAAGTCATTTGCCCGTTGGCCATGTACGTTCGACCATACACTGGGCATTCCCTGCATGGTCCTCTCTGTCGAACTTCCCGTAATACATCAGCAAATTCGAGTCTTTGTACATACTCCAAAAAGAACCGCTGATGGTCAACGTTCAAATTGGAAACCGAAACGTGGAACATGTGAAGAGTCGATCTTTCATGTGCTCGTCAATTTTTTCCATGTTCAAAGGAATCAGTCAATGTTTCAAGCCATTCACTTTACGGTATTCCTTTTACGAACACGAATATTTAACAATTAAATAATTTTCGACGAGAATTAAGTAAAAATAAATCCCAGTATATTGATCAAATAAGTTACCGAACTTTTAACAAATAATTACGACATTAAAAATCGTCTAATTTATGCAGCACTTTATGGAGATGGGATGCTGGCCACATTTCTATCTGATAATTTATATACTCAATACAGTCGAACCTCGATGAAACAAATCTCTAGGGAAGAGCGAAAATGGTCGTTATATCGAGCTTTCGTTATATCGAGGTCATGTTCCAAAAAATTCGTTATCTTGAGGTTTTAATAAAAAGGGCCAATGAAAATTGTTCTAATTTAAACATTTCTTTCTTTAAAAAAAATACATTAGAACTATAAATATAGGGATATTTTTTAAAGAAAGAAAGGTTTTAATTAGAGCAATTTTTAAAGCAATTAGCAATTAAAGCATAATGTATATAACATATTATTTTGAAAAGCAGATTATTTTAAAATTAAACAAATATTTTGTTTAATTTTTAAAGTTTGCAAGTCTCGACAGGCTCCGTAGAATCAGAGAAGGGAATGAAAGGAAGTGAGTTCGTTTACCGAACGCTTCGTTATACAGAGGTTTTGTTCACAAAAATTCCTTGTATAGAGGCCAAGGGCCCTGAAAATAAATTCGTTATATCTATAGTTTTTCTTCGTTGTATCAAGGTTTCCAGTGTCTATCGGAAGGGAATGGACAAATCTTCGTTATATCGAGGTTTGAATGTAACTGTAGATGTCTGATATAAACTGCTCTAGGCATGTAAACATTTCTGAAGATTCCGTAACGACAACAAAAACAGGGGTTCACCCAATGTTCGAAAAAAATATGAATTAAAATATTGATTATTTTAATATTAAATTAAATTAAATTATTATTAAAATTTAATTAAAAAATTAATATTAAAAACTAATTACAAATTAATATTGAAAATTAATTTAAAAATTAATATTAAAATATTAACTTAGAAGAATGTGACTAGCAGACGAATTTTTGTAACCGCGACTTCTCAGAGAACATATAAAAATGTCTAAATCTACTAAATTTATGCGAATTTTTTTATTCCAGTTCATCGTTGGGTATAATAATTGATTGTAGCTTATTTTTATTAAGCGCCACGGTAATCTAGTAATGATTAGAAAGGGTCCTGGCTGATGTGCCCACCGAATACAACCCTCTGCGAAAAGAATACCTTATTCTCTGTAATGTAAAATCCAATTCACGGTCGGATTGTCCTTACGAGCTGAGACAAATGAGTCGACGAGTACACTCGAAGAATAAAAAGGTCAGCATTGCGATTAGGTATACTTGACACGTCTTCAACGAATTCAATTTATCTCGTATCGAAAATTGTTATCAGATCGAACCCTTAGATTAGATTTGCAATACTTACCAGTATTGGAAATCTAACGTCGTATTACCTTACAGATATGTCTATATAGATTTAGATATCTGTATGTGAGAAATGATGTCTTACGGGACAAACGCCCGAACCGCCTTGTTTATGCTTCTGACTTTCATGCTCGTTGGATGAAATGAAACGTTCGTAGAAGCGAAACCGTTCCCGGCGATTCATCGCCATACGCACATACATCCGTACACATTCATCGCCATATACACATACGGACTACAAACTCAACGTGTTAGAGAAATGGAAGAAAAAAAAAGTCTTTCACGGGCCTTTGGACGCTCATCTCGTAACGCAATTCACACAGGCTACCGCTATGTTGATACGCCACTTACGAGTGGCCGCACTAAACGACGAAACGAAAAGAGCGAATATCATATTCGAATACACTGCGTGGAATTGTGTTCTCCAATGGCCTCGGGTGAAAAATGTAAAAGCTTATCTATACAGATATATATTTATTTGCACACGAGCATGTGTGAGGGGAAAGTCCTCGGGGACTTCTGTCCCAGGAGAAAAGAAGACAAACCTCATCGTTAAGTGGTCAATTACAGAGAGAAGACCAATATTGTGTTTTACCAATAGCGAAACCGATAAAGAAAAAGTGCGTGCAGAATGGAGTAGCCTCTTTATTGACGCGGCGGAACTCGTTTACCTACAAATTGCTTATAAATTCGATCTTAGGCTCAACTACAACACCCCTCGCTGGTGTTTTCGGCGCCCGTCGTATTTCTCATTATCATTATTATTATTATTGCTACTATTTCTACTTTTTTATATTATTATATGTATTGGATTATTATTATTTTATTGCAGTAGAATAATAATTTGTTGTTTTGCCTTTCGTTTCGCCCTACATTCGTTTCCTCATTTACTATTTTCCCATTTAGTTTCTCGAAGTGCTTTATGTATATACAGCGCTTGTCAGAAGTTTGAGAACAGGTAGTAAAAACACAATTTTTATGCAAATAAACAAAATGACTTATGTATTTTACATGAAATAATATAGTACGAAGTATTAGTGCGCATTAGTGATGAAACATACGATAAGTTGCCCCGTACAGTTCATTTTGGCTATAATAGCTTCTCATCGAAGTGACGACCCTTAGCTCTGATAACCGCCGCACAGATTCTGGGCATTCTTGCGATCAATTTTTCCAGCGTTTCGGCTGAAATCTTTTTCCACGATTCCTCTAGAGGCTTCTATAACCCTTCCCGATTGGTGGGATGTTCGTTGCGTACCGCTCTGTTGAGCTCTTCTCATAAAAGTTCAATCGAAGACAAGTCCGGGAACTGAGATGGCTATTCCATGATTTTTATAGCACCAGAGATCCTTTTTTTCAAATAGTTTTTACATAGGAAAGAAGTATGCTTCCGGTCATTATCTTGTTGGAAGATGAACCCACGACGCAGAATTCGTGTTCCAGATGGTATTGCATGTTTTATCAGAACCCTATGATAGACGTTTTTATCCATAATTCCTTCAACTTTGGCTAAATCTCCGACGCCGTTACCACCAAAACAGCCTCAAACTAACACGTTACATCCACCATGCTTCCCTGTGGACACCACACATTCCGGAAGGAAGCGTTCATTTGGTCGACGACGGACATACTGGCGATGTTGAGAACCAAAAAGTTCGAACTTGGGCTCATCGGTCCGAAGCACGTTCTTCCATTGATCCGCTCTCCAATTTTTATATTCTTTGGCCCATTTAGGTCTCTTAGCACCATTTTCCTTCCTCAATAAAGGTTTCCTTACAGCCACTCTCCCTCCTAGACCGGCATCACACAAACGTAGCGCCACCATCCTGGATCATACTGATTCTGCCCTTGTTCCGTTCAACGTGGCTGCAATTTCTCGAGCTGTTAGCTTTCAATTTCTCTTGGGATGTGTAACAATAAAGTTATCTTCACCTTTTGATTTCTTTCTAGGAGCACTGGCCCTTATTCTAATCGTGTTTGAGCCAGCTTTCGCCTTTATGTCCAAGGCTCGAGTAACGGCGCCTAGTGAAATCTTCAACTTTGCAGCAATTTTTCGTAGGGACCACTTCAGATCTCTGAAAAGAGACACCTGTGATCTGATTTCAACGCCTAACTCCTTATTTTTTCGCCGCAAGCACAAGTAAATGAAAACCACACAGTGAAAACCACAAGTGAGAACACACATAACTTCAGTAAATTCGATGGTTCCGCGAATGTGATTGTTCGTTTACGAAGTCTGTTGACATATACCTACTTAGTAATTGTGTCAACAGAGTGTATCGTGCTCACAGCAACCAACAGTAACTTGTAAACAAGCTTCCATCAGCTCAGCTCGGAAGGCGCGACGAGGATCGGTTTCAAAAACTTGTATTTTTCGAATTTTATTTTCGATATCTGTGTAATGTAAACGACACGTATATCCTACTTGTGTATGTTTATACTATTTCTTTGCATTAGGTGCCTCGAACACGCCTTGCCCAAGTTTCTTTTGTTTCGCCCTTTTGTTTATATTTACATCCTGTCAGTACTTCTCTGTCTCTATTTTATACTTCCTGCTTTTGTATTGTGAGGAATACGTCGATTTTTCAATTTTATTTTAATCCTGTTGGATTTCTCTATTATTCTGGTTATCATTATTATTATTATCTCAACGGTATTATAAAATTGCAATGTCTGTGCATTCGATTTTCACAAACTGACAATGAATTCACGTTGTGAAAATCGGTAGGTAGGATAAGAATATAATGCTGACTCGATCATTTTTGAAAATTTCGTCTGTTCAACCGCCATTGGCGTCATAAAGGCTGAAGCTTTTTTCCCGAATCCTTGGTATTAAAATATAACCGCTTCCCAAAATTTCTCTGCACTTTGATTCGTCCAGATCAGTCAAGTAGAACTTGGCAAAATGTGATTTTACTTTCAAAAAGCCGAAAGCGCGCGATACCTTCCAGCATTAATAAGGAAGCTCTTCAGTAAATCGTGGATGCAAAACAATTCCATTAGCTTCAATTATTATCTGACTCAATTTGGTTTCGCAATGTGATTATGAGTGTCTATCGAGCTACAGAGAACCGGTTGTTTTAAGTATATAGAAAACGTACGTTTTTTTACTATATGGAAAACTTATTTTCCATAATAACCTTGGTAATAATCCTTGATACGATGTGATCCTAAAATTAATTTCCGACATACATATGGAGGAAGTTTCCACCGAATGAGCGAGAAAAAGCTAGTTTTTATTATTAATATTGTTATTGATAAACCTCCGCATTTAGCCGGCACCTACTAGTATATCCTGTGGACACACGCAAAGTAGGACTCCCTTATCAAATAAATCCAAACAAATTCAATCGTTGCTCTCACTACTTTACTGCTGGTATTATTAGCGCGAACGTCATTTCCGGTCCTCATTATTGTCATTACGACTATTACTTTTTTATATGATTGTTATAGGTACTGTTTGATTATTATATTATTATTTATGATCGCTTAAAAAAATATTATTATTACTGTCATTATTATATTTATCGGCATTGTTATTGTTTCTTTATTAGTAATATTATTATATTTAATTTATTTTCATTATTAGTATTTACATAAAATTCTTCGAGCTGAATTAATCTTCCCACAGGCTACTGAAAGTCCAAATTTTTACCGAAATTTTCACCGCCGAAACAACCTCATGATAACACGTATCTATTACATTGTCAGTGTTGAACCGACAATGGTGGATGTGCATTCAGGGTTTCGCTTCGGCGTGTACATGGCCAATACTCGGAGTGGTGACCTCTTAGCCGTGCATCGACTGGCGCATCAACCAATAAGCGTAAGGCCAATACTTCTGATACCTTGGTGTAAATATTTGAATAAAAGTCTGTTCACCAGAGAATCAAAAGAATATGGTGCCGTCTATACCGGTATGGGTTTTCCACAGTTTCCCCGTACCCTCGGCAAATGCGTTATAGTTAAGCTTAAGACGGCTGTGGGCGCAACGGAAGTTAGGTTAGCTAAGCGAAGTGCGGGTAGGGAGTGATAGAAAAGGTTTCAATTGGGAAGGGCGACATGTAAAAACCCGCAGGGGTATACGTTGGAACATAGGAAAAATAAATACATTGTCAGTGTTTGAATTTTTTGGCGTGCAGTCTCTGGCAACATTGTCCGCCAAAATTACGAATATTTGCGTGAAAGTGAAACAAGAATGAGCTCATACAGTGTTGGGCGTGAATCAATTTAATTTTCAATCAGTTCGTTAATTGACTAAAAAAAAGTAATTGCAATTCATTTAATTGCAGTTAACATTAATTGCATGTTGCAATTAATTTATTTTGATGAATCTATGTTAATTGCAACTCGCAATAAAAAAAATTGCAATTGACTTTTTTAATTGTTCTAAGAAACAATTAGAACTAATAATTAACCTATTTAACTTTACAGATATCAGAACCGACGTGTTTGTTTGGGTTTTGAAGGCTTACGCAGCTCCCTATACAATAATCAGTTTTAATTGTTAGTTTCTAACCAAATACACAAAAAAGATTGAAAATTTATTAGTTTCTAATTGTTAATCGTGAGTTTTCACAATTACAATTAACTGATCCTTATCGGTTATAGTCGTGATAAAAAATTAATGACTTGCTATCTTTAGTTACCCTAGGAATTAAAATTTTCTGGCCGAAAGGCAAGCAAATAAATGTCATAGAAATAAATCGTATATGTTCATACTGCATCTTTCAATATAATCAATTTTCATTGGAGAAACGCGTCATTTCACAGTTCAATGTTTCCAGTCATTCGAGAAATTTAATAGAGCGAGAACGACAAAACTAACAACGCCGATAATAATAATAATCGTAATAACATGATAATCATGATAATTATTATTATAGTAATAACATATTTAAAATAATACTAATTATTATATTTTATTGTTATTCATTATGGTAGTTGTTGTTCGGATTGACAATTTACATCCAAAATAAAGCTTCGAAGATCAGACTTGTCGTTGAAAAATGTATTTGAAGATTTATACGATACGCACTTCCGAGGTATCGTACAGGCCCGGTAAAGAGATTTAAAAAATGAGAAGTATGGACAATTCTCGTGTTTTATTATTTAATTGCTGCGAAATAATGAGAAATACACGTTAAAGGATAGGGCGTTTATTGCTCACGTCTTTTGGCAACGTGTACATGACAATTCGAAAATTCCATGACACTTTCTACCACGAACATTTGTAACTTTATAACCGCTGGTCTGCAAAATACGTTTTTCTCTCAGTGTATACTCTGGCGAAACGTGACGAATGACCCGAATACATGAATAATTGCGTTCGCTCAATGTAACGATATTTTTTTGTTTTCCCAATCGAGGAAGCTTTGTGAACGTGAGAACAAGAATTTCCCATGGCGACTTCTTGAGAGTGTGGAAAAATGTCGAAACGACGATTGTTGTAGGCTTTTTTAGTGTCTTCATCCGTAACTTATGGTTTAACTTTATGCAAATATCTTCAGATATTACGAATTCTGGAGGTATTTTACGGAAGCTTCTAAAAATGCTCGTAATTTATTACGTACGTAGAATGATAATTATGGTTTTTGCAGTTTATTTATTAATATATTCCCGAATTTTGTCACAATTATACTAATTAAAAGCTTGTGCCATTTTTCGATCATGAAATTCTCATAAATTGTCGTAAATAAAATCCACGACTATTCGCCACTCTTGAATTGGCGAACTTTTGGAAAATGATTTCTTACTGTGTCGTGAATCAACAATAAAATCGCGTTTTTCAATTATACGAATTGAGCGTTAACAATTTAAGTACGCGGAAAACCAACCAAAATATAGCCGAAAAGTCATAACTTGTAAAATCAAAAACACTTTTTTTCTTACAAATAAAACAATTGATAATTAGTAGCCTGATTACGAAAATAGTTATGGTCAATGTTCGCATGTCTAACTGTATTAATTTATATGTATAACTGAAATTCCGTTTCGGCAGGAGAAAATTAAATCTTGGAAAAAAAAAAATGGCGCACATCTAGAGGTGTATTTTATCGGATGGGACCTCGCGTAGCGCGCGCGTATATCGAAAGTTTATTCGCAGACGCTTTCACACGATCGTACATGGCCACCTGCCAGTAGCTAACACAGCTGCGAATATTTACACGCACACATACACGACGAAACACACGCACACACATATGGGGCACTTCACGTGAAAGTTTCATTTCGAAACGCTGGCCATTTTTTTTTATTAGTATAAATTTTTCATACGTTGTTATATGCAAAAAAAAACTGTCACCTATTTTTGCATTTTGCGATTCGCTCAATTATCAAGCCCCATAATGAATGATTAAGACCGCTGCAGACTCTTTTTTCTCAAAAGTTTTTTTTTCAAACCCGATACGGCTATTGAAAGTTTGTAAATAATAATAAAATAATTGAAACTCAGTAGACATAGGTAACAAAATATTTCTTATATATTGGATTTCCGTTCGGTAATTTTATAGAGCATCGCTGCAATAAGCGTTGTATAAAGTATTATTAAGTCCTAATATTCTCACAGCCAACTTTATTTGAACTCTTGTTTTTTTTCTTGACTTACAACTTTAAAAATCCAGGCGACAATTAATATCTCTTACGTAAAACTTTTCGATTCGTTTATGGAAAAGTCGAAGTCGAAATAAAGTCGATTATTGACAATATTAAGTATCGAAAATATTTCATTTGCATCTTATTGGAAAAATCTTTAGGAAAATCAATATTTCGTAAGAACGTCGACGCATTAAAAATATTTCCTTACCTACTTGAATAGAATTTCTATTCCTTCCAAACTTTGAATAGCTGTGTCTCCTTTTAAAAAACAGCCCACTGTGAGCTTGCTGCTAAAACTTTTGTGACATTGAGATTTGAAGAGAAAAAAATAAGAAACAATAAAAATAAATATCACATTTGAAATATACAAATGTAGAAAATTATCGTAAAAATTCAAACGATTTTTTTTATTTAGAATATTTTTTTTTCTAAAATACGTTGAAAAGTGAAGAAAAATAGTACAAATGTTTATTGTTTGTCTGATATCGGAAATTTTCGAGTTATAGCAGACCATAGAGATCGAGGAAGAATTTTTTAAAATCATCTAGCTAGTTAGAACTCCGAACTGGGTGCATCGAAAAATATCGACAATAGGGCAAACTGTCATCAAATTTTCGGAATGAACCTTTACGTGAAATGCCCCATACATATGCATGCTGTGTATATGTACAGAAATAAACGTATGTACATTTGAAAACACACGAGTAACATATAGAATGAAGATGATTCTCAAAGCGCCCACGATTATCCACGATACTTATTCTCTCTTCCTCCTACTCTCTCTAACAAAAATTCTCCTGACTGCTACTAGAAAGTGGTGCAGTCGTTGGCCGTCATCCAACATTTCTTACTAAGCGATTGTCTTTTTGTTAGGTTGAATTGAATTCCTCGGGCATCGGTAGAGAATTAAAATTTGCGTACATTTGCTTTATCCTTGTTACTTTTTTTTTTCTCAATATTATTGAGAACATTTGTACGTACGGTGATCCAAATATTTTCACATAAATAAAAAAAAATATCGAAACTATGGATGAACTTTTAAAATGTTAAGTATTCCGAAAATTCATAATTTGCACTTCTCTTATTCTGTTCTTGTCACTAAAACCGCAACTATGAAAAATCGAAATATTTTTATACGAAAAAAAAGAAAGTGAGTGGCAACAATATACGATTTTACTGTTTTCACGGTCTTTACCATGCAGGTCGATTCATTGATTGGATTTTTAACCACCATTTACTGTCCAAATTGCTTTATTGCCAAGGTTGAAATGCTTAGCCATTAAGCGTTTAAAAAGTCGTGAGATCTCAAAATAATTATGTCAGACTATTTTATGGTATTATACGATATCAAATATATGATTAATAATAATGCCAGTAATTCGAATTTTTTTATTATAGTATTGATACGTTTTATTATAATGATAATATTAAATTATAAATAATGATATTATCATTGAGAAGAATAATAATTAATAATAATATTGATAGTGATAATGATAATAAACAACAATAAAAATACATTGCCTAATAATTCGTCGAAGAGAGAAATTAGTCATAGCCACAAGCAGTTATCTATACGATCTTCATCACGTAATTGAGAATCTAGAAAGAAACTTTTGCCCGTTTAGGAACTTCGTAAAGATAAAGGTGATGCCGAATAAATTGTCAAATAGCCGAGGGATTTCTCCAAAAGACGACATATCTTCATATATTTCAACGACTAGCACACGTTATAATGAATAATGCTCGTACGGGCATCAAGGGTTTATCAGTGAAAGATCGATGTCACGAATTTTACGAGGAAGAGTTTCACGTCTCGATTCTTTCGAGGTCTTCCGTACCTCCCGAGACTCAAAAGTGCCGCCACTATATATATTCAGGCATCACTTTCGGTCCGTAACGATTACTGCAGTACCAGTTTCACGCGGTTTCCAGCTTACATTCTTATTATCCGTAGTCTCTCTGTTTATCTTTGAATTTTCGGCTTATCAGAGCTAGCGTTGCTCATAATTAGAGACAATAGAATTTGCATACTTTCGAAAGTAGGATAGCATTATTCCACGAGTGCAGCCCAAACAAACCCAAACAACGAGTAAAGATTTTCAAATTTTTTATTGGAGAGAAAAAATTCACTTGGGATCTTTAATAAATATTTCAATAAGTGTGTACATTTTATTTGCATATTTCCAGCATTTAATTTTTAGCATGGTAAATTATCGGCCTCTACATTAATATCATTAAGTTTCGAAAAAGTACGTCATTTTACAAAATTATTCACTTTGAATTCATTTTCCAGTCTCTCTAATAAGCATCGTTAAATTTTCTGGCAAACGTCCAATCAATAATAAAACGAATCGATTCGAATGTTTGCAGCATTAACAACGTATCACCATTCACGATTCAGGAGTAATCAAACGAGAAAAGAATCTCTTGATTATCCAGAAATATTGCTTTTTCATTTAAATCGCCTCACTGGGTCCTTGCGAAAAAGCCGCGAACACGTATTACGTGATACTGAACCTGTTTCGAAAGTTTCTAAACTATCGAATAAACCGGCCCTGTGATTTGTTACTTTTGGATGGGCTGTATGGGTCCAGGGGGAGGTGTATCTCATTTATTTTTCCAAAAGATGCTATGCTTTTCGTACAAGAATACTTGTCCTACACATGCGCCTACAGATACCAAAATATATATATAAGAATAAAGGGAGAAGTATATTTTCAACCCTTTATATCTACCGAAAGTTGGCTGTCATCACAGCCTGCTTTTGCGGGCGGTTCTTATTTTTATTTAAACAAATAATTGATTTTAGGGTCAGGGCGGTTCTTGAAATTACCTTTATATGAATATGCTGACATTTGTGTAAAAATCATTTTACAGTCATTGGGGCTTGCAGTATGTTGAGTATGAGGACATTGGGGCAATCCTCAAAATAGAATGCCTTCAACATCTTTCCTCATCATTATTGATTATTGATTAGACATTATTATTGATATTATTGAATTCGTATTAATATTATTATCACGACTATCCTTATATTTTCTGTACACCATATTTTTTTTCGAATTATAATATAAGCTGTTCGGAAGTTCTGGATATAAAGATTCTTCTCCATACGAAAAACACAGTTCCTTGATCGTAAATTCGACGTGACTTTCATTGAGTTTCGCTTTCGAAAAAAAAAAAAAATATCATCGACCTACGCGTGAGATGAGCGACGAAGGCTCTTCTGTAAATGCCCGTGAATTCAGTTCATTGACCGAATTATGCACGTCATCGAATGTCGCTTTTTTTTTACGACACCCGCCATCCTTGCCCCGAGTCATCCCTCACATCTCGAAAATTCATTTCATAATCTTCTATTACCGGAGTCATCTACTAGAGTGTATTAACTTCGTGTTCGACTTTTGTACCCAATTATTTCGATCTGAAAAGACCTAACGCCTTTAGGATCAAAAGTCCGAGGATTTTACGCAATAACGAATTGAAAATTGAAATCACTATGTTTCCATTTAAATGGTGGATCGATTCTTTATTAGGTCGTAAATGTCGTTTCGTAAGAGCAAAAAAGTGAAAACGAACGATTTTTTACAGCCTCGATGTGTGATGTTTTCTTCTTCGTAAATAATCGCTTATTTCATTGTCGGGAGATCGGTATCCCATGGCAATTATTTTAAAAAATAATATGCATGGAAATGGTGGGTGTTATCAGTTCAGGATTTTTATCGTTCGAGGAAGTGTGATTCTTCGTGAGGGTAAATTTGTAGGAATAAAACATTACTATCATTTAGAGAACAGCGTACAGTTGTAAGTAAAAAAAAACAAGGAGTGGAATTAAAAAAAAATCGATCAACAAATGCTCGATCGTTTCCTCGTCTTTTCGCATATGCTAATTTGATGTCTGGAATTCTTTAACATATCACGTCACACTCATTTAAATTCATACACTATGTCCGTATCTAATATAACCTTTTGTTAGGGCTAAGGCATAGAGTAAAAGGACTGAGCTTCGATAAATGATTTGCAGACAAATGATTTGCACTACTACACGCGCGTATCGCTCACCGACGTAAGCCCGCTCATCGGGCGCGCCTGATTGGCCCGTCTTTAAAAATTAATAATAATTCAGGGGTTGATCTGGGAACCATACATGCTTATATCAATCGACTCAGAATTTCACCCCTAAGCTCCCATTTCAGGGATGACATTCCGTCCTGGGACACCCTGTATAAAAAAAATGAAGCGAACCAAATCACACCAATTTGCAGGAACTACTCTTCAAATCCGGCACTGATTTTATACTCGTGGATCTTGATTGGTATTTTAATACACAATAAATGACTAATTATTAATTCTGTATATATATATATATATATATATATATATGTGTGTATGTGTAAATATATTCATTTATTTTATAAAAAGAATTTGCTCCCTCTTTTGTTTCGAGTAAAATTTGGAAAACTGTTTCGACACCCCATTTTGTTTCTTGATTAATAATACTTCGCAAACAAATGTCTGTCCTTAAGGGGTTACGTGGGTTTGAAAATTTCAAAAAATCTATTTTTTTATTTAATTTTCTAATAGTACAATATGTCTAGAATATTCTCTCAAAGTTTTAAGTAAATCGGAGTAAAAGTCTAGGAGAGAGAGCCTTTGGGAATTTTCCCCGTTGGGAAAGACCGGCCGGGAGAGACGCAGGTATACGCATTTTTCTCAAAACACTATTTTTGAAGTCGGTAGACACGATTTCTCAAAAACTAATGCACCGATCTTATTGAAATTTTGCACACTTCTTCAAAATAGCATTGACTGGTGATTGAACGAAAGTGTTTTTTTCGATTACAACCAATTTTACTAGGCTATACGTAGTGTAAATTGTACCAAAAATTGAACTATTTTGCATACAACTCTGCCAAAAATTCAAATTTTAATTTTTTTAATCCTTCGTTCACTCACGAGCTATACTTTTCTACTAACAGAAAACATTTGGTTTTTTAATTTCAGATAAAGCTATCATGAGTTACCCTGACCACCGCGAGGACACTTTTTTTAGGGGTCTCCGGAAACCAGGTCCCACCGGCTGAATTTCCCAAATTTTTGGATGAAAATTTAAAAAATATTGTTGAAATGTTGCTCTTTTATGTGCTTAACATTTTGAATAAAATAATTTATATATTATATTTAAAAAAATAGATAAAATATGCTTTTTTTGGTTTCGAAACCCACATAACCCCTTAACAACAAATTCAAACGTAAACTTTCACCACCAGTTTCACAAAATATCTTTTGACCAAAAAAATTAATAAAACTTCCATAAACATGCGACCAATACGACAAATATTTAGCTTAAAAAAAACCTTGTTAAATATGTTTCGCGAATGATGTATACAGAAAACGAATCTTTTTTTTTTAATTCAATCGTTAACATTATTTTACTCGTGTTTTTTTCTTTTCTTTTTTAATGGCGCAGGTACTTCGTCGTCCAGACTGACTATTATTAATATATCAGTCTCACCTTGAAGATGTCTGCAAATGTTTTTTCTTAAGGCTGAATAGCTGTGAGTGACGTAGCTACTGCAGAAGATTCCTTAAGTGCTTAATTAAGAGAGTGGCTAATTATATTACGCGCGATCGATAACGCAGAAGAAAAAGCGTGTGTGAGATAGAGTTAAAGATATATATTCAGCTTTCTCGCCTATACACGCAACAAATCCGCGAGACACTGTAAGTCCGTCGTTCGTGAAAAATACAGAATTTGCGCATGAACAACATAAAAATATGATTTAAAGCGATACGTTGCATCTTTGGCCCGCAAGCCAAAAAATTACAAACGTAATAGAGAAATCGTTTATTTTTCGCCTCCTCCGATAGGCAAAAGGTTAATAAAATTGAAAGTCAATAAGGAACAGAAAATTTCAAGTATATAAATCAGTCTGTGAACAACAGTCGCTTCTCAACCTGTAATTTCATCCGAGTTTTCTTTGCATTGACTGAAATCACTTTTGAAAATTCACACTAATTCAAAGCTACGATTTGCAACATTTTCCCCCTCATTATTACCGAGCCTAGTAGTACGAGAATTGATTAATTGCAGATAAATAGGACACTTATCCAAAAAAAAAATCATTTTCGTGAATTCTATTTTCAAAAATAAATAAATGTAAGAAACATTATTTCAAAGTAAAGCTTTAATTTCCTATAATTAAATAGTATACTTTGAAATCTCCGTACGAATAAAAAAATAACCATAATTTCCAGGTAGAACTTTAATTTTCTCTAGATCCAAAGTACGTTTTGCAATCTCCATTTTCGTACACGAAAACCCGTAAACCTTACATAATTCATATCAAATATACATTATCCGTATCTTCCTATGCAATTCGAATTTGACTACAGCCAAACGCACGCAAAAATACCTATATAAAGAGCTTAAAGTCCGAATCCTAACATCAATGAATCTCGTAAGATATAACTTTTTGACTCTCGTCGCGTCATATAGCAACCAGATAAAAAGAAAAGTATGTACATAGGTACACATGTGTATGCACATATATGCATTGATGTTAACGAAGAATCGTGGTTGAGGGTTAAGTTCATATTCACGTTTGCCTAGGCAAATTGCACTCTCTAAAGACCACTGAGGGATTATCGGCGGGTCATCGCAGAGCCGTCTGGTCAATGGTGCCTACCCCCGTAATGTACTACTGCTTGCACGAAATCCTGAAGTAGCCGAGAAGCTCATGTGCTCCCGAGAAAAGATCGTAACCGTGATTAATTGCCATGATGCATGCTGCACCATTATTGCGATCTATCACTTGTGCGCCTTTCTGGCTGTATTAACACAAACGCGCGTGTGTGTGTGTGTGTGTGTAAATCGGTAATTTTAATATATTTATATATTTATTTAAATAACGGATCTCGAACGGGAACAAAGCGAGCACGTTAGTAATGTCATGAGAGTACAAAGTTTAAAGAATGTTCATTGGTGAATTCGTTTTTCTCTCTCCTTGGCACATAACTCTCTGTGCCAGAGGACAAAAGGATCGACGAGGCAATAAGAATAACCGGCGAAGAAATCGTTTTCATACACTCATACGTATATGTATATATTTTACATGAAAATATATTGTACAATATGTACGTGGATGTGTACATACATCGGGGCCGATTGAGGGTGGGGAAAAAAGAAGAAGAAGCAATGATCACGCGGCACTTTCACTCCACTCGGGCGCGGAGAGTATGTCGAGAGGACATGAAGGCTTCGCAGTGAAGATCCTCGTGGCACGGCTCCCGTGAACTTGCCCACGACGTCCACCTCGCACAGTATTTTTTTAAACGCACCTCCGAGAAAAAGAGATATTTCTTCCTCACTCTCTCTCTCTCTCTCTCTCTCTCTCTCTCTCTATCTCTCTCTCTCTCTCTCTCTCTCTCTCTCTCTCTCTCTCTCTCTCTCTCTCTCTCTCTGTCTCTTTCTCTTTTCCTCTTGCCATTATGATCTGGACTCAGATTGCATATAGGACGTTCCGAGTCGATATATAACCGAGTAAACGTATCGAACGGACCACAAATATTTCATACGAATTTTTCGTAACGCTCCGTATAAGCAACAAGATGAATAAAACGAACGTCGCACAGTAATGGACGAAAATATTATTTATTTTAAACTCATGATTTGGTTGAAAAACAAATATCGAGGAATGCCAATGAATTATTCAATGGAAAAATGGACAATTAGGTTATGTTGAGAATTATTTATTCCATCGAAATAACGAATAATCGGAATAATCAATTTATTGTTTGATTTCAAAATCTCATCCATCTGTGGATCAATCGTTGACCAGAGTGATTTTTTTTTCTCTGTGAATATCCCCAATAACGTAGGAATGGGCATATCTTTCATTTAGAATTTATCGTAACATGTACAGAAAGATCAAAAGTGAAAACATATTCGAAAGAATTTAAAGATTATTTCGAATTATTCGGAAAATAAACTGTATCTTTGCTACATGAACGTACCAACGCCCAGTTCCATTAGGCCTGAAATCTCATGTGTGCAAAATCGGCAAGATTGCTATATACAAAGTGAGGCGGATAAAGTGTTACAGAACAATAGCACTCAAACTATTGATCATATCCAAAAATGTTTCAGACAAAAGTTTCAGTGTTCGAGAAGGCCGTCATACTGGACCACCCTATTTTTTTATCGGTAGAGGCGCTGAAGCTACGTCAAGGTCGACGCCACTTTTTTAAATGGAACCATGTATTTTTTTTTCGCCTGACATTATTACCGATTTTAAGACGAATTCAGCGACCTACAATACAAGGTCATTCTAGTCACGCAAAGTATGAAAATAGTCGAAAAGTCGAAAAATATCGGAATAATCACTTTCAAAGGATCCACTAACCTTGGTTTGGGTCTACCTACAGAGGATGCTCGAAGTGATGACCCTCGACTTGTAAACACTTGTAAACACGCCTGACCACGCCTGACGACATGAAAGAAAGAATACGCCGAGCATGTACCGAAATTACACCACAAATGTTGGCTGAAGTTAGACGGTCTTTTCATCAGCGAATTAACAAGTGCTTACAAGTCGAGGGTCATCACTTCGAGCATCTTCTGTAGGTAGACCCAAACCAAGGTTAGTGAATCCTTTGAAAGTGATTATTCCGATATTTTTCGATTTTTCGACTATTTTCATACTTTGCGTGAATAGAATGACCTTGTGTTTAGGTCGCTGAATTCGTCTTAAAATCGGTAATAATGTCAGGCGAAAAAAAATACATGGTTCCATTTAAAAAAGTGAAGTTGACCTTGACGTAGCTTCAGCGCCTCCACCGATAAAAAAAATAGGGTGGTCCAGTATGACGGCCTTCTCGAACACTGAAACTTTTGTCTGAAACATTTTTGGATACGATCAATAGTTTGAGTGCTGTTGCTCTGTAACACTTTATGTGCCTCACCCTGTACATATATATACGGATAAAGGCAACTCTGAACCTGTTGTATCTACGTAACTTCGACTATCAGGACACCCGACTATCCGGGGACGGTCGTCGATGTCGACTGTATTCAAAATCACCTTTCCGCATATACACACACACACACACACACACACGCACATACAGGATAAACATCGGAGCAAAGCGTGGAGAAAAATAAATGTATATCCATAAATCGAAGAGTGAGATAGATAGCGAGAGCCGAAATTAAATGGGAGGATCGCGAAAGCTTGGAAAGCCGAAAATATCTGTATGTGCATGTATGAATATATATTTTCGCATGTAAACGGTTATGTATTTGTGCCAGTGGCTAATTTCGGCACAACTTTCCCATTCATGAAATATCTCTCGACATATCTAATTGTATGTGTATGTGTGTCAATATACCAACACATACACGTTGCATTAATGCATAACATTGTAAACTGGATTTCTCAACAGGTTACATTGAACTTGTTCCACGTGTGTTCGGGGCCGTGTTTTTTCGAACGATTATACATACGTGTGTACACGTGGATATTACTGCGGATTAGATTATAATCCAGCGTTCGACGTCCTTCACATATTAAATTCCTTCTCTCCATGGTGTCGGCTCTTATTCCTTTCATTTGGAGCGTATAAGCGAGTGTATTGTCGCGGATATTTACACATACTATACCCAGAAATCGCACTACAGGGAACACGCATTCCAGTTTTTTTTTATTTTAATATTTATAGTTTGTTATGTCTAATTAGGAATCATTGTAGTGGTTTTTCCAGTTGTTAAAGCCTTTTAGAGGATAGACGGACACATTGAGTGTCAAAAACTATTAATGTATAATTTTAAATAAGTGTTGAGTACGATGAGACCCTCGGTTCACATTCTTTATCATTTTTCTACTGGAAACGAATGTTTTTTTTTATTCTACTGAGGAAAACATTAAATATTTTATTATTTAAAAAAAATCCTTTTTTAGTAAGATTTAAAAATGTCGTATTATGTCATGAGTCAAAATTCTTAGCACACGTGATAGTAAAATAAACCGATTTTCATTTCCGTAGCCCGAGTCGAACATCAAATATTTTTGTTATTATCTTTTGGTCCTTTTTTTTTAGGCAAATATTGATTATTTCGTGACTAAAAATTCTTAGGACACGTAATAAAATATACATTTTTTATTTCCCAAACACGTAATAATTGCACGGGGAAATAAAATGGAGAAAAAGTGCGGTTTTTTTTAAATTGTTCAACGAGGTAATCAGAGTGGTTGCGCTTAATTAAGAGTTCCAGGTGCAATTTGCTAAGCAATTGCGGACAATGAATCTCAAAGTTGCAGATTTTTGCACTTATCGTTAATTTAAGAAAAAAAAACTCTACGCTTCGTCATTGCGTCATAGTTAGGTAAAAGAATAAAAAGTCAACGAGTCCGCCGTAAACACTTTTTCTTCTGTCTGTCACTGCCCTGCCCCCCCCCCCCCCCCCCCACTCTTTCGCATTTTCTCAACATCGTCTTTTCACTTTTCACTTGCAGTTTTCATGTATTTTTCCGCGTGAAAGTGCATTTTAACGCAACGGGCGTTTGTACTATCGTATGCATCGTTGTTAACGTCCTTGCTGCGATGAATAATGCAGATCGAGTATCGTAAAAGCGTATGAGAGATATACTACGAGCCCCACTTATCGCCTACTTTAATGATGAGCCGTGATTATTCACAATTATTTCAATTTCTCCCAAAATATGCTTATTTTTATCTTCTAACTACAGAAACATCAATATTAACACACATATATAACTTTTGGTGGTGGACTCATGTTCCACCACCAAACAAAATATCATTACGCGCATAATCTCATCTCATTATTCTGTATAAAAAACAATCAATTCTTTCCAAGATAGTTTTTACGTAGCAATGAGTTTCAGCAATACTTCGCAACATCGCACCACCGTAATAATTTAAATCAGAACAATGCGCATTTTCAAACAAACAAAATGAAAAGCTAACGAAGCATTACTCAAGTTACTTCACCAAATGAACGTTCACTGAAAACAATATTATTTCGTAAATTGGTATACATTTTTTCCTTCTCGAGGTCGTATTGTTGTTTAGAGGGCTCTTTTGGAGGTGATTTTTAGGATGGAATAAATTGTTAAACTGTTACAGTTTTCTTTCTGAATTTTTTTATACGTTTTTATCGATTGTTCAAGAATATGTCCAAATAAAAAAAATATCGTGTACTTTTGTACATTTGTTTACAACGCTGCGCCAAAAACGCCCCCAATTGGTGACTAGTGTTGTGGACTTATGAATATGAAAAAAAAAACCAAACATATTCTTAATTTGTGTAACGTTTGGTACCAGATTCAGCAAACAAAAAAAAATATAAAATAAGGCCATGCTAAACTTTGATTATCAATTTTTCGTATTTTTCTGCCGATTCTATGAATTATATTTAAGAAAAAAAAAAGAAAAATTATTTGGAGTCAATTCTGCTACCAATGGTGGAAAACAGTCTACCGAAGGTCTATGCCAAATCTGAGCTCAATCGGCCAATTTCTTATCGACATATCGTGGTTGCCGATTTATAAAGCGTTGAAAAAAAAACGCGTTTAAGGAGATTGCTCAGCTATCGCGTAATGGTAAGGATTTGCCGAAATTTATTGAGAATATTTGCGAACAGGTGTTACGATTCCGTGCAAAATTTCTAGTCATTCGTCTGCCCGATTGTTGAGGAATGAATTATTGAAGTTAAGAGGGGCGCTCCCTACAGAGGCTTAAAAAAAATGCATTTTTTTTAATTGTCTAAATTTATAGTTTGAAACCTGTAGAATACGATGCAGTTAGTGATTTTGGTCAATTCTCAAAAATGACGTCCCGAGAGCCTTGGAGCGTGACTCACCTCCGTGGGGTGAGTCGTCTATTCAATAATCAATACTCGTAATACTCAAAAATGAGTATTACGAGGAAACTGAAGGACTATTATATGCTGCTGGAATAGCTGACTTGTCGGTAAGTCACAAAATCATACGTTTTTCCCTTGCCGAAACTTTAAACGCGATTATCTCGAAACTTTTTTTTTCAATGAGCTGAAAATCGTTGTACACGATTACTCAAAAACTATATGACCGATCAAGCTCAAATTTGGCACACGTTTTTATGATACTTATGTCCAATTAATGAAAAGAGCGACTAAAAGTTATCAAAATAAACATGTTTTTGGCTGGGTCAAAGTTCGATTTTTTTTCCCGAAAAAATCAACTTTTTTGTTCTAAGGCCTCCCCTTTAGCCAATTATCATTATTTTTCCAATATCATTAGTTCATCAAGTGACTACATGTATATACTAATCAATTTTTTTGCGTAGACTGTTTCAGATAATCCTACGAGGTGCTGAAGTGTACACCGAATTCAGCCTCCCTTCCGGGCAGCTTCACGGCGACTGGTTATATCTCCGCCCTTTTTCACTTTTTTTAACCAACAAAAATCGTTTGGAATACTAGAATTATGTAATAAAAAGTACCTATAAACCTGAAAAGATATATACATTCCTTACGTTCAAAAAAAAAATCATAAAAATGAACTAAGATTTGGCGTTTTATAGGGAGGGCCCCCTTAAGATCTTATACACGGGTGGCATAGCCAATGATATACGATACGATACGATACGACTCTTGCAACATAATAAAAATGCTAAGAATAAAACACGAATAGGCTGAAAAAATTCTTGACATTTTTATGAATAATTTCAACGAAGAGTGAAGCGTTTTGTCGGCCTCGTTAACGAAATATTCTTGAAGTGAAGCAGACAATTTTAGCTGATAGGCGTAAAACGATAAAACACACTACGACACGTGGCAACGTTGCTGTCAAGTCTGCCATTTTGAATAGGCGCCACAACTAACACATGGGTCATTAAGTTTTCCCGGTAACACTTTTCAAGCCATTGCTAAGATTGAACGGTATTTTTTCCCATTAAAAAACAATGTTTGATTAACACACGAAACTCCTTTTTATCCATCGTTTAAGCAAAAACAAATGTAGCGTCACTTAACCTTCAATATCTCGACAACGACTGAACCGAATGTCATGAAATTTTTACACGTATCTTTTGAAGGTTGGTACTACCGAAAAACAAAAGCGGCATGGCATTGGCGGCGCCATCTGTGTGTCAGTCCCCGGACTTAATGACCCATGTGTTAGAAATGCACAAAATATTTCTCCCTCGTTATAATTTTCGTACCGCGGTTCCATAAAGAGTATTTAAATATTTTTCTCATTATTGTGATTTTTGTTCCGCATGATTACAAGAGAGCGCAATGCAATGTTCGCAAAAAAGATAATAATAAAAATTTGTTTATTACCAATGAAACAAACTTGACGGATATTGGGCAGAGTACAAAAAATGTTGAGGCCAAACCGTGTATTTCTTCATGATTAATATTTTTCATACATAATTACTCTTGACAGAAGCTGCATTGCATGTGTTTAGACATAACCTTCAAATCAATTATGCGTCATCTCTTGACTGCACATTCATTTTCCGGCTCAACTATTATTTTTCGCTGCTTTCCATTTTCTACTTGCTTTAACCGACGATTCTACTGTTTTTCACTTTGGATTTTTCCTCTCCATCGTTTCGTTTTCGTCGAACGAGAAAACTGAATTTGGGAAGGATGCTTGACAGCTAAACGCTCACAATGTGGCGTTCGTATTTAAGCTCAGCGCTACCAGCTACTGAGAAATAAATAGCGCGTTTGCCACACTTCAACTTGGTTAATAACGTATTAGCGATGTAAATAAACAAAAAACGATTAATAACATTTCTAAACAGTCAATTATATGCATTTCACATATTCATTAGCTAAAATTTGTTTATTTTACGTAACCGAAAATTTGATTATTCGGAGTTGGCAGCCATTACGGGTGCCCGTGTTTAAGGACGTGTTCACCTCTTGCCGCCTGTCCCGCATAGACCCTGAACAACCTCCTTAAAGTTTGCTACGTCTCGACTGCGCTCTCCGAGCATACTCCCTATAATTTCTATGACTCGATTAATTTTGTGAGTATCATTAACGTAGTAGTCTCTCCATAGTCACGTTGAAAAGTTTATTCTCCGCTCAATCTATGAAAGCTTCGAAATATTGCGAAATATCCTTATAACGTAGGTTGTAAATCTTATCGGGATGTAAAAACTTATAAAGTAATGATGGAAACGCCTAATATAATGTTTACCTAAGCCGCACTTTTGTATCAGACTATCCATTCCGGCTACTAATACGTAGATACTCTGCGTATACGGATATGCACACACTACTGTAATCTAGTTCTAGTCTGCGCCAGTCGCTTCGTGGCGCTAGTGTCGCAAGACATTGCTTAATTTAAATCGCTATATCTTTGAAACTGGACGGTAAAAATTCATAATTTTTTTTCACCCACTTCGTCATATGTTCCTCTGTAATTGAGAATGAAAAAAAGCCTGTAGAAAAGTTTCGAAGTTTTTGCGTAGAATGTGAAATTTTCCACTGCTCCCCATAAGAACACGTGTAAAACCATGAAATCTTTGATTGCCAATATCTCGGCAACGGAACGGTGAATCCTTTTGAAATTTTGCATGTAATCATTTAAGGAGGTACGACTACTCCCTCAGAGTCAACAACGAGACTAAATTTATGTCACCCCATGGATGTTCTGATTTATGTTAACTTTTGTTGAATATTCGTATTGTCGATCCCAAAGTGCCAAATTTGTGGTAAATATTTTATTTATTGCATATTTACTAATCAAAACTAAAAAATTATATCCTCAACGACTCTGGAGTCTTCGCGACGATTTTCAAGCAGTACCGAGATTCTGAAACTCTGTAGCGACCGTTTTCGTTGTCATTACCTAACAACAGCCAATAAGAGGCGCCCTTTCTTCTGATCGTGCATACGATTAGCTGTCGCTAGCCGGTGACAACGAAAACTGTCACTACAAAGCTAGGTTATGCTCGCCAAACGAATCAGCTGTTACGCCCGACGTTGGCAAGTCTATGGGTACTATTTCGTCATTATGATAATATTCAACTGGAAGTTGAAACTGTTTTATAATGTAGTGCTTGAACTACACGGTGAAGTACGAATTTTCGATTTTCTACAATATCTCTTATGTCTAATTTATCAAATTTCAGTTTCCCAACGACCTTAGTTGGATACGTGAGTAGCAACCGTGATTACCGCACTTCCGGTCGACCGTCTCCATAAGACGACGTGCTTCACTAGCTCAAAATGCTCGACTTTGCAATTTTATTACGAAAAAACTAGATGGTCAATATAGCTCAAATTTTTCCAAAGGGTGCATAACGTATTCGTCAACATCATATAAAAATTTCAGGCTCGAAAGTTGGATTCGACCCCATGATCGCACCTCCTTAATAGCGTCCTGAATGAGTCCTCAAAATTTAATAATACCTATAGAAAAACGCTTTGGCGAGACTACTACCTTAAGGCCTTAGGCCACTCTAGAGGCCAAAAAGGGCATATTTTTCAATTTTTTTTTCAGCGAAACCATAAAATAAATCGAAATTACAAAGTAGGGGTTTTATTATACACGTAATTGACTATACAAAATTATTTTTCCACAACGATACATGTCAAAATGGCGACTGTGCAGCATTTTTCCGATGACGCCTTTATTTCTGAAAGGTCAATGGCCGGACCAACAGCTCCTATAATTTTCGAGTTATGATGAGACACTAAAGATTTTTTGGATTATATATAAGAATAGCTATAGAAGTACGTAGGATTTTTTTGATATATTGTTTTTTGTTAAAATGGCGCATTTCTAAAACAAAAAAGTATAAAATGCCATGAGAAAATCGTCAGAAAATTGTTTATAAAAAAGGAACTATGCAATATAATTTTAAAAATCCTACCTAGTACCTCAGAAAATGTAATTCTAAATATACAGATAAAATTTCAAGTGAATCGGTTGAAATTTCTTTCAGTTATGAGTTCAGGTGACTTGAAAAATGTAGTTTTGAGATAAACGCGTTTAAAGTTAGTAGAAAGTCACGACACGAATCAAGAGCGGTTGCCCTAGAATTCGAAAATCGAGTACTTAGAGATTTTGTCACACCGATAATCTTTTGGAATATATAATAATTTTATAGCTACTAAGGTACATTTTTAACAAAAAAAAATCGATTTTTGGAAAATCCTAGAATGTCCTAAGGCCTTAAATGGTTATCACAGACGTATTCAGAAAGATTGGTGGAATAATAAAATAAAAAACAAACGTTTTTGTTTCAGTCTCTAGACAACAATACTGCATCAACTGTTCCATATCCTTTCATCATTCGAGGACGATGGTTGAAATTTCAACCGACAATCATGTCAGTTGCATTTGCAGTTCGTTATTGAGCGACGAATTCGAGGAGCGCGTAATGATCGCATCGTTGCAACTCACGAGAATGTACTTCAGTACAAAGCAACCTGTGTATCCTGCTCTGGCACTGCACACATATACCTGTATGCAGTTCGTACTCGAGCCTGGGAGGTGAAAGCCGAAGCGGCGTGGTTCATCGGCTAAGAAGAGTTTCGATGTTGCAACGGCTCGACATACTCCCGAGACCGTAAAGGACTCTCAACAAGGGTGAGAGATCTTCGTGTGTGATCGATTGAATTCGAGACTGAATAAAGTTCGATATATCGACGCGCGTATATATATATGTGCATCGAGGCATTACGCATACACGTGTATACGAACAATATCTCGTTCAATAAATTGCGAGGAGTAAACTGGAACAGTATAAGGTCTCGTACCATTTATTAAGCAGCAAACCGCGCGCGGGAAACATCAAGAGCATTCGAAGGATGAACTTCGAGAAGCGAGAGTGACGAGCACACGTTGCACCGAGCTACTTTTTATCGCCGCGACGGATCTTTCGCGTTTGCATGAATCTAGAATTTCCCGCGACTCTTCTTCGATGGGCAAAAATCGTGAAAAAATGCACTTTTTCAGCGAGAGACGAGAACATACTCGGGGAATATTTGTAGACGAAACTTTGAGTAAAAAATATAAGGAAAACATTTTTTTCCCTACTTTTTTTATCTAAAGTTTGGGTTTAAAAACATTGTGTAACTAGAGTAACTAAACTTCAAGGACAAATTAGTGCCTAAATCTTGGATAAAAAACTATGGGAAACAATTATTTCCCTAACTTTTTACCCAAAGTTTCGTGCGAATTTCCCGCAACTGTTCTAATGAGCGGAAACCGTGAAAAAATTGCAATTCTTTAGCGAAAGTTGAGAATACACTCGGAGAATATTTGAAAACGAAGCTTTGGGTGAAAAAAATAAAGAACAAACAATTTTTTTCTGGCGCTCAAGATTTCGGACGCTTATTTTTTTTTCTAAATACCGCGCGACACTTTAACCGATGATTGTACAATAATTTTTAATAATAACAATCGATAATTTTGTTTCTGAGGTTACATCAAATGAAAGTTTATATTCCAAGTCCATTTTCTCAGTTCTAGTCTCTTTGATTTGATAAAAATCATCCACCGTAATAAACAATAGTTCAAACAACGTATGGGAATGCTCATACATTTTTTTTAAATACCTGTATTAATGAAAGTACGCGAGCATGCGCAATAACGTCTGAATCGATGCGCCGCATTATAAAAAATGCGAAAAAAAACGTTGTAAGCCCGAATCTTTTATCATTGTGGATCGAAAACCGTAAAGTCAGCGAAAGAGTCAATAAATAATTTAAAAAATAAAATGTTTCCAACAATGAATAGTTCAAACGACTCTTCGGGATACGTGAAACACGACCATAAAGGCGTCGCTAATTTGTTAAACAAAAATACATCGTTAAAGATCAATTTTTTCGCGTTGAAATAAATGCGTTACATCGACCAATAGCCAAAATCGCTATTGAAATTTATTCAGCATTAATGAAACATCGTTCTGTCAATTATCGTATCGAAGCTTTGGATCCGGCCGGAATTCCTAAAATGCGTGTGTTCGACAGGTATCTTCCCGAAGCTCAAGAGTCAATGGGAACACGCGCACGTTCATGCGAGTAGAAACGAGCATATACGCAATTACTTTCTCCAACGAGACGAAATGGGTGTGTAAAAGGTGAATAAAACTTTTACGCGCGAGGTCAAAGTGCCCCCGGGCGAGGTCTCTTCGAGTATCTTCAAACATTCTTTTTATCTGTCTCGTTTTATCTATCAATAGGCGCGCCGGTCCATCGCAACTTATTTGCTTCCATACGATATATACGAAACGCTTAGGATCCAACGAGTTTTCTCTTCGATTCGCTTTTTTTTTTTTTATATTGAGATTCATAGATCGAGTCTCGCGCCACAAACTCGTGAGTTTCGCATTAATTAATCGCGTGTTCTTCACATTTCTGCTGGATCTCGACATACATGTACGTATATAAATTTGTATTTTTTTCATACACATACCAACATGTATATATATATATATATATATATATGTACCCATGCATATACATAGCCATTCGTCGCGGTTAGTTCCAATAACGCAATTATATTTAATTGCGATCGTAGCACGGAGCTGTTATACATAAGCTCACATCATATTATGTAGTATACAGATATGCGCCACATGCCAATTGGGTCGACGAAATTACAAATTTATGCCAGTCGCGTGTCCAAGTCTCGGGGATAAGTAATTTCAAGATCGTTGAAACAGAGCAAATTCGAGAGATGAGAATTCTCGTTGGTCTATATGTCCATAAATATATATATATATATATATATAGGGATTTTGCGAAATGTTGTTAACGCGCGTGCGATATTGTTAACGACCAACAAGAAATCAGGACAAACCGAAATTTGTTCGTATTGCTCGATTCCTCTCGATTCTCGAATTTTCCCCTCGTAACGAATTTCTCAATATTGCCATCGTGTCACACGCAGGGAAAGAAAGTTCGAATTCCGAAAGAAGAGGCAAGAATGAACATTTTCCCAGTTTCGTGATTTGTAAGAATTTTCGTATTTTTCACGATACAGTATATTTGATCTTTTTCTCTTTTTTTTCCCATATATTCAACGTTTTCAAATATTTTAGACGGATTTGCACTGAGAACTCCAAATTCGTGTTGCATTTAAAACGAAATAATCTTCATGAAAAAGGCGAAGAAGATTTGCATCGAAAATTATACGATGTTCACTGACAATTGTTTGCACAGCTGTTGATTGATATTTTGGAAAGTAAAAATCAATTTGCTTCTGAATACAAATCGGCGGTTCGATCTCAATTGTTCACGATCGACGAAATGTTATACAACCAGGATACCATTAATTTCTTAGTTACCTTGTTTTGAAAAGAAAACATGAAAATATGTTTACCAAATTGAGATATCTGATTACAAAGAGTTTCACAACATGCTCTCATTGTTAATTTTCATCGAATCAAACTTTTGGCTAAGACTCTGCTCATTACGAATCACAGAAAAAATCGCCTTTTTTTTATTACACAGAATCTTCGGTTGTAGAAATTCTTCGATTACTATTTGAGCTTGGAGAACCCTTAATTGTTCTTTGTTGATCGACTTATTCTACCCATTGAAATATTCGTACGAAAAGCATTTTTTTTTCTTCAGTTTTGCGTGCCTGATTGAATTGTGAGTAAAACTTAATAATACGAATGGTTCTGGCATTTCTCATAATTAATTTATTGCATTACTCATCTGTTTCATTTACTCTCATTTATTTAAATACATCATCAAAAAAAATCTGTTTGTCTTTTATCACTAGTCTATCGAGTAAATCGTAAAAATGATTGGAAAAGAGATCAATGGGTCTCTTTTTCTGTTTGAAAAAATTGTTACGTCTCCCTTGTTCCGTGCTTGTGCGATTTCGCCCAAACGTTATTTTTTTTCGTCCCCGACTATCATCAAACGGTGCAAATAGCGATTTATCAGCATTTTTTTTCTTCACATTCCTGAGTGAGACTCGCAAATCTTCTCTCATCGACACGGTCGCATAATGCGTATGAGAGAAGAAAGTTGTCTCCGCGAAATTCTCCGGAGGCAATGAAGCTCTCCAATTTCATATACATAGTTATATATATATATATGTATATATATAACTCTCCAATGTCGCATATATGTATATATACATATAAACTCACAATCGACGAGGTTTGCCAATGGAAAACTCTTAAACCATACACGCTTATCGTTCAACCACTTTGAAAAATCGCTCGGAAAAAAAAACTCGTTTCAAACTCTGCTCGAACTCGACGAGTCAACGATAAATTAACTATTGAGCAGTATAATTGACGTCAGCTTTTTTCATCAGCGATTCTCTTCTCAAGGCAACGAAACGAAACATCTTTTAGAGCGAAAAATCAACTAATCTATAGTCGCTTAATTGACGCGAAGAGCGACTGCAAGTGGCGCGAAATCTTGTCGTGTTTAAAAATCACAAGCGAGTAAAGACAAAGTTACGGCAATATTTTTCAACAAATGTCATTGTCGTAATTGAAATGTGCACTCTGATTTATTTATTATTTAATATTATAATTAATATTTATTTATCGAAATTAATATTGAATCGTAATTAAAGAAATATTCATCAATTTGTATCTTGAAACATCGACGAACGAAAGTTTAGCCAGTATCTACGAGATCAAGTAACCGAAATCACTTTTGTGCGAAGAGAAACTCTTCATTCGGTCTTCGTCAAACGTGTTCTTTTTCTACGCGTTAATATCCTCGAAGTGCGCGCCTTAACTTAGCAATAGACGAAAAAAAAAACACTGTCACTTCAAAGCACAAAAATTCATCCGCCACCGTTGAGATACTTTTGATACAGGAGAAGCAAAATATAAGTAAAAGGGGGAAAGAAAAAAAATATGGTATGATATTTACGTATATAATAAATGTATAGATATGTATGAATTGATAGACGAAGAAGATAAAAAAAAAAAAATTTGGATGAGTTTCGTACTCACCGAACGCATGATGTTCTCTGTGAACTGAGGCGGACGGTTCCCGGCTTTTACTCCGTTTTACTCTAAGAAGAGAATGATCCTGCGAGTCTGCCGTGGCCGCGGCGTTACAGTGAGTAGCTGTGATAGTAGGAAAGGAAAGAAGGTGGAAGGGAAAAAGTGTTCGAGGGAAGGGACGTTTCCGTGTTGCCGTTCGATAAAACAGTGGGAGAGAATCTCTTCTCCTCGATGAGACGTGGTCGGATCCAAGAGAATAAGAGAGAAAGAAAGGGGTTGACAGTCTTGCACTTTCGGACTCGATGGTACCCACGTCCAGGCTCGCACACACACTTACTGCCACAGACTTTTGCATAATCCACTGGAAATTCTCAACGCTCGAGAAGCCGTAATAGTCGCGCACTCTCGTCAATGGTTCACTACGAATCCGAACGTACTTCTGGGTGTTCCCAAATCTCTCACGAGGCTTCTTCTAATGGTCCACTCAGACATACAGCAATTAATATTCAATGGTCGAAACGTATGATTTTTGCCGGTACACTCTTATGCGTGGAAAAAAAAACCCAAAAAAACGAAATGGAACAAAAAAGTTGAGGCGCCATTAGTGACCCCTTGATCAGACGCGCGTAAAAAAGTTCATTGCAATCGAGCATATGAAAAAAAGAGAGGAAAAAAATTTGTCTTTTTTCTGAATAGGGCACATGAAAAAAAAAGGAAAGGAAAAAAAAGGAGCGTTCAACAACGTGTTCGAAAAATGTATGTTCTTCAGAGTATGCAGAAATTTCTAGTGATCATTTGTCAAAATCGTATGTTGCTCTGTGTCGTTTTTTTGTGCTGAAAACTTTCGTTTGTACACGGAGAGAATTAAAAAGTAATTTTTGTCGTGAATTTCACGGTAAAAATTACCGTGATATATTTCAATGTGGTGACAAGTGAGAAAAGCATAATAATTCTTATGCGACAAGTTTTTTTTAACTCACGTTACAGAAAATTTCAAATACGTAGCTAAAATTTTACTATACAAGAAGGGTAGCGCGCACGATAATTTTTACCGAGAGCACAATACATTTTCCTATAACACTCATTAAATTTTATAATAAATCTTAAAATAACTGTTATAAAGACGATACTTTTTTATAGACATTTTTGAAAGGCATAAAATAATAAAATGCACAGTAAAATTTCGCTGATATTATATATTTTTTGAATTTAAGTTTTGCGTATTTTCTTACACATCAAAATTTACTAGAAAATCTGGTAAAATTTTCTATCTGAAGAAGAAATTTTATTTTATTTTCGTGAAAATCTGTGTTTTACTCAGTAATAATAAGCGAAGTTTCAGGGTTGTCATCTGGTTACCGTTACTGCACGGTAATTTTTAACATTTAATTCTCTCCGTGTAGAAATTCCCAGCTGGAGGCTTTTCGGACTGATGCTGCATACAGTTGTAAATTGTGTGTGTGTGGAATTTCTCTAATTTTTGAATAAGTAAACACTTTCCTAGAACGTCGTCGCTCATCGATGGGATAGAAACTTTCGTTTCGTGGTATTTTGTATATATTCTTTGATGATTTGCATATTTTCCCTTTCAATGGGAGACTGGCCAGGAAGAGAACGATCTCAGACAAAATTGTGAATGAAAAAATAATTTTCAGATACGCCGGAAAGTTATTTGCCGATGCATTAAGGCAATTAGTGCGATTCAATCAAGTGGAAAACCTGCTAAAATTATTTTTATAAAAGGCTGGGCACGTGTTCACATTCGGATAACACTCCAATTTAATTTTCATAGCATTGGAACCTGAAAAGAAATGGAAAATTATACTTTAAGGGTTCCGTAGCTAAACAAAGAATCGTTATAAATTCCTCAGGTCCATCCGTCCGTCACAGCCTCACAATTTTTATAGTTTTAGACCTATTCATGAAATGTTGCAAATTGATGCATTAGATCTCAATCAATATATAGCAAATCGTGAAAAACATTTTTTGGAGTATTTCTCGTACATGCAAAGAAGGGGATGAATTATTTTTCTTGTGCACCCTATCGGGTCGGGGGGGCGGGGGGGCTCAATGGATAAGTCCTCCAAAACAAAAACGGGTTTCCATTTACCGTTCCTTATAAACTCCGTTTGCGAAATATCAACCTTTACGGTTATGTGCATTCGCGCCCTGTCCCTCTATCTAATTTTTCATACCTGAATTTGAAAAATATGCAAGCATTCTTACCCGGAACAACATTTTGGTGTCTGCTTTCGATTTTATTACAACTCACGTATATAATAGAGCATTAAAAACTATTAGATACGTATTTTTTGGAGGAAATTAATTTTGCTTTAATTCTCCGAAAACCCTCAATTTCTGTTTTAAAAACGTCGAATGTGTATGGAAATACGTTTTTCGCGTTTAGCCGGCGTGATTTTGATCTTTCGACGCAAACTCAGTGACATTCGTAATCGATGGAGAAATTCCTATCGAATAGGCTCGTGAAATCGTTTAAGGTATTACTGGATGGACTGTCGGGCAAAAAGTTAGTCCAAAATAGGCAAATCGTGAATTTACAAGTCTAGATCACGTCGTACATGTTTAGCCTTACAAATAGCTAATTTAATAATAAATCAACATTTACAATCGTTAATTTTCTACTTTCAATAATAATTGAAGTCAAATTCGACGATATTGTCGTGGGCTTGACCGAGGTTTTGTCAGTGACTGTACATCTGTTTCAACTGCCCAATAAAAAAATTCTCATTTTTTTAAATTTAATTAATACGTTCAGATCATCTTATTATTATCAATAATTACCCAAAAACTCAATATATATATTGAGTTTTCCAATGGTTGCTATTAATTCATCGTTAAAAAAGGCGATACGCCTCATTACTTTCATTAATTTATCGACAATTACATAGTCGATTTATTTGAAACCTAGCATTATCAATCGCTTGATCCTACATCTTGATGATATAATATTTTCAGAATTCACGGAGATTTAGTTCCATTCGTTTTGCAACCATTAACGTCTGCGGAAGCGGTTTACCCATAAGCGACCGTGTTTATATCTACTAAATTATTTAGTGAACAATTATAAATTAATTCATGTATTCTATCAAGAGCTATCATGCCTCCAATTCTCAAGAATTTTGGCGATTTTTTCATATCCATCCAGTAATATATTAATCCTAGAACTCATAACTCGGGCCTTTGCACCCCAGTGTTTATTTAAAAAATGAGGTTTTTGCTGATTTTTTCCGTCCTTCATAGTTTAAATAGATTTTTTACCAATTAAAATGGAGTGCATATGGACCCCGGTCATGCGTTTAAGGCGAACAACCATTTTAGATGCTTCAAAAAATCCATTTTTTTTATTTCATAAATCGTTAGCAAAATATCTTAAGAATACATCCTGAAAATTTCAAAACGATATTCGCATTCCTTCTAACGGTACGTATATAAATGATAAAGACTCTCCGCTCGACTCCCAAGCGCGCTCAGATATCCACGAGCGCTCAGTTAGGTAGTTTGTTTGGGTTTTCATTACTCAAACAAACCCAAACTCGACCTTTGGCGATTAGCTCCAAAACATCTCCATTCTGGGTACAAAATAATCGAGATAGCGGCAATTCTTGCTGCTATTTTATTCAATGAAGGAAATTCAGCCCTACTCATGGTTATGAATTAACTACAAATCGTAGTTAGCAGGCAGAGCTACGGATATGCCGTGCAAATGGATCAGATGCGCGTGGCTCGGCAAAATAGAAAAAGTTTATTAGAGACAAAAGAAGCTCGAAAAGCTCGTTAAGAGGAAATGCAAGCTTCAAATGAGTTGCATGAGGAAGAGGAAGGACTGCTGTATGGTGCTGGAATCGCTGATTAATCAGTAAGACACTTTATCATTTGATTAAACACATTTGACTTTGAGTTTTTCGTTTGTGAAACTTTAAACGTGTTTCTCTCGAAACGACATTTTTTCAATTTGCGGGAATCATAACTAAAAAATTAATTGATGGATCATCTTCAAATTTGGAACACGTTTACAGAATATAATTTATTAAAACATGAACCTAAAGTTGCAAAGATTAGATTGTTTAAATCATATTTATTATTGCCAAATGCCGGGGAAAAAAAATGCTAAAAATCGATCATTTTTTTTTAAACACGTTCCACCATTCAATTCTCGATTTTTTTTAAATTTAGGTTCATGTTCTTAAAAAAACATCTCAAGAATGTATAAAAATTTGTTGGACTATTTTAGATGCGAATTGCGAGCTGCACAATTCCCGCACATCGACAACGACGATGATGAGACGCCAAGGGACACAGCGGATTACACCTTAATTAATGCATGAAATAACTTGAAAAAATTACCAGAGATGTATGAAAATATGAATAAATTATTGTCAGAGTTGCGGAAATTTCCGTTTTTTTTTTCACAATAAAAAAATCCAAAAAATAATCTAATTTTCGGTCTCCTAAAGTGGTTGACCGCCTTAAAGGCAAAATAATGAGTCATGAGTTCTAGGGTTAAAAGTCGAAAAAAAATCTTCGACCCATTTAGCTACTTTTCCAACATCGTCAAGATCCGAAAACTTCAAACAGCCGTAGATTCTAGATATAGAGAATGCTGCCTGATTTATCCCGACATCTCAATCAGTTTTCCCGGAAAGTCTACTTGAAAAATGGTCCATAAAGTATGAAAAAATGACGGAAAATCGATGGTCCGTCTTTGAAAGTTTTCGAAAAATCATCGGATCTCCATCAATCCAAGAAAAGAATGAGCACAGAGCGGACTTCCAAATCGAAACAGAAAATAAATTATCAACAATTCAGCGAAGCCACTTCTTTTTGGCCGAGATGCGAAAAAAAATTCGAATTATTAAAATTTTTATTAAAAGTTCATATCGATGTATGTTTACCCCCGGAATATGAATTAACGACTACTTTTCCCGAAAAACACCAATTTTCATTAAAAATCGTCAAAAACGTATATGTGGTCCACTCCCTTAAGTTTGCTATCCGGCAAAAACGAAAAATACGTGATTAATTTTATGCCTCGTCCCAAGTATGTGCCATTCAATTTGATGTATTCCTTGTGAATATCGGGTGAGAGAAAGAAGATTTAAAAAAATCAAATATCAATCAAAGCACTATCTCCCCTTATACCCCGCTTGTACCATTGAAATATTATGATGCCGCGGTTTATTGAATGAAATGGAAACTATTGTGTAAAAATTGATTATGGTCCAAGATGCATAAGTATTAAACATTAATTATTCAAATGATTGCACAAACAAACGATATTTTCAATTTCTTCTATTCGTCAAGTTGAACCCTCGTTGTTTCTCTGGCAAGGAATTTGGAAATATTATTAACGGTCCATTGTTCGATTCGTCATTTATTCTATAAATGTAAATTTGGAACTATAAATGTAAATTTTGAACGTCATTGCCAGTTCAGAACGAACTGGCAATGACGACGCGACTTTTGTTCGTTTAGCAAATAAACACAGCTTGCATTGAGTGGCGATGAAAGAAAAATTAAACCATCTACGAACGTGTATAATATGAAGAAAAAAAATGAGGGAATATAAGTACTTACGAGTACGAAATCGTAGCAAAATAAATGCACCATACTTATGCTGCAGTGTTTAAAACTCATTCTACACATTGTCATTCTAAACAAAAGACATAAAAATAGCCAATAATACCTAAATATCAGTTTCAACTCTAAATTGAAAGGGAAGAATACCAGTAAGCTGTAATACGTACATTAAAAAAAGAGAAGGTTAGGTTTGTTAAATTAAATGTTAGTATGCCAGAGGCAGCAGCTGCGTCTGGCCGTCAAAAAAATCCGTGATAACGATGGCGGCGGTTCACCTCGCAAAGTATTCTTTCCGCTGTTTCGTACGATTCTCCGACCGTGAATATTTCCGTTGAATTGTTACAGTTACGTCCAACTGTACGAACTTGAACAATGGTAAGTTTTTAACGCGCAATTTTCATTGGCGATTTTTCAAGAATGCATTTTTATGTTCATCCGACATCTCGGCACTCACGGTGCGCAGTGATGAGTCGACATAACCTCGTTTCGCGCGTGACCTTGCCATTGAATCAGCTGGCATTAGTAGTACCATATTTTTGTTTGTTCGAATGCGACATATGATTTTTCGTAATAGTTGTGAATAATAGTGCATTAGTGCATAAGACTTTGGCAAATTACAATAGTAATATTGACAGAGAAACGGGCCAAGTCTGGATGACGCAATAAGTCGAGTTTATGTATACGTTAAGAATCAAGCGGGTGGCTCTATAGAGGATGGAACCGAGAGCCCGGACGATCAGGAAGAATCTTCCTCGTCTTCGAACGTCCAAGTCGAAGACGCTCTTGCTTCTTTTCGTGAACAATGGCACCGGGAGTTGGAAGTATCGCCCAAACACAATTATACCAAGCATCAAAACTTTGTACAGGAAAATACTCCTGAAGGCAAAGTCGACAACTCCTCCATCGAAAACAAGGTGATTGAATTTCAAACGGCATTGGCTGGTCTTGCAAATATCGATGAGACTGTGGTATCTCTTTAACGCACTGTCGAAGCTAGTTTAAGTTGAAGAGAATAAAGCAAAAATATTATTTTTCAGGCAAAAACATTGTTTCTCAAGGGCATAGAGCACGAACAGAGCGGCCGTTTGTACGAAGCCATACGATTTTATAAACGCGCTGTCCAATTAGTACCCGATATCGAGTTTAGGCTTTACGAATCGACGAAACCAAAGACCCGGGACAGATCGGCCACCGACGACAGAATCAACACTTTGGAAACTCGAGTGAACGATGTGAACGAAACAGATGACGAGGTCAACGACGAGGACGAGGCTGTCGATCTCTTTGGAAAATTGTCGAAAATTGTTGGTCGCAATCAGTGCGTCTGCTATCCTCGTTTCGAGCAGAGTGTAAGATTTTATCGCTGTCAGACTACAATCTCCGTTTCTCATTTGCGCAATACGCAATCCTCGTTGAGCTTGTAATAGTTATGAGGGAACTCGTGCGAATGCCTCTTTGGATGGATTTTATTCAAATGTATCGTGGGTGAAAGAAACTGCCATGTTTAACTGTTCGTGGAATTTCAACGAAATTCGTCCGTTCTAACTCGAAGTGTTTGACATAAAAAGTGGCAACTTTTCTACATATAGCCTTATGTTCATACGAGGAAAGCTTTGTCGCGTTACTTATACAGTGAAACTTCAGTTATACGTTTTTCAAGAGGTACAGCAAGTGGAATACAGTATGTGAAAGTCTTTAGGATTTGAAAATGCCAATTGGTGCATAATTCGCGATATTTTTCAATAGCATTATCTCTGTTATGTTAATGTTTGGTTTTCCAATTGAAAATTTGATTGGTAGTAATGAAGCAATGAGCCAATTCAATTTTTTTAATTTTCGTTTAGAATTTTTATTCAATGCGAGTTTGTAACATTGAAGCTTTGACGTTTGAGACTAGTAAATAACAGAAATGTTCGTATTAACGAGAGATATGCAATCACAGTCAAGTAAATGCATACATAGTACAATCCTAGAGTTTACAGTGCAAAAAATCAAAGTCTGGTCTGTAAAAATGGTTTTATACTTGTCTGTTTGTTTTTTGGGTCACAGAACACTGATAAATGTATAACTGAGAAAAAAACGGTCCTCGAAACGGATGCTGGGGAACGAAATTAATAATGTATAAGCGCGAACAACGTATAAGTGAAACATTATTTATAGGCGGAATCTGTCAAGGTCAGAGAATTTTGATGTACAAACGAGGTTTCACTGTACTTGTTTGCTTTTTCTCTTCAAGACAACCCACATATCAGCGTTGCCCATGGAAATTGTGCTCTACATCCTGCGATGGGTCGTGTCGTCAGAGCTCGACTTACGCTCCCTTGAGATGTTTTCACGGGTTTGCCGCGGATTCTTCATATCCGCGCGGGACCCCGAGATATGGCGTTCGGCTTGTGTACGAGTGTGGGGCGTAAATTGCGGAAATTACGAACCCCAATTCACGTCCTGGCGAAAAATGTATCTCCATCGTCCAAGATTGTGTTACAACGGCTGTTACATCAGCAAGACAACGTACATTCGTCACGGTGAGAACAGCTTTCAGGATCAATTCTATCGACCCTGGCATCTCGTCGAGTACTACAGATACCTCAGGTTCTTAATTATTTATTGTGCGACTCTCTCTCTCTCTCTCTCTCTCTCTCTCGAAAAACCCTTTTTGTTCAAAGCATTTCGTGACTGGCGAAATAATAATTGTTTCTGTTAACACGACCAGATTCTTTCCCGAGGGTCGAGTTCTCATGCTCACTTCGACCGAAGATGCTCAGAGTTGCGTGAACTCCCTGAGATATCGAGCACCAAGGAATTCCTCAGTTCTTATCGGTCACTACAGACTTCACGACAATTGCGTGACTCTCGTGCTGAAAAAGCAGATAAATAAGTGTACGAACACGACCGAACGTACGTACAGGCGAAAAAAACGAGAAGTCGTTCACGATAGTGGTGAACAAACCTTTCACGTAGTGAGTATTTTATCTGTTACCTTTACTTTTGATTTTAATGCGATGAAATAATGACGTCTCAGCAAGGTTATATAGGTTTTTGAGAGCAGACAATCATGTTCAAAAGATAAGCTTAAGTGACGAATATCTGCTTATCAAGTTTCATTGATAACTTTCTGGTGATTTTATTACGCGTAATATTCCGAAAAATTGTTACGCTAAGTTTCCATTTGAACTGAATTGTCAAAAGAAAAATGCTCAACCCGGGTTTTTGTGTTGATATACATTTTTCAGCACGTAAAAATCTTGTAAAATTGAATTTCTCTCGAACGAAAAGTCGCGTAAAAAATTCTAGGACTAACAAAATCAATGAGGACTGGATAATATTTCGAATCAATGGACAAACTTCGGACACTTAATAATACAATTGATCAGTAGACTTGAGGCAATTAAAAATAACATTAAGTCGAAGTTTATTTATTTCAAATAAATTAATAAATAAAATTCCTACAGAGTCAATACGCA
This sequence comes from Ophion ventricosus, assembly GCA_963932345.1. Classification (NCBI taxonomy): domain Eukaryota; kingdom Metazoa; phylum Arthropoda; class Insecta; order Hymenoptera; family Ichneumonidae; genus Ophion; species Ophion ventricosus. The sequence continues at coordinate 15,831,510 of OZ010713.1, forward strand.
TCGAGGAATATTTCAAAGTAACAATATTGACAATACTTTTCAAATAATCATCACAGTTATTTAAATCGGGAACGTTGCGAATTTTTTTTAGCTATAAAAATTCACGTATTATTGAACTCCGCCTCCTCTCTCAGCGTCACTTATATCTTGCTCAATTTTAATTAAATCCAAAATATGGTGTAATAATAGAAGCCGCCCACCCCGTATGAATAGTTGTCTCACGATAAACGACGCGATTACAATCTATTTTTCTCTGCGCTCCGCGTTCAGGAGTTCGAGATCCAGAATCATCACAAGAGAGTGAACTCACAGCTGACGTGGCTCGAGTACAATATATTTACGAAGTACAAGAACGGCCAAGAGGGCACAATGTGTCTAACAGTGAGAGGTCGTTATCCATCATGTAAATTCAGCCGGGTCAAGAGTTACTGTCAAGAGAGCGAGGCTCCGCTCCAGTAATCAGGAAGTCAAGAGAATAGCAATGTAAAAAAAAATGCCCACTACACGTCACTTGCGACTTGGATGCCAGCACGCCGTGTTTACCTCAAAATGGAGGAAAAAATAATATACAGAGATGACGAGAGAAAATAATTATATTTATTCGCAGCGTAGAAATTTCTCGTAGATTCTTCAACGAGCGTGTAAATAATTTATCGGAATGCGGTAACCGATCGAACGTGTTGAATTTTTAGCTTGGATCGGAAGGGACGATGAGAAGAAAAAATACATTTAAGGTGGAATTGAAAATCGCTTTTATTTCATTTACATGGTATTTTTTTTTTTTTTGGTCAGTCCTGAAATCTCGTCTCGCGCCAACAATCGAATAAAAATCGTTGTCAACGTTTCTTTCCAAATTTAACAAGTTTCGTGTGAAGCCGAGATCGAAGACTACGCATTCTTTTTTTTAGCGAGAGAACTCGAAATATTAGAGATAAAGAGGAGGAATGAAGGAATAAATGTTATCCGCATCTGTTACATCATTTTTTTCTGTCTCTTCGTCCGCTATCGCAGTGTCACGCTATAGCGAAAAATATCCACGTTTTTCTCTTTTTATTTTTTTTTTTACGTTCACTCTTTAGCGAAGTATAAAATATTGCTTCAACCGTCGGCCGAGACGGGGACCAAAGTGTCCGCCTCCAACTCTATCCGCACGCTATGTTTTTTTTCTTCTGGTGTACTCGGCAGACACGATCGGCCAACAACAATTGCCTAAAAATTCACGCTCTGTAAATATATTTCGAAGAACTATGATAGCGCGTTTGAAATTGTTCTATTACAATGTATATAATTGAACTAAGCCATTGGCAAAGCAACGTGAAAGTTCGCGACAACGTTGGGTTTCTTTCTCTCGCTCTCTCTCTCTGTCCCTTTCGATCGTCAAATATCGATACAACTTTTGTTCCTCTATAAATAATATGGGTCGACTCGATAGCGTGGAAGCGCTTATATACGGTATTGTTTGGTTTTTTTTTCATCACGCGTGCTTATCGGATTAGAGAATTTCTCGCAAATATTCGTAAACCAACGAGGAAACGATGTATTTGCGTTAACGCAATTGTACAATAAACGATCATTATTTTTGATGTGCTTAAAATGGTCTTGTTGATCGCTTCAATGATTCAGCCGCAGTTATCACGTGGCTCAGGCTGACGCCGACGAAATCGAAATGATTTTATATATCTCGTTAATACATTGTTTTGAAATATTTTTCGTTTCGTCGGAGCGTCTATTACGGACACGTGTGCGACCAAATGGCGACCTAAATGCTTCTCTTTTGTACTGAGAGGAGTCCTTGCCTCCTGTCCGTTTATCCGCTCCGTCCACGTTATCGATCATTTGTATAATTTTAATAATTCGCCTAGTGCGTTAAAGGAGTGTGTTTCTTTTTCTTTCTTTCTTTCTTGAATTATTATGTTTTTGTTGTTTTTATCCCCTAGGTCGATATAGTAGCTCTACATGCGAACTTACTACGTTGTGATAAATAACTTCGATAGTTTACCATCAATAGCCAACACGTGGGCATCGTCTCGCGACGCCCATAATAACCGCCCTATATCTTTGTCGTCGTAACTTTTTTTTTCCTTTCTCTCTGTCTCTCTCTCCCTCACTCGTTTTCTTGGTTTTTGTTCATTTTTTTTCCTCTAATTTAATCACAGATTGCACCGAAGAACGATCTTCTATGCTTTTTGAATCACAGTTCCACGTGGCTCGAAGGCTGGAAGTTGGTTGTGGGTGGTATTGCGCTTTGTGGTTGTTTTCTTTTTTGTAACACTTTTTTTCGCTTCACGACTCATCACGGATGAGACGACTGTCGCTTTTGGACCATCGTCCACGTTTTTCGTTTATTCTTGCTACTTCTTGTTTTTTTTAGAAGAAATTATTTACATTCTTTCGCATCGAACGGAGTACTTTGGCGTATACCGTTCCGTTCGAAGGTTGGATTCGATGAACACGCCGAATGAAATATTGCAAATTCTGTATACGTCCTGCGTAAAGAAAGTAAGGCCTTTGCAAAAATTGCAAAATTTCAAGATACGTTTTTGCTCAGGATCCTCATGTTTTCCGAGTAAAGTTATAAAGAACGACATCGCGGCGGACCGGAATTTCGAGACATTGAGAATGGAGATACTTCAGTGGACTTCCGAATCTCACATTGGTGATACTTCCGAAGGAAAAACATTGTATAGTGCCGAATTCCACAACATTGTGACAAAAGATGTGCAATAAAATTAATATCGTCTGTAGGGAGCTCCAAACTCTTTGATTTTTATGGCACGCACTTTTAAAACTCGTAAGGGCATTCGAAAATATAGTAACATATATTTTGAGCTTGAGTAATCAATCGTTCTTGAGTATTGTAAAATTGTGAAAATTTTGAGGATCACAAATGGAGGGGCTCGATTCGTCTTGTGCCTTTATCTTGACAGACCGAACACCTCAGCCGGTGAAATTGAAAACAAAACGAACGTTCACGAACGTTTGCATACGTTATAAAACATTGATCAAATCAATGTTTTTTTCGCGTCGTCAATTAAATCTATTTTGCTTTCTTCAGGATTTTCATCTCATCGCGATCCCAAATCTTCATCGAATCCAACTCCGATTTTGTCCCGTGACGGCGTATACGTCAAGTAAAGATTCGCAATTTTTCTACGACACTCTCGAAGACAAGTTAGAGCTCGTCGTGGATCGGAGCTCGTGAAACTTTATGAGCACCACAAGCCGAAGGATCGGCCATCCAAACGAGATCTTGCACCGTTGCCGAGTGCATCGACCACACCGCTATTACGACCACTACGTGCATTATATTGTGTGAATTCAGGACAATGTCGACCTGTCCCGGAAGCCACTTTTCCGGTATTCTCATAGCACCGATGCTTCCTCCAATCACGGCGACTAGATCCTGAAAAAAAAAAATCACGCGTATTACGAGCTGTGTCAGTACTGCTCCGTGTATCTTCCGCTTTTCTTTCACTTTTTGAAAACGTGGCTATTTAAAAACGGATAGAAAAGTATCGGGAAAACGTAAAGAGCGTGTTACGTAGCGACATAACGATTTGGACAAGAGTACGATTTCGGGGGCGACAAGATTTCCGTTTTTGTTAAAGATTTTTTTTTTTGACCAAGAACACAAATATCGCACCAGAAATGCAAACATGTATTGTGCACGAATTTATCATTTTTTTATACTCTTATACCATTTCAAGGGTCTGTCTGATGGCAAATTTCTCAACGATTACAAATATCACGGAGTTTTTGTCGAAAGCCCAAAATGACTCCGGCTATAAACGCAAAATACGTGTTTCCATACACATCTGACGATTTTTAATAGAAATCGAGGGTTCTGGGGGAAATTAATAGCGAATACGTATCTAGAGGTAAAAATACATCGACATGGATTTGTAAATAAAATATTAACAATCCAAATTCGTTTCCCATCTCGGCCAAAACTAAGTGTCTTCACTCGATCATCACTCATTTCTTTTCGGTTTCGATTTGAAATTCTGCTCAGCGCGCATCCTTCTTACTATGGTTTCCTGTAAAAACCTCTGCTTGATTCGTTAAGCTACAATTATTTTTCCATTTTTAGCAAAATGCCAAAGTCGGACCATTGATTCTCGCGATTTTTCGTTTTTGTTTCACTAAAACCTGTGGACCGCTTGTGGGGGAAACTGCAAGCTCAGCTTTTGACATACCTCTCTGAGGAGTCGTTTCACCCCTTAAAACCGTTTTTCGAGAAAATCGAAGGCGGACACCAAAGTGATGTTCCTTGTGAGACAATCAGTCCAAATTTAATTTGAAGAAATTAATTTAATAAAAACATCCGGACAGAGATTGATTCAAAAGCGATCACCCTTTTACGTGCAGTATACTAGGATGATTGTATATATAAAAATTAATTTATTACGAGCGTTACCCGTGATTGCACGTTAGTCATTTTGAAAGAAAATTTCTCTTTTAGTCCTCTTTCTCTCTCTCTCTCTCTCTCTCTCTCTCTCTCTCTCTCTCTCTCTCTTTCTCTCTTGCGAAATATCTGACTATTTCTATTTCCACTTGAAATTAATGTTTATAACAAACTATGTTTTCAGTCACTTAGCATTTTTTTTCCTTAAAATTGAATATTTGAAAAATAAAACATGTCTACATATTTTCTTTAAAAAAGAGCATAGTTTTCAAGACAAAGAGTTTGAAACAATAAGGCTCAGTTCGGGCAGAATGTTTTATAGATTTACCCTTTGTTGTATAAAATATAGTCAGAAAACTCCACATATATAAGCAATAAAAACAAAGTTCATTGAGACTTTATGACGAATATTCGGGGATCCGGAGACTCACTTGGAGCAGTATGTGTATAAGGGCTTCCGGATTTCCACCTCCTATGCGAAAGCATCTCAATGCCAGGAAGAACATCCTCATCATGAACGGAGGCGAGAAACATAGGCGTCTCTCCCAGGGTGACTTCGCTCTCATTGCCTATGACGACATTTTTGGAAATCGTTTACAATACCAGGAAGACCAAAATACATTTAGGTAGAGTTTCGATATTTTGTTTAATAAGTCAAATATTTGAGCATGTGTGTGTACGTGTTTTTTTTTTAAATAAAGATTTCGAAGTTACCTTGAACAATCCCCAGAGACTCAGGCAGCAGTAGGCCATTATGCAAAAGTGCCACAATACGCTCGGTAGACAGTGAACCGAAGCGGCGATCATTGGTATTGCGCCTTGAATTTCAAACATTCCGTCGTGTATTCGTTAAAATTCGACTGGTTTTTTTTTATACGGAACAACAAACTACTAAAAGGACATACGACGAAGCATCGAAAATAGAAAATCATAGAGCACACTACATTCGCTGCACGAAAAAAAAAAATACATTACGAATCAAAATTACAATTATATCACAGAAATAATACATCTTTCAACCTTTGTTGAAATTCCTTTTTCGTTATCATTTTAATTTGTCCAAGTTCACGATTGGATCTTTTTTTAATTTGTGAATTATGGTGATTTTTCTTCGTGCAAATATTAAATAAATTTTGATATTTTATTTTATATATAAGATTGCGTAATAATATTTCATAGATCCATTTATTCTCGGTCTGCGACAGGAAACATTTGTTAATTTGATTTTCCTTATACTTCTTGACTATGTGGACGATGATTATGACATTTTTCTTACCCACGCTCTGACAGACCCAAATCCCAAGCATATCGAGCTTGAGAAGCCTCATGTAAACCGCCTCGCCGTGGTCCAAGTTCATGAATAGATGATAAAGGAACGAACCGATCCATGGACTGACCGCACCGATCAGGTGACACCACGAGAGAAAACCAGTGAAGTATCCTTGTGCACTCCATGGCAGAAGATACGGGACTGTCACCAGTACGTACAGAATTGCGAGACCTGAACGGACCAGCATTTTCATTTTAACGATACAATTAATAGAAACTTTGCATAACTAAAATTTCTCCACAATTTGGACAAATTTTTTATCTCTTAACATTTGATATTCAATAAAAAAAAATACTTTCTCAAGACTGAAAAGCTTCTGTATTTCGCAAATATTTTCTTTTGGCTTAAATAACGTGACATTGCTTCTCGCAAACTTATGAATTTTTCATCGTCCAATTAAAGCAGCGTTCGAAAACCGTTTTAAATCTCAAAGAAGAACACAATGTCGTCGTTTACCGAAGACTCTCGAGAGTCTATATCGGACTACCCTTAGATTTACATTATTCATTCGATATCCAATTCAGGAAGCGGCACATTATAAATTCCTAAACAATCTGAACATGAGAATTATCTCCGCGCCGCGGTCTTCGTCCTGTACGGTTCCATCTCCTTTAAGAGGGAAAATACATGTAGCGACATAAAAAAAATCAATTTCTTTTTACGTAAAATGTTAGTTAAACGTCCCTAGAATACGGTGGTAGAGTAAGTAATTAGCCGGTAAGTCACTGAAATCCTTGAATTTTCGTAGGTTGAAACTTCAAGGGGCTATTCTACTGTGACGGCTCAAGAAATAAGCTATTTTTAATCATTTTTTTCTTCGTAAACTGTTGCATGTATCGGTACACTCTTTTTTTTCGCTTAAAAAAACACTCTTACAGAATAGAAAGCAATTTTTTTGTCGCATATAAACGTATATTTATTTAACAATTGATAATCGCGTAAGGGCATGAAAAAAAAGTATATCGTTGGCATTGATGATTTGCGCTCTACAGGCAATCTGAAACAAAAAAATCAAAAAGATTCTTAATCTGTATGAGTGTCGCTATCGCCCGAACTAGAATTATTATTTTATAGCGCAAAATAACAAAATGGCGTCGTTTTTTGCAAAAATGTTTAAAAAATACGTTTTTTTTTCGTCATAACTCGGGCGAAAGTATAAGTAAAGATTAATACTTTTTAACAATTCTAGTTCGGGCAATAGTGACTACTCATACAGATTAAAAATCTTTTTGATTTTTTGTTTCAGATTACCTGGAGAGCGCAAATCATCAACGCCAGCGACATACTTTTTTTTATGCCTTTACACGATTTTAAATTGTTAAATAAATATACATTTATATGCAACAAAAAAAATTGTTTTCTATTCTATAAGAGTGTACCTTTAAGCGAAAAAAAAAGTTTGTACCGATACATGTATCAGTTAAAAAAAAAAATTATCAAAAAATTTCTTATTTTTCGGAGCCTTCACCGTAGAATAGCCCATTAAACACGTTTTTCTTGAAACTACATTTATCAAGCTTGTGGGAAACATACGTTTAAAAGGAGTTATTGACCGATCGTGATCAAATTGTACACATAACTCAATGACAATATTACCGTGCACTAATAACTACTAGTTTATGAAAATCGGTTTTAAAAAGTACTTTTTTGTTGCAAAAAAGAACGAAAATGTTATGTAAAATTGCAAAGTTTTTTTCTGAACTGTCCCATTTTAAAAAATTGCAACTTTCTAAATAATTCTTTGTGTTTAGTTTAATATTGAAGTCGTTGGATCTCCCGCGAACTGACAACTGCCATTTTGCAATATTTTTTCATGCAACAATTCATTTAAACATTTTAATTATGTAATAAATTGAACCTAAAGTTTCATAAATGTGAAACTTTTTGTTCCTTACCAAAAAAAAATTATCAAAATTGGCTATTTTTTCGTCGTCTGCATGTATTTCCCCCTTTAAAGAAACCACATTCAAGAAACCCAGTCAAGTCAAACGCGGGTGTTTGAAGTTATAATATCCACGAAACCCTGTGCTTTAACTGCCAACGACAAAGATGCTCGTCAAGTTCCCAATGTCCTCTCAACTTTATATTAGTTATCAAAATTACTCTCAAGAGCCAGCGTCCGGTCCGTGTGAATATCGGCCGTAAAAAATGTTCCGTCGTATACTCGCGCTAAACGAGTGCGAAAGGGACCCCTGTTTGTAGCTTGGTTGAGCACGCAACAGCATATATGCAAAGAGTGACTCTTATAAGGACGAGGTGGCTTGCTGTTAAAATATCAAATAAAAGGTGAAATAAAAACGAGAGAGGGAAAAAGCACGTGTACGAGGTGCATATCTCGCGAGCTCTCCCCTGCCTCTGACCCAGTAAGATTTTGTGTCAACACGCGGTTACACGGATCGATACTTTGCTGCTTTTCCTACCCTCCATCGTTTCACAAGCGCATACGCATGTGTATATTTTAGAAAAAAAAAAATACATATACAGGTTGTTAGGGAGGTAGTGCAGAAAACTGAAAAGGATGCAAGACGAGGTCATTTAGGATCGATCAGACCTAAAATACTGTTATCCGAAGTCTAACACTTTTCGAGACATCCGTTATAGTTTTGTTTTGTTGAAATGATATTTTTAATATTCAGGTGAGGATACTGATGACGTTGAAGTTTTCATCGTTGAAATGCAACGATAGCTTGTTTTCATTTTTTAACTCTTTATTTTTATCATTATTCAAAGCCTTTTTTTTGCAAATATAGATCGCACATATGTAATAAGAATAGGTACAAACGTTTGAGTTATCCTCGCAGCATACATCGGCCAAAAAAAAATTGAGGGATTAACGAGAATTAATTTTCGTTGCAAATTTCTAAGTCACGGATACTGACGGCTGGAAATGAAAAAGACGATCAATTTTGCAATCGATAGAATACAGGGAATCTCTAGATTACGAATAATACCAAATTTTGTACATTTGGCGCAATAAACTCATACGAATTTCGCTATTTGGTGCGAAAACCCGAAAAAAATCTATAAAAAACGAAAATCGCGGAAATATCGAAAACCGTTAGACTTTGGATAATACTGTTTGAGGTCGAATCGATCCTGAATGACCTCTCTAGAACATATTTCAGTTTTCTGCACTACCTCCCTAACACCCTCTATATACATGCGAGGAAATGTGATTTCGAAGACAATCGATTTTACAGACAGTAAAATCTCGTCTTTTGTCCTTGTACTCAGTATTTTGCAAACTCCAATAACTCAATCGTTTTGAAAAATGTACGTATATTTAAATAAAGGTAATTTCATAGACTTGCTTGCCCTAGAAATGATCGAATCGTTTTGAAAAATTGAAGGATCGTCTTAACAGCCAGATATCAGACACTACACGGAGAGAATTAAATGTTAAAAATGACCGTGCAGTAACGATAACCAGATGACAACCCTGAAACTTCGCTTATTATTACTAAGTAAAACACAGATTTTCACGAAAATAAAATAAAATTTCTTCTTCAGATAGAAAATTTTACCAGATTTTCTAGTAAATTTTCATGTGTAACAAAATACGCAAAACTTAAATTTAAAAAATATAAAATATCAGCGAAATTTTACTGTGCATTTTATTATTTTATGCCTTTCAAAAGTGTCTATAAAAAAGTATCGTCTTTATAACAGTTATTTTAAGATTTATTAGAAAATTTAATGAGTGTTACAGGAAAATGTATTGTGCTCTCGGTAAAAATTATCGTGCGCGCTACCCTTATTGTATAGTAAAATTTTAGCTACGTATTTGAAATTTTCAGTAACGTGAGTTAAAAAAAACTTGTCGCATACGAATTATTATGCTTTTCTCACTTGTCACCACATTGAAATATATCACGGTAACTTTTACCGTGAAATTCACGACAAAAATTACTTTTTAATTCTCTCCGTGTACAGCAGCCAGATAGGCAACATTGCGTGGGTATAACGGGTTCAAAATGTCAATTCTTCCCCACATGCAAAACGATGTTCAAGAATTTCTTGAAGGTAATTTTTTCGTTACAATTGTTCCTCTATATTTAACGATGGCAGAAAAACAAAGATAAAACTTCTACTCTTTAAATAACCCATATTCGTAAAATGGATGAAGATCAAAGTTGACAAAAAAAATCAACATTTTTTCTTTCAATATGTACGAAAAGGTGAAAAAATCGGCGACGTGAAAACCAGCCAAGTGAGAAGATCGTTTAGTTTGAATACGGGTGTACATGTACAGATATATTCGTCTACGCAGAATATGGGTACACGTTTTTTTTCTACAAGCTACGAATACGAAACATCGAACTCCAAACGAATCTATTTGAAAGGGAAATTTTTATTTTTCGCACGCTGTTCGTGAGGCTTTGTGAAAACATAAATATTCTGGTAGTCGAACCTTTTGTATTGCTTGCCCAAAAATTGGCACAATGTGTCTATAACTACAACTTGCTACTAATTTTCTTCACACACCTTCACTTAATTTGGTCTTCTTTTTAGTTTCGCGGTTGCCAGTAAAACCGAAAGTTACCGCGGTATCTTCGGGAGTTAAAAGTTTCGTGAAGTCTCGAGTATAGAGACAAGTAAAATTCAATGCTAGTAGATCTTATAGATATTCTCTAGTTATCCGTTTAATTTGAACTTTTCTTTGGAATGAAATTCAGAACTTAATTTCAATAGGTTCTGACTCATAAGATTAAAAAAAAAAGTAGCCTTGCTTTTTGCCTCATGAGCTAAAAATAAATTCTTCTGTGAGATAATAAACGCAGTTACAAAAATTAACGTAAATTTCGAGAAATTTACGTTAATTTTTTAAATGAATTGAAAATGAACTGAAAATGAATTTTTGAAATGAATTGAAATGAATTGAAAATGAACGTTGAAAATGAATGTTCCCCGAGGGGAACATTCATTTTCAAATGCTCCGGTAACTTCGTGTAGCGAATAACGTATGTTGCAATATTTGATTGCAAGGGGAGAAAAAAAAGCGATTTTCTGTGGCTGTAGTAAGTCTCACGTGATGAAGTCACGCGACGCGATGGTGCCTTATCGATCGAGAAGCTTACCGAAGGACAATATTAAAGGGAGTAGTGCTCAGCGGCGCGATTGATATTTCGTGACCCGAAATCTAAGCCAAGTCTATTGAGTCGATTTAACGGGCGAAGTTAATCCTCTTAGCTGAAATCTCAGCGTCGAACACCCGTTATTCGCTTTACGAAAATAAATGTTTGACAAATGTATCGAAAACGTGAACGAAAGATCCGTTGAATCATTGCCGCCGAATAAAATTCAATTGAACGTGAGGAAAAATGATATTGCATCAATTATCCATTCGCTCGGGAATTTTACGTTACGGTGAAAAAATTCGTCAATCAATTTTTCGGGAAAGTAAAGTAGAAAAAAAAATGGAATTTATCAAAAGAGAGACCAGTCGGAAAACTTTATTACGATGAATCTTTCGTAGACGAAATTTTGTAAAAGGAAAAGAGAGTGCTAATAAAATATCGTAAATATTAAGAAGACAATCACTCAAAAACGTTTTAATTATTCACAATATGAAGAGGGTTTGTTAGCACATTTTTGAGTGATTGGACTCGGGTAGAGACTTCAGTAATTTTTTCGGAAACACCCGATTACACATTTTATCTTTGTTTTCTATAAATCGGAAAAACAAATTTCTTCGATGTTAATAAATAATTCGAAGTTTTATTTTCTCTCCAAAACGTAATATAAGTAGATAAAAAAAGCCCATCTACCTATAACCAGTATCGCAGAAAAATATTTTATTTAAAGTTAATTAAAAATTTAAATTATATTTAAATATTTAATTAAATATAAAATAAATATTTTTATGACTATTACCGACACTAGTAGATGTGCAGTCGAGGTTCGGCTCGAGCGGTACTTCGAGTTAATCAGCGTTGCGCATGGCCAATACTCGGAGGGGTGACCACTTAGCGGTGCACCGACTGGCGCATCAACCAGTGAGCCGAAGGCCAATACTTCGGATGCCTTGGTATAGATACTTGAATAAAAGTATATGCACCAAAGAATCAGAAGGATATGGGGCCGACTATACCGTTACGGGTTTTCCACAGTTTCTCCGTACCCTCGGCAAATACGGTTAATGTAGCTTACGGCCTTAGGCCACTCTAGGATTTTCCAAAAATCGATTTTTTTTTTGTTAAAAATGTATCTTAGTACCTATAAAATTATATTCCAAAAGATGATGGGTGTGAAAAATCTCTAAGTACTCGATTTTCGAATTCTAGCGCAACCCCTCTTGATTCATGTCGTGACTTTCTACTAACTTTAAACGCGTTTATCTCAAAACTACATTTTTCAAGTCGGCCGGACTCATAACTCAAACAAATTTCAACCGATTCACTTGAAATTTTAATTGTATATTTAGAATTACATTTTCTGAAGCACTACGTAGGATTTTTTAATTATATTGCATAGTTGCTTTTTTATAACAAAATTTCTAACGATTTTCTCATGGCATTTTATAGTTTTTGTTTCGGAAATGCGTCATTTTGACAAAAAAAACAATATATCAAAAAAATCCTACGTACTTCTATAGCTATTCTTATATATAATCGAAAAGACTTTAGTGCCTCATCATAACTAAAAAATTGTAGGAGCTGTTGGTCCGGCCGTTGACTTTCCAGAAATAAAGGCGTCATCGAAAAAATGCTACACCGTTGCCATTTTGACATGTATCGCTGCCAAAAAATAATTTTGTATAGTCAATTACGTGAATAATAAAACTCCTATTTTGTAATTCCGATTTATTTTATGGTTTCGCTGAAAAAAAATCACAAAATATGCCCTGTTTTTGGTCTCTAGAGTGGCCTAAGGCCTTGGGGCGACTGCGGACGCAACGGAAGTTAGATTAGATTAGGGAAAAGTGCGGAAGTGATAGTAAATGATTCAATTGGGAAGGGTAATACGTAAAAACCCGCAAGGATTTTTAGAACACGTTGAAACGAAGGGAAAAATAAAAATAAAATATTTTTACCACTATTAATAAACACGAAAATAATTTACTACTTCGATTTATCGAAAAAATTAATAAAATATAAAATATTTAAAAATCCGGCATTTAATGTTCGGGAACTTTGGGAACTTTACGCGATATCATTTTACCTTTTGCTGAATTAAACTCTATCCGAATGCAAGAATTTTAACAGATTTTTGTCGCGTTCTCATACGTTTAAATATTTTGTTTTCGTAACGTGGATAACGAACGAAACCTCCTCTTTAAACAATTTAGGAGGATTCGAGATTTTTTTTCACGGTATATTGCCAAATCGATAACCTCACACATGCATAATAGCCGCAATGCGTTACGCCATCACCTTCCACTTTCTCTCTCTCTATCTATCTGTCTATCGCTCTCCTTGTCTCGCGTTCCCCTTTTTCCACCCGTTCTCTCTCTCTCTCTCTCTCTCTCTCTCTCTCTCTCTCTCTCTGTCTCTCTCTCTCTCTCTCTCTCTCTCTCTCTCTCTCTCTCTCGCCCTCCGCAAGAAATATCTTTCATCCCTTATGCATGTTCTCCATTTACGGAAGTTGACCCAGAGATTGGAAAACCTTGACCGCACTCCCAGTGTCATCATTAATCCGGTTAGAAGGGATTTTTCTTTTGGTATGTAATGAATACCTTCCGTCCCTGTCTAGAGCTTCAACTTCTAACGAGATCATACACTTTATCCTAACAATCTCTTTATTGCATCGTAAGTGGTGTAACTCTTTACTTCGAAATTTAATTTGACAACAGCATTGTTCGTTTATTAGGCATCACAAACGTAGATATATTTAAACAAAATCAATAACCGGTAATAATATTTTATCCTTGGAGGATATCAATAAACTTGAAATACCATCTATATAAAAAAAAAAGCCGTCAGTGCTTTTTTCGATGAAAAGATGCTAACTATTATTGACAGAAAAACACGGAACGTTCAACATAGATCTTTAAAATGGTTATTTGGTTATTTTTTTAAAAATTAAAACGAGTATTTGAAAAAAAAATACAACGCTCTTTTATTCTTTTTTAATTATCAATTAAAAATGCATCATAACGTCTTCCTATAAGTCTTTCAGTATATTTACTCATTAGCAGTCTTGGTAATCAGCAATGTTCGAAAAAAAATAAAAAGCCTGTTCTTTCGCTTAATCATTATTGTTCTCCAAAATCCGAAAATCCATTTCCTCAATAATCGTGCTTGGCTGCGAGAAAGGAGTGTCGCAAGTCACCGCAGAAGGAATTAATCGGTTTCACGCGAGCGTACAGCAAAAAAAAAAAGAAAGATATTCGTTGCATTGCCAAAAATAACAAATTCATGAAGCTATAAGAAACTGAAATAAAGCACGTTCAAATTTAATCGTTAGACGATGTGCGCAAGTCCCTCGTATCCGTCCATTGGGTAGGAACGGATTCAACATTTATTCTCATCAACGAGCAAACACATCCGTGGCTACGAACGTATAGAGATAACTGATCCCACGCGCGACTATCCGGATGCGTAATATCCCCGAGGTGTAAATTATGCAAACATAGGCACATGTGCACCGAAATACCTTCGTTAAAATCCCACCACCCCGACGTATCGTTTTATCAAGTTATTTCAAATACAAATTTTATTACTTGGACTCGAATACATACAAATATTTGTGAACACCTGGGCACTGATTATTGCATAACTTTTTCTTTATGAATTCATTTCGTACTAAAACGTACATACTATGCGTTTGTACGATTATTGTATACGTTGCCGAAATAACTTAGTATTATATTTTTTATAGACATTTGGAGCGCGAAATTTGACACGAAAAAAAATGTTTTCACTTGAAAATGTGATAACTTGTTTTGTTTTTCGAAATTGAAAAATCCTGCTCGTCAGACTACAGCAACAATTTTTTTATAGAGCAATAATTATGCAGACCATGGGAACGTCTACTATCCATGAAGGCCTGATGTACACGAACATGGATAATTTATCGTTAACATTTTCTTTCATCCCGAAAAACTTTACGAAAAAGACATAATTTTTTATATTCAAGCATCCAAGAATGAATATACATAACAATAAATGTATTAAAATCGTATCAATCCTATAAAAGATTGAAAAAGATATACAAACGAAGAAAAAAAAAACATTAAAAAATTGTTCGCTTCGAATAAGTTTTCCCATTGTGTTGTCTGTGTTTAATTTATATCACGAATTGGCCACGCAGACATGTTGTATCACACAATATAAGTGTCCATCACGTGATGAATGAGTAGAAGAATATACCTCGTAATCAGAAACTGACAATAAGCGTCAGGACATAATAATAGACAACAATGTATATGCCGTTGTGTCTATTATTATTTCTTATCCATGATCTTGGCTGTTCGTGAGACTTTGCCACTGTCAGTTCAACGAGCGTGCCAAGAAATTAACTTTAGGCGACATTAAGTACGATCGTGAACTTTCGATATATCGTATTTGTCCTCTATATCATGTATATATGAATAAAAAGGGATTCGAGGTGTTTATAGGCGAAAATTCTAACGTAGATTGTAAGAATTATTAAGATTCTTATCCCATATGATTCCATGGTTATGAGAATTGATAACGTTATTAATAACAACGATTAATACTCATAAGAATTATAATGTCGTTATTCATGTGTCAGGTATTTTCTTTTTTTTTTACATTTATTGTATTCTATTCCATTTATAAATTCTTTTCTATTCTTTTATTTCCTCATTTTCATTATCATCCAAAATCTTTTCTCACATATGCAGACTGGAGATCTCTAATAAGAGTTTCGAAAAGCATTTGGGTGATTTTTCGAGAGCCAAACTTGCCAAATTAAAATCGGCTATGGAACATTCGTCGCGTTCCAACGATGGAAACTTCGATATCATAAGAAAATAAGGCTTCCTCACTCTAAAATGATAACTGCTTTTTTTCCTTCATCAATCTCATAAATCAAATTTCACTTCACAACTCAGAATCCTCATCCTGTTCCGCAATCTCCATAGCAGATTAAATCAGTTTCGCTACTTCCCCTTTTTCTCCACCATGATAAAAATCTCCTGCAGACTTCTTCAAGAGCATTTTTATCAGATTCAATATTTTCCCCGTGTCAAGAACAATATCTCGTATATGCAGAAGATACAAAAATATTTAACCTATTTAAATTATTTAAAAACTTATTTTTATTTAATTTATTTTTAAAAAGATTTAATTACATCTCGCTTTATTCTATACGTTTTATAGGAATTCCCATTGACGTACATTATTTATATCAACATCAACACACAATATAGATTTTTTAAATGACATCGCACAAAACAACCCCTCAAATAATTCTTTATTTTGGACGAAAAGTTATTGCATGAAAGCCTGTCTGCAAATAGCTTTTTACCTTCTGCAAATCAAACATCTTTCTCCTCTTTAAATTGCACTGACCCTGGGCAGCACCGTGAAGTCGATTGTAAAGGCTTAAAAATGTTTAAAAAATTGATATTCGCTTCTTTGCAGATTGTTCCAGCTTGATCTATTATGAAAAAGTTTGGGTTGGGTTTTTTGCGAAAGATCCGCAACAACAAGGTCGGGGCAAGGTCGCTTGCTGGACCAGATAGTTGGTGTGAGTGGCAATCAGCTGTCACCACAGGCACATTGGCTGAGTATAAACACGAGCCAGCATTACACATCGACGTTGGAGAGGCGATAAACCAATTTACGAAGCACTATCGAAGTAAAGAGTTATTAGAAAGGTGAGCAAATTCACGCGGAACATCAATGAAAGTTTTCATTCCCTTGTATAGAAGATGGCGAGGAAAGAATCTCTCAGGTGTGTAGAAATCATACAGTTTGCAATATACAAACCATCGTTGCATATTGCAACGATGATTTGTACGACCCAATGAAGAGAGGAAAAAAAACGTGCCAAGCCTTCCGTTCGAACTCAAATTGATACAGATACCTCATTCTATTTTGCAGGAAATTGACAAAACACGCAAGCACTATCGTTGTAAAAGAAATACTCTACCGAAACATTATTCGCGATTTTCTCCGTGGTGCGTTATTCAGCGTGTTCATCACGATATCTCGATAATCGCTTAACATATCAACGTGAAATTAAAAAGCAAGTTTTAAAATACGTCAACGCATAAAATGAACCTAAAAGTAGAATTTAGAAAATTGTTACAATTTTGAAATAAAAAATGTATCGCATTTTAATTCGCTTTGACTCGTCAGTTCACAAAGTTTTATTTTTTTTTTTTTTCGGAAGGACACCAATCTTCTGATTTCGTAAAAATTTGCATCCGTTCAAAAGGTTTCGATCGAAAACCCCGATTTCACCGTCTCTAATACACACACTGAAACATTTATTTTACGGTACCAGAAAAAGTCTGAAGAAAATATTTTCCGCTTCTATAGTTTGTAATAAAATGGAAGTAAGAGAAAACATCTTTATATGGAATAATTCTTTCATGTCGAGCCAATCAATCGCTATTTAATCTTTCAACACGCAAGCGTCCCTAGGCATGCTATTGAAATTTGCATCGTTCGAATACAATGGACATTTTTTTCCATTTCCTTTCTTCGTTTTTATTGCTATGTTAAATATTTTTCGATAGATTTAGGTTCTAGGTCTCGAATTAGGATCTTGAAAGAGGTTTTCCATAACTTTGATCTGTCATAAAAGATTTGCAATGAGAAATAAATGATTTTCGTTGCGTTCCAACGATGCAAACTTCCATACCAGCCCTAAACCACTTCAAACCATAACTTTTACTACTCGCGACTACATTCCGTTAACGACTTTTGGTGATTTTGGAAAATGTACACTGCCAAGAGATGCAATTCCGTGAACTCACCGTGAGTGAGAATGTTGACGGTTTCGTTGTGAAGATAAAAGAGGCTCAGTATGCAGCCAACGAAGGTGGTGAGTGGTCGGTATCCGGTTTTGATGTGTGGATTGAATTGCAAATGACGGGGCATTTCGTTCCAATTGTGAAGTATGATTTTCTCTTTCTTCGTCCGCTGGACGACAAAGAGAGTCGTACATTGTTGTTGTTGTTGTTGTTGTTGTTGTTGCTGTTGTTGTTTCTCATTGTCTTCGATTCGATCGGTATCGTCGCGAATGACTTGTCGCCTGTTGTTGGAGGTGTTACTAGCAGTTTGATTAAGGACGACGAGGCTCTTAGACGATGACGTTGAGTCAATCGTCGTTGTAGTTTGAGCCTCGGAAGGCTCCTCCGGGCCCGTCGTGATAGCGTCCGGGTCCTCGACGACGCGCACGCCGTCGTTCTCGTCGTCGTCGTCGTCGTCGTCGTATTCGCGGAGGCCGGAGAACCCCGCGCCCAGGTCGGTTACCTCGGGCGTGACGAGGAGGACTTCCGCATGGCGCGGCAGCGCGGCCGACAGTGCGACACTCTCGAGGTTCGTCCTGCTGCTGCTGCTGCTGCCGCTGGTACTCGCCGAGATATCGAAGACGTGCTTGTA
Organism: Ophion ventricosus; assembly: GCA_963932345.1. Classification (NCBI taxonomy): domain Eukaryota; kingdom Metazoa; phylum Arthropoda; class Insecta; order Hymenoptera; family Ichneumonidae; genus Ophion; species Ophion ventricosus. The sequence goes on from OZ010713.1 coordinate 15,849,766, forward strand.
TTGTGCCAAAGAGAGAGATATAGAGGAAGAGAGAGAGAGGGGGAGAGAGAGAGAGAGAGAGAGAGAGAGAGAGAGAGAGAGAGAGACTAACGATGCGCGGTGCCGTCGGCTCCGTTAACCCGGCTACATCATATATACGTGAGCGAGCTGCGCGCCTGCGGTTCGATGACGACAACGACGCCTGTTGTTCAACGCTGTTCAACGCGTTGCTCTTGCCCTGACGGAACTCGCGGGAAACCTCCCTGCTTGTCGCCCGACAGCGACCACTTCGCGTTATATATATATATATATAAATAAATTATATATATATGTGTATGTGTGAGACATTCCATGCCATTTCACCTAGCCCGTGATCCCGACCATTTTTTATTTTCCTGATTTTTTTTTTTTTTTGGAAAATTGTACCGCATAAAATGGCCACACCAGTTTTTAGATTTTTATCTCTTCCCTTTTAGGAGTTATAAATTTCCCAAAAATGCCGATTTCGGAAGTTTTGGAAACGTTTAAACGCCGATAACTTCTGAACTAATTTAGATATTGACGATTGTCGGTATATACATTTTTTTCATTTTGATTCATACTTTTATGAAAAAATATGAAAGAATTATCAATTGTACTGGACTACGTATTTTTTGCTTCGAAAGTGGAAAGTATTTTTTTTAAAGATGATTGCCATTTTTTATTTTTTTTCAAAAAATTTTCTAAAATAGAGTGACCCATTCTACGATTTTTAAGACTAGTCTCATTGTGGACCCATTTTTTCTTCTATTTTTTTGCGAATTAATCATATTTTTTTCAGAAGATTTTTACCATTTTAATCCTGAATAATGCTAATAATGAAACGGTTTATTTTTCATTTGTGCTGGAATTAACGAAAAAGATTTTTTGTGCTAAATTAACTTTTTTTCACTAATAATATTGACCAATGCTAGTACGACAATTCTCAATCAGATCTAATAGTCATAACCATTCCAGTTTCTATACTTTTCATGAATAAAATGAACTAAATAAAGAATTATATGGGAATACGTGAATATAAAAAAGAATGAAATTTTATATATATAAAAGGAAAAATTTGACTCTTTTTTAAATTCACGTATTCTCCTATAATTCTCAATTTAGTTCATTTTATTTACGTAAAGAATCGAAACTAGAATAGTTATGACTACGAAATCCGATTAAAAATTGTCATACTTGTATTGATCAATATTATTAATATTGAAAAAAAAATCATTTTGCACAAAAAATCTTCTTTTTCGTTAATTTCAGAAGAAATAAAAAATACCGTTTCATTATTAGCATTATTCAAGATTAAAATGGAGACATATAGCATTATTAGAGATTAAAGTGATAAAAATCTTCTCAAAAAAATATGGTTAATTCGGAAAAAAATAGAAGGAACAATGGGCCCACGACGAAACGAGTCTTAAAAATCATAAAATGGGTCACTCTATTTTAGAGAATTTTTTGAAAAAAATTAAAAATGGCAATCATCTTTAAAAATAATAGTTTCCACTTACGAAGCAAAAAACACGTGTTCCAGTATAAATGATAATTTTTTTCATATTTTTTCGCGAGAGTATGCTTCAAAATGAAAAACATATATATACTGACGTTTGTCGATATCTCAATTATTAGTTCAGGAGTTATCAGCGTTTAAACGTTTGCAAAAGTTCTGAAATCGACATTTTTTAGAAAATTATAATTCCTAAAAGAGAAGAGATAAAAATCTAAAAATTGGTGTGGATATTCTTTTTATGGGGTACAATTTTATAAAAAAAAAATAGGAAAATAATAAATGGTTGGGGTCACGGGCTAGGTGGAATGACGTGGAATGCCTCATATATAAATGTATAGTATTAACTTAAAATTCATATTATTGAAGCGTTATTGTTGTCTAGCGCGCTGTTTTCGAGGTGATTTTTAGAATGAAGTAACTGTCAAGCTGTTCCACTTTTCTTTCTGAAATTTTTTACTCCTGTTTATTGATCCTTCAAGAATATGTAGAAAACATGTTTTCAAATTTATTATCATGTAATTCTGTACGTTTGTTTACAACGGTGTGCGGAAAACGCCACCAATTGGCGACCAGTATTATGGACATTGTATGAATGTGAATAAAAACCAAACACATTCTTAACCCTCCGCGTTCACCCGGGGTCACAATGACCCCAAGCGCAACTTTAAGCCAAAATTACTATAAATTGTTGGCGGCCACTTTTGATAATAAATTGCTAATTTTTCATGGTTATAGCTCTTTATTGCCATCCGAAATGGCTCTTCAGATATAAGAAGAAATACCTTTTTTGAAACGCCCACAATGGAGCATTTTTTTCCTCCAAACTATCATATCTCACGAGTATCCTCCTAAAATTTTATGAAAAAAAAATTAAAAATTGCAATTGTTATGACTTTTTTTTTAGTGAAAAAGGAATTTTTTTACTCATTGACCCTTTGCTCATTTTTTTCCGCTATTTTAAAATGTGATAAAAATATAATACCGAGAATGCCACATTTTCGAATGTTCAAACTAATATCGTGAGTTTTTTATGAGTTATTCGGCACGATACGGTCAACGCGGAAAATAATAAATGTCGTTACATTTTCACTATGCAAACTCCAAAGTCAATAAAATTAAGCTGGCATTGTAAGAACCATTGCCTGCCTTTCGGTCTGTTAAAGCGAAAATACGTGAAAATAAGTACTTTCAGAATTTTCTTACACTTTGTTCCATCGGTATACGTCAAATAGCATTGAAGAAAATGCGTTTTTCTTTTTGAAAGGACTGGGACGCGCGATATTCTTCAGCACCTGAGTCTGATGGAGCGTTTCAGTAAATACGCAACGTTGAACAATTGCATTATCTTTAATCATTGTCCGACTCGACTTTTGACATGTTTTACTGGTGATGTAATTATAAGTATCCATTAAGCTTTACGAAAAGTAATATTTTTTTTTTATTATATGGAAAACGTGCTTGCCTCAATGACCTTAATATGCAATTACTTTACACGATACAACGCTGAAGTTGATTTCCTTTCACGGTAGGATAAGTCCGTGGGAGATGGCCGTAAGGGAACGATGGCGAACACAAAAAAAAATCTACAAAGACTCGTTAAGAGTTGCTAGTTATCACTCAGTTTACTTCAAGTCGTGCGTACGAAGACCTGTATGCAAAAATATGTGCGAATAAAATACCAAAGTTAAGTAGAATCCACCTCTTGTCTTTTGCCTAGTGTAAAAATTAGTTGAGTTCATGTTACAAGTTGTGGTTGTGTAGTTTTTGTAAAATGATGTTCTTCTCAAGTGTTTTTGGGATGGCTTATGAGTCGTGCTTGAACGTCACCTCAAAATAACCACAAGGACTCATAAATTTTGTCACGTAGCTGATGTGGCCATCTCTCCCTGAAAATTAGGAGAGATGGCCACATTCCGTCCGGGTGTGATGGCCATAGTATTATTAGCGATGTTTTCATATCTTATGGACTAAGATAAACATGTTTGTGTTAATTTCAGATGCCAAATAAATACAAAAGAAAAGTATTAGCTACCCGCGGGAATTGGAGCGCAGAGTCGTTATACGCCGAAATAAATGCTTTGAAAAATGGTGAAATGTCAATTTATGCAGCTGCTAAAGCCTATCAAATTAAATCAAATCAAAGTGTTCGAAGTGTGGACAAAAGATGAAAAAGGAACTGAAACGCATAAGATACACGGTGAAAAAGGAGAATCGGTAGAATCAAATACTGGCCAACTCTCCCGTACTAAGGCAATCTCTCCCGGACGCTCCGGGAAGAAGTAATTAAATTTTTGCTGATTAACCTATACTTGAACATTCAAAGTTTAATTTAAAAAATAATTACAAACTACATACATGTAGTTTCATTTTAACTGGACCTTGAAAAAACTATGGCCAACTACCCTGGACTGACCCTATACGAAGTTTCGGAACGTATCGAAGTGTGGAGTGATAGCGAGAGGAGGAGGCTGCTGAAGGAGAAAGGGCAGAGGAAGGACACACGCACTGCCGTGAAAAATGAGTCAATTCACACTCGATCCTGAAACCCATTGCTTGTCGTTATTCTTTCCTCTTGCTGTTTCTTCTCTTTCTCTTTATTTTTTACTTAGACAGTCTCTCTTGCCGCTTCTCTCGCTTTCTTTCACTCTCCTCGATTCTTCCTTCTCTCCTACGCTACTACTCCTCTCTCCTGCTAGTTCCACTTCTCACTAGAAAGCCCCGGCGCTTACCTACTTCCTCTACCTGAACTTTTCTCTCTCACCACCCTCTCTCCC